>VWPU01016422.1:0-188081 GCA_013398955.1 Callaeas wilsoni | reverse complement strand
GGCGGCGGCGGCGGTGCTGGCGGGGCTGTGCGCCCTCTGCTACGGCAACTCCCTGCGGGGCGAGTTCGTGCACGACGACGTCTGGGCCATCGTGAACAACCCCGACGTGCGGGCGGCCGCTCCCGTGTCCGCCGCCTTCGCCAACGACTTCTGGGGCAAGCGCATGGCCGAGAACACCAGCCACAAGTCCTACCGGCCCCTCTGCGTCCTCACCTTCAAGTGAGTGTCGGGCGCCGCGGCGGGGTGGGCGAGCGGGTGGCTCCCCCTCCGCACGGACCCTTTCCCGGCTCCGTGCCCGGGCGGAGGGGTGCGGCCGGCCCCGGGTGGGGGTCAGGGGGAGACCCGCGGCCCCGGTCCTGCGCCCTCGGCTTCGTGATTCAGCATTTCTGCCCGGAGCTGTGCGGGACGGGGTACGCCCGGGGGGCGGGCGGAGGCTCGGCCGCCGGCGCGGTCCCGTGGCCCGGCCCGGGGCAAGTTTACTGGAGAAGAGGAGCGATGAAGCGCCGCTCCGGGCAAGTCCGTCGCTCTCCCGGCAAGTGCCCCGCTTTCCCAGCCGTTTGGGAGCAGGTGGCGCCTCTTCCCTGGGCTGCTGGGGAGATAAAAGAGTAAACGGAGCGTTTCGGAAAGCGCTTTTGACTGGGGAAGGTGCTCACATGGATTTCTCTTTGAGTTCCTCCTGTACTTTATCTCGAGTACCTTTTCTCCGCAATTGAGTGATCGTGCCAGAAACTTCCCGCGTTGTGTTTTGAAACAGACCCGTAGTCATCTCTACCTTTGTTCTTAGCGCTAAGTGGAGGGGTCAGCCCCGCGGGTACCGCGCCGTTCCGAGCATCCCTCCTAGCAGCTGCCAGCCTCCCATGTCAGTCACGGAGTTGGAGGCTCCCTGCTTCAGATGTTCCTTCCCTGTGTACCGGGCAGAGTTGTTGAGGAGGAGTTTCGGTTTTACAGGAATAAAGAGAAGTTGAGCAGCAACAAAGTGACAGCTACCTTCGCTAATCCTAGAAAGAAAACCCTCGCTGGCCGCTCTCCCGTAGGAGAAGAATTTGTAGCAAATCAGCTCAGTTACAATCCATACAGTTTGTCATTCTTTCCATTAGCTTGTTCTCTGTTTAATTTATTCTGATGAGACATTAACGATGGTGACTATTTAGCACGTTTTAGCATTTAGAAATGATACATGTGTTTGCAGAGAGCTGTGCTGAAGAGCTGCTGGTGTGGCTGGGTGATGTGTAGCGCTCGGTGATCGGTAGATGTTCATTACAAACTGGCAAGCATTGGGAATAAAGGGTATGGACACTGGCAAGTCTGCCAGGGGGAAGTCTTACCGGTGCCTGGTTCACTCTGCTGATTGAGTAACTCATTAGCACACCGGATATATAAATAGAATTTCACGAATATGTGGAAATTGAGTGTTTCTGTGAAGCAAGAGCAGTTTTGGGAAATGGAACATCCCTTTGGCACTCCCACAGAGAACTTGCTGCTCTTTGGTTATAAGGTGGACTTGGAGCCAAGAGCCATCAGTATTGGCTGTCTGGGGAAGCAGGGCTGGATGGGCACAGGCTGGCATGCTCCTGATAAAGGAAAGCTGAATAGCACAGACCCTTGTAAACCGGATTTTTTAGAAGAGGTTTTGTATCTTCTCCTTGAAGGGTGTCACAGCACATTTCTGTAAAGAGCTATGGGGGAATAGGTAGCTGCGGGCAGAGCTGGCTTTGGGCGCACAGAGTGCCTTCTCCATGGTGTGTCCAGCCAAACTCTTGTAGTTTGCGGGTCCGTGTAATTAATCCATTCCTCCAGCAGTACAGCTGGGGGTAATTGGAGAGAGAAGTGAACTGGTGTGTATCACCACTGACCTCATTGCATGCAATATGAGTGCTGGAGTGCTGGACTTGGCCTCCTAGATCAGATTGCAGGATTGAGATTGTGATGCTAATGAGCAAAAGAAACTTAAACTTTAATAGCAAAATGGAAGCTAAATGTTCTAGTTGCCATTTGTATGTATTTGAACTGGTTTTGCTTTTGCTGTTTAAAGGGGTGTGTGTCAAAAAAGGATGAAGTGCTGTGTCTGCCTAGTCCTGTTTGGAAGGGAAGTGAGACTAATTTTGTGAACAAGATTTCATCCTCTATGCTTATAATAACCATACAGCCAAGACGTTGGGTCAAAGGCAGAGTCATTTGTTCACCACTTGGCATCGCATTTGGAATAGGGAAGGAATCGTTTATCTTCCCTGGCTGCAGAGGGAGATTATTTCCACTGCGTCCCAATTATCCTTCCAGCCTTCCGGTTTCCACATTCTTCCCATTTCATTTCTACCAGTAGGGTGTCAGAGGAAGATGTTAAGGACTGGGTGGAGTGAATCCTCCAAAGCCAGTGCTTCCAAATAAGCCTCGGGCAGCTTTTGCCAAGCGGCACTGAACCTGTGGCTGAGCCGTGCTCTGCCTGCCTGAGCCATCTGCCCCTGCCTTGCCCAGCAGGAGGTTGCTGCTTGCTCTCTGTCTTCCTGCAGAAGGAAAAAAGGATTTACCCTGATTCTTGCAAAAAGCTCAGCAGAAACTGATACGTAAAAGAATGGAAATGAGCATTGCTAATACTTTCATTAGAATTTTCTCCACCCACTTAGGATATTCGAGAAAACTGTCATGTGTGCAGGAAGGAGGGAAGAGAGGACCAAAGTATTCTGGTATCTTTATTGTTTTTTAGACTTGCTTGTTTTATTTAATTTATCTTCTTGTTGTGCTAATTTGGTCAAATCCAAGGCATTTTAATAGCAGCATGAATCTTTATATCAGCCTAGTGGCTCTGCTTCTCTTGCATGAAACTTTCATCTGTAAAGGCTTGTTTCGCATCTTGCTGTGTTAAGATTAAAGAATCTGGGAGATCTCCAAGCCGCATGTACAGAACAGATGTGAAGGGTGAGCTGAAATTTATATCTACAGATTTCATCAATCTACGGAAGCTTTGTCTCAGTCTCTTTTCTGCCTTTTGTGGCTGTGAAAGTAAGAGGAAGGACTCAAGATGCCCTGTGGACTTTTCATTAGGCTGAACATATCCTACATATAAGCTACGTATTCCTGAAATGATCTCAATTAAAAAAATTTATCACACATCTGTCAGAAAAATCTGAAGCAGATATTGCTGAAATTGTGTAACAGTAGTTCAGTGTCCTCAATGAATTGGAAATCATAAGTGACAGTCCTCATTCCAGTAGACTAATGCTCTAGAGCCAAACAGTGAAAAGAGCTCAAGTATTTGACATTATTCACACTGGATCTGACAGTATGAATGATCAGTGGAAAAGAAGAATGGCCCATGTTACTGGAACCATTAAGCAAAACCTAAAATATTCACAGAATTGCTGCATTGTGTTGTGTGGCTTAATATCAGAAGGGGAAGAAAAGCCTTCATATGGATTGTTGAATTAAATAATGTTTGCTTTGTGTCTTTGAACTTCTCTTACCTTTTCTCTTGACTTCTGTAAAATAAAGGAATGTTGAATGAGTTGGTTCAGAAGCATTTCTATTACACATGGGTAACTGTTAGGTGACAGATCTAGCACAACTCCTCATCTGCACAGGAGTTAAGATGGTAGACACTGGTTTTGCTTAGTCCTTTGGAAAAACTTACTTCATGCTTTCTTCTCCAGCTGCTGTCACTTAGAGGTGTTTACCTGTAGGTATTTTCTTCTCTCAGAAGTGATTCAATATACTTCTTTTGCCTAAAGAAGACAACCTTTTGGACTCAGATGATACTGGTTTTTGGTGTCTTCCTTATAAAATGTTAAGATGAAAGGTGGGAAAAAAAAAGGGAACTGCCAGTTCTGTAATTCACTCAGGATTTTATATTTAAACTGTGTGCTTTCTGTCTTACACCTTGCCTCCACTAACAGAAGTTCACTGAATCATTTATTCCCTCCATAGCACTTAAGTTACTCCTTGTTTCCAGTGGTTTTGCAGAAATGTTTCTCAGCTGCTGAAGCAGAAGGTGCAATCCTCAATGCTCTCTCCCTCCCTCTTTCTGTCTGCCAAATCCCCATTTAGATAGATTCTCCAACCCAGAAACAAACAGGTGATGCAGATTTGGTGTAGTCAGCAGCACATTGAAGATGCGCAGTGGTAGAAAATGGTGAGAATGAAGCCTTTCAAATCCCCTGTACGCCAAGATTGAAAGACGTTGAATCAGATATGAGCCTCCTGGTTTGCAGGTGGCTGAGAAGTGAAGGCCCTGTGTGCTCAGCCTTGGTGGTGCTGAGGCAGATGCTGGTGAGGGATGCCTCAAGAAACAGCTCACCAGGGACAGAAGAAAAAGGCGGTGACAAGCGTAGGACATGTGGCCATGACAAAGACTTGGGAGGATGGCGTGGCAGGGGAGCACAGCAGATACCTCATCTTCCTGGAAGGAGGTGGGAGTGACCGTTCACTGGGAATGTGCTTGTTTCCATGGGAAGGGTCTAAGAGTGTCCACTCCAGCTGCTGCTGGGTGGCCTAGGAGGAGAGGAGTTGGTGGGGGAATAAGCTGCAAAAGGAAATGCAGCTCTCCCACCAGAAAAGATGTCGACACACAATTTGTGCAGAGAGCCATCCTACTAGTACTCTAGCTGGGCAAAGAAATGGGGAAAAAGATAATCAAAAAGTCTGGGCTGTGCTCAGGTGCTGACTGCAGAATGGTTAACCTTCCAG
Source organism: Callaeas wilsoni (assembly GCA_013398955.1). Taxonomy (NCBI): domain Eukaryota; kingdom Metazoa; phylum Chordata; class Aves; order Passeriformes; family Callaeidae; genus Callaeas; species Callaeas wilsoni. The sequence goes on along the minus strand of VWPU01016422.1, from coordinate 183,404 downwards.
GTCTGCCCCCGAGGCTGCTAGCCAGTGCTGGCTTGGGTATGTACCTGCCTGGGAAGTAAATAGGGCCCTTCAGCAGCGGCTCAGTATTCTGGGTTGGCATCGAGAGCCTCATGTGAGGCTCCAGTGGCTTTGGATCAAAGCCTTAAGTGAATGTGAGCTTGGGTTAGATGTAAATACATAGCCAAAGAGAGAACTGATTCTATAACTCACTGTCAGCCTTCTGATCTATCTAGTTGTTTACAGCTGATCCTGTTTTTTCAGCTGTATCAGTGGCATAAGTTTCAAGGACAGGGAGCTTAAGAAAACCAAAACAACCTGGGGAAGGAAAAAAGACCTTATATTTTCTTTGTTATTGATTTAATACTGCATTACAGCTTGACATCTCAGGGTAATATAGTGGAGCTATAATGTGTCAGGTTAAATACACAGTGCACAAGTATTTTCTTCTCTCTGTACATCACAATGTTTAAGATTGTGTCAGTATATCTCTTGTACAGCTTAGTCTACTATTTCTACCCACGCTGTGGCAGTCACTCTCCACACTGCTACTATGATACCTGCCATGAAATTGATGTAGTACTGGTGTAGCCACACTGGACGAGGTGGACTTTGTGAAGAAAAGCAGATGCTTTTGTAAGACTGGTTGTGTCATAGCTGGAGGGTACAGACACGTTTCTAAGCCCATAAGCTTTCCTTCTGACCTATGGCAGAATGCCTTGCTGCTGTTTTAGGTTTCTTCCAAAGCTTGGTGCCTCAAAGCTAGGCTTTTTTTTCTGCAGTTCCAGGTGCACAAGAAGTCTCCCTCACAAATGTAATTTTTGTAGCAGATGTCTGATGTTTATGGTTGCACTCCCATGGAAGGTGAGGGGAAGCTCCCTGTCCAGGGATGGGGGGTGCAGACCTGGCTGGAGGTCCGTGCTGTCATGCTGCTTGCAGCCAAGCCCAAGGTGAGGATTTGCCCAGTAGGAGAGGTGAGTACAAAGCATGTAGGATTCTGCCTTCACCTTTTCTCAGCCCTGAATAAAATTTGCCTGTCTCTTGAATTTACAGCCTTTTATGAGGGAACAACTTGGCTGAGGTGAATGCAGTCTTGCTTATCTTTGCTGCTTGCTTCAGAGGTGTCTTGTCTCTATTTAACACCTACCAGTTCCTGGGGATTTTCTCTCATCGGGCATTCTGTTCCTCTTGCACCAATGTCACCCTTAATTTTCTTTGGCCATCTTTTACCTAAAAGGCTCAGCTTTCGACCAGCCTTCTTACCCACAGGAGCATCCTTGTCAATACTCTTTAGAGTCCATGCAAATAAAGTACTCTGGCTGCTGCTGGTTAGCTAAAGGCATTTCTCTGCATTTCCTCGCTCTGTTTCTGACTGCTTTCCTGGGCTTTCTCTTTATTGTCTCACAGACTTAGAAAAGGAAAAGAAAAAAAGTCTGTTCTCTTTTCACTCACGATACCTTTTTTTTTTTCCTTTTTTTCTTCGCTTCTTTATAAGTTAGAATGGCATTTCCTTCATGGTCTTCAGCTTATTTCAAACTTACTTCAAATTTGGTGAAGAACTGTTACATTCAGTTTGAAACATTGTCTTTAGAACTAATAACGTTATACTAGATTTCTGATACTATTGCTTTCTCTTCTTGATGAGTGACTGTCCTAGCTTGGTTTTTGATCATATCTCATCCCTTTCTCTCTCCACACTCTGATGGATGGCTGCTGAAGAGTTTCATGAGACGTTCGTTTCCTCAGCTCTTGCTGAGATGCTACTTAAGAATAATTTTAAAGACAAACTACCTCTTGTTCACCATCTAGATAAAATGACACCTGGTTTGTCAGTTTGTTGCTTGCCATCATCTGGATTTTTTTCCTTCTCTAGTTTTCCAAGGCTGCTTGTGGAGGCAAACCTAAAGCCTTGTGAGTGGTGCTCTTGTTATTTGTAACACAGGAATGATCATCAAAGCACACTTTCTAGGGTTTCACTAGAAAATTCTGCCCTGGCACATTTGCCGCTTTCAAGGTGCTGCTTCTTCCCAGTCTAATTGTGATTTCTGTTTTCTTTTCCTACCCCTGCTAGAAAGCAATAACCTGCTTTGAATGCCTGCATTTAACTAGTGCTCTTGTAAGTGATGACTTTTGTCCTCCGAGGGAATTGCTGTAGGTTGGGAATTGATGCGGCCTCTGTCTTTTCACCCATCGCCATTATAGCAAATCAAGGACCAAACCATTTAAGCCTTATTGTCCATTTAATTCTTCGGCATTGTACTGTACTGTGGAAAGATTATCAGCACAAATCAGCACAAAGTGCTGTTGCAGTTTGTGGTGGAAACTGGCCATTGCACGAACACCACTGCAAAGGGGCTTATTTTCTGTTTACTGCTACAGGTTTTTTATGAATCTTTGAGCTGTTTCCACATACAGCTTTAACCATTTTTGCCACTGATGCAGCTGCACCTCTTTTGGAGTGCAAATGCTCGTTTTCCTGGCATGCAGTACATGCATCTGTGGAGTTTATAAGGCGATTCCACCATGCACTGAAAGTGGGTATTACTTTGCATAAAGTTTGCCATATTTAACACACAATTTGAAGAGGAAAAGATCATCACAGGAAACTTAATCCATCCTTATATATTAGATTAATTTATATAAATCTACATGTGAGCCTTCCTTATAAAAACTGTGGGGGTTTTATGAGGTGTGGGATCCTCTGAGACTTTCCATTAAGTGTTACTTGCTATAACAAATTGCCATTATTATCCTGTGCATTTCTATTTCATAACATGTTGTGTTTTGTTGTTGGTCTTTTGAAAATAATAAAACAGATTAAACTAAACAAGAGCTGCCCAGGGATAATAACAAAGTCTATAAAAAGAGAAACTTTCCAATTATGGTTTACAATATTATTAAATCATAGGAGGCCTTAAAAAAGGTTGAATGAGTCTTCATGTGTACAAGTGGATGAAAAGCACTATATTAGAGCCTGGGAGGGGGTGCTGGTGATTATATGCTGTAACCGGCTATGTATGAGATTTGTCTGTGAGCCTGTGCTCTTGCAGCATAGACCCCTCTGGTTCTAAATCTGTGAGGATGAAGTCACTGAGTCCCACTGCATTTCCAGGCCCTCTCTGTGGGGAACCGCTTACCCAGAATTGATGTGTCACTCCCTGTCTGATAACTTTCCTAGAGAGTGAGTGGTTATCTGAGGGTGCTGATAGAGGTTACTTTGAAGAGACAGAATGATTTTCTTTCTTCTGGAGAGCTGTTGTACAGGCTCTACTCAGTGAACCTTCAACAGCTGGTGCCTGTGGAAGTCTCTCTTTCTGAGAGTGAAGCTGTGTAATTCCTTTTCCTAGAGTGGACAGTGGAGGAATGGTACAAAAACTGCTGCAGGTGGCAAAGCAAGCTATACTATTCCACTGTTCCTGGAAAACATCCATCAGCCTTAACAAAATCAAGGGATTTCTTATTTTGGTGTACTTCCTGCGTGGGCATGTAGTTTGGGCAGTGCTCTGCTTGTGCTGAGCCACACATGCTGCAACACTTGTGCACAAAACCAGTGTTGAGTCTTGGCTTGAATGCGTGTGACGGTGCAGCTTCTCTGCCCTCATGGGACATGTGATCAATGCTGAGATTTCTGTAATCAGTTTTTTTATTTTAGTGGTGGCTGGGATGATGCTGGTCAGCTCTACTAGAAGATACCTGTCAATGTCACCTTGTATTGAGAGACTGCACTTTGGTGTATGTGCTCTTCTCCTTGCCCTGGGTCTTCTGAGGGCCTTTGCATTTGAACTGCCATTTGCCATTTCGCAGGAGGTTTAGCAGACTCTTTGCTTCCAGGGACTCTTCCTGCAGAGATGTTAAAGCAATCAAACTCTTCTCCAAGTGTTTCATGGGTGGCTCCTCTGAGGAAAGACCTCCACGTCTGAGATGGTTGTATCTCCTCTTTCAAGGGTCTCTATGCCTAGGAGCGTCGTCACTTGCTGTGTTCAGCCCCAAATCTTTAGGATGCTGTTTGCAAACACATCTCTGTTTTGAGGAGCAGCCTGTTCATACTGCCTGGCCGGCCCAAAGCATCTCCTGTCCTCGCTGTGTGCTCTACCAAGGCCATAACATGCATCTTACAAGTTGTGCTTTAGCTCAGACAGAGGTTACAATCTTCATGCAGAAATGTCTAAGGTCTTCTAGCCCACACGATAACAATTTTCCCCATTTGTGAGGCAGTATAAGTATGGAAATACTAGGACAACACCACCCTCACGTCCTTCCAGTGGAGTACAGTTTTTGCTTGCCAAAACTTCTGTTTATGAACATTATGTTGGAGAAAGACCACTTCTTCCTTAATTTTGAGATTCATATCTCTCTTTTACTTCCTTTGTTAGCTGAACCGTCACTGTGTAATTGCTGCATGCTGCTGCCAGTAAACAAGACAGACTCTCTGTTGTGGTATTAAAGATTAAAAGGGGAGAAGTAATTTTTTATTTACCTATCCCCTTCTTGGCTCCCGTGCCCAGAAGTTCTTCCACAGTTCCTCTGCGTTGGAGCAAATTTGGCATTCCATAGTATGCTGCTTTTTTTTCCCCCATGGGTGTGTGAGCTGGGGAGCTTTGCAAAATTCTGGTGACTTGGATTAGAGCTGTTTGAAGACCCAGATTTGCTCACCCGTTTGACATACAATAAATTTAACCACTGCTAACGTTTCAACATCATTCTGCTGGGATTGTTGCAGGACGAAAGAATGTTTCCTTCATTGCCATGTGGCCTAATTTCTTATGACAAAGAGCTTTAGCAGCAAAAGGCACTGGTGTGAATATAGCACCTGCACACACTCACGTTTAGTGTTCATGGACCACCAAAGATGGTATTTAAAACATGCTTGCAGTCTGATTTTGCTTTTTAATGGAAGAGTTATCTGAATGACGTGGTTTGTTTGTGTTTTGTTCTGCTATTTTTTATTTATTTAACGCACACACTGGGGAACAGCTAAGCTGCAAGGCTAATGCTTTTACAGAGCTATTTTCAATAATTTACATTAGGTAACTCACAGCTTACAAGCCTCATTGACTTGATGTTCACCCTAAGAAGGGATGTGAAGGGCACACCCCATCTTTGGGATAGGGGACCTGATGGGGGTAGGAAGATCTCTTGCCCATAAAGTTTTGCCTCTCCTGCCAGCAGACCTGTTTTGCAGGATGGGAAGTGATCAGTCATGATCCACGGAGACTAATGATAGATTTTTCAAGAGTATTGTCAGATGTCATGGCTTTAATGATTGGTTCTCACAACTTGGCCGACTATATGAGAATCTCTCCCATTTTGCTGCATGAGTTCATATCACCTAATATCCTGAGCACTTGTCCTCACCTGCCTGCATCTGCTTTCTCCAGAAATCAGGTTGCCAGATCACACTTTGGCATTTGAGGGGAAGCAGTGGACTGTGCTCCAGCTGATTTACAGCCAGGAATGATTCATTTGTATAAAGAATGTGTCCTGCGTAGGGTCCCTGTCACCGTGCATATCTGCAGGTGTCTCGGAGTGAACTGGGCTCCGTTAGGGAGGGGTGGCCCTGTGCTGCCCCTTGCTCCCCCCAGCGTGCTGAAAACAGGATTCAGGCCTGGGGCTTCCCACTGCTGCAGCGTATTTGCAGCTGAAACTCTGGCTGGATGTCTGTTACTGCCATTGGTTGTGGTTTGTCATTCAGTGCTGGTGGAAATAAGGGAAAGTGATGGATGTGGCTGCCCTGAAGTGGCTTGCAGGAGAAATGGGATAAAAAAAGAAAAACCTCCATCTCTTCATGTATTCTTGAGTCACACAGACTGATGTCTTGTCAAAATGTAACTGCATCAACCCATACTTCAGAGGGAAAGGTCAAGTCATGCCAAAATCTCACTTTTTGCAAACTCTCTGGGTTTTATCTGTTGCCTCCACAAACACTCCAGTGAGAGCACAGCAGGAATGCACAAGTAAGACTCTTGGTCTGGTAAAGTTAGATTGGCCTGGAAAATTCAACCCAGGACAGCTAGCACTTTCTTGCTTATGAATAAGAAATGTAGAGAGTTATTTATAAAAAAAGAAAAAAAATTGTCTGGCTCTCACAGACTTTTTCACACCTCCTCTGTCTCCCAAAAAAAACTAAGGTGTTTTTTTTATAGTAGCAACAGCTCAGTGGCCTTGCTGCCACATCTTGCTTGTCATGGGAGACCTGGAGTCTCTTAGTAACAACAGGAAGGATTATTGACCCTATAGCATATTTACAACTGCACGTAAAATATTTAGATTGAGTCTTCTTTTCACTGGTTATCTTGTAGTTTGTTTAAAAAGAATATCCTTTAACATTAGTTAAAGGACATTTTTCCAGGTTCCTTGTTCATATATGGACTCTTCCCTAGATAGACACCATGTGTATGGGTGTATATTTGTGCAAGTATATATATATATAGTTGTCCAAATGTACAGATGTTGTTAATACTAAGGAGAATTATTGTCAACTGCGTGTAAGGCAAAGCTTGTCAGCAGCTGTTAAGCAAGCTGGCTGTGAAAAACAGTGACCAGAAAAATGTGTTAATACACGCTGTCAAACAAATGTCATAATAGCTTGTTACATTTTTTTTTTTTAATGATCGACACAAATAATGAACCCTAATTGTCTCACTGAGTCTAGGGTGATGTTAGCTGACTTATCTTTGCCATCAATGTTCTTATATAAATGATGCAAACTGTTAGACAAGCTTCTTTATGCCAGTAAAGCATTTAAATAAAGGCTTAACCTTCAGTGTGTGACACTGCTTTGAAAGTTAAATGGGAATAAATGCCCCTGTGATGCCAGCGCCTTACCAAGTCCTTGTCTTGGCTGTTCCTGGGCAAGAGCATCTATTCTAGAGCAGAAAATAACTATCCATACTGTAAAGCTGCCACGTGGCCAACAGAACCACCGAAGGTGCCAACAGGGAAATAGGACAAGCGCCATGATGTTGGCCAGGGTGATTCACTGCTAAGGAAGCATGGTCTCACTGCAGTAAACTCTGCTGGGAGGGCACAGGACTCGCCCATCTCTGTCAAGAAGGTTGCCAAACACAACCACATAATATAAAAATTGGGGAAATGGTTTCTCTTTAATCAGATAAACCAGAAGTTTAGAGCGATTTTCAGTAATTAGTTTAATAGCGCTAACATTAGATGACTGCAAATGGGGCAAAAGGCATAATTTAGAGTATTTGAAAGATGTCTTGCTATTACAAGACCTCTCAAATCTAGTAATGGGTTTGCTTTGTTTCCTTGCAGGTTAAACATATTGCTGGCTGGCATGAACCCCTTCTATTTCCACGCGGTGAATGTAATTTTACACTGTCTGGTGACCCTTGTGCTGATGTACACTTGTGACAAAGCTGTGTTTAAGGACTGTCGACTTGCTTTTGTCACGGCGCTGTTCTTTGCTGTGCATCCCATTCACACCGAGGCTGTAAGTATGTGCCACCGCACCTAAAAATAAATTCATTCTTCAAAATTTTTATTTTTTTTTCAAGGAAACCTCTGAGTCATACAGAATGTGATACTTGTGATTTTTTGCTGTGTGGGAGCAAAGGTGAGAATGTACTCTGTTTAAAATAATTTGTAGGAGTCATTAAGAAAAAAATGTATTCATACTTGCAGTCTTTGTGCTCTGGCACTGAATTCTAAATGATGGTCCTAATCAGCCACTCTGGGAATAAATGGACAGTCATGAGTCTCCTGAAACCAAAGACCTCAGTGAGGCTGTGCTCTCCTGCTGGGGTATTGTTGCATGCCTTCAGTCATCTCCTATAGCCATCAATTTTAGGGAGAAAAAGTGAAGGGAGCATTAGTGTATATTCTGGAGGAGCTCTGTCGGACAGGGGTGATGTGACCCAGGGATTAATTTATATATATTTCAGTTAAAAGCTAGGAGAATCATCTTCAGAAAAAAAGTTGTTAACCGACGCCAGCATAAGTTTACAGAACAATAGCTCATATTGGACAGCTTTCTGTTCATTATATGGAAACATTTAAAGACAGAGTCATTCCAAAACTCCACGAGGAGACGCTTCTGTAGCTAAAAGGAGTCTTGCTGTCTTTGAGAAGGAAAGGCAATGTCCAGCTCTCCACACTTTAAAAAAGAAATGCACTCATTAGCTGAGATACCACTGACATCACACTGCTCTCATTCCAACCCTTTGTTAATGAGGGAGGGAAACAGCTCCTGTGGCTGAGAACTTTTGAGGAGAGATTACCTTAATAACAAAAAGCCACCAGCTTTGGAGTTACTCCCTGTGCTGTGTTGTGTGAACTAATCAGCTAGGCTCCTTTTGATAACACAGCTTTATATTTTAAGGGAGGTTTTAGAAGAGGCACTCTTGGAATTTATTTTTGTCGGGGTCAGAACTTTAAAAGGTTAAAATAAATGCCAGAGCTCTGAATATAACTTAATTATGTAATCGCAAAAGGGACAAAATTTCAAAGGGCCTTTTATTTGTGTTATGGATGATTTTTAGATCTTTATGAAATAGGATATTGAAATGACTGTAAAAAAGAGTATTTATCCATTCTTCCTTCAGTATTCCTTTTTTTCATAAAAAGATTTCATTAATTAATATGTAGAAAAAACTCTCACAAACTCAGATTGTTCAGGAGGAATAAGTTCTATAATACTATCCCTTTTTGGTGATAAAGTTCATTCAAATATTACTTATTATAGAAGTCTTTTTCTTTAACAAATTTCAGTACTGGGAGTTGGATGCATTTCTCATCTAAGCCTTATTACACAAAATTAAACCAGATCCTTAAAATTGGCATTTTCTATGTAACTTTATTAATATTTTATTAAGTAAAGAATGACTTTACTGTTGGCTTACTCATTTGTTTTGCCAAGCAAGAAGTGCAGCAGACAAAACTGAGCATATCCTATATTATCCAAGTAACATTTTGCTATGCTGAGGCAGGATAACACTGAAAGATCAAAAGCTTAAAACAGCAGCAGTGAGCATGGATTGTTGAGGCAGTCACCGAGCGTTTTTACATTTTTAGATGTGTTTTTTACACCTGTGTGTCTCTTTCCCTTTCAGGTAACAGGTATAGTAGGCAGAGCAGATGTCCTCGCCTGTCTGCTCTTTCTGTTGGCTTTTCTCTCCTATAATAGGTATGTGGTAACATCGTGAGATTCTCCAGTCTGAGGGGGGGACCAAAGGCAAACCTGTCAGTGTTTGATGGTTGTTGGCAGAGGTACTTCCCCCAGCACTGCTGCGTGGAAGTGTCCTGGCCTCTGCTTGCAGCCGTGGTGATGGCTTGTGAGAACAAAAAACTGTAAAACCAGAAGTCAACACTGACAATCCCTCTTCCAGTGACATTACAGCTGACCATACACCAGAGGAGGGCTTGTAAAAATGACAAATAAATGGTTTCAATGGAAAGCAAATTGTATGTAGAGGGAAGAACAGACAGACACATGCCTGCCTTTCAAATGCATGCTGTGACTTTGGGACTCTGGAACACCTGGTCTGGGAGAGTTAAGGAGTGTGTCTAGACCATTAGTCATCCTTTTCAGATGAAAACTTGGCACTGCTTGCTGCTCTGTGTTCTAAAACTGTAACTGAACAAGTATAGATACAGAAATAGCTTTCTTGGATGGGGTTTCTGCACCTTTTGCATTATTTCCAGTTTGAAATAACATTATTTGCAGTCAGAAATAGCACCATGTCATCACAGCCACAGGGACAAACTGCTTATATCCCTCTGGGGCTGTCTGCTACAAACCCACAACGCTGTTTTCTTCAGAAAGTTTCAAAGGTGTGAAATGTAGTGACCCCGCAGGAATCTGCCCGATTGATTTCAGTTCTTTCCTACCTTCTCCCCTGTGATAAGGGCCTGCTGCCCACTCTGTTAATGATTAGGACACATCTCAGACTCAGGGGAGCGTGGGTGGGATGGAGGAATTTTTGCCTGCCTAGTTCTTTTTGTCCCATAAGGAGAATTAAGCGTGTGTGTTCTGCGTGACAGAAAGCAGGTGTTTTTCTGCCCTCTCTGTACTTACTCTGCCTTCCCCTGACTGTTTCAAGTCTACTTTATTTTTCTGCTTGTCTTTTTTTCCCCTCTTTTGCAGCAAGAATTCGAGCAGCTCCCCATATTTGTGTTCCCTTCCTGTCCCGTGTCTAAGCCTTTCCTCATTTTAGATTGTTCATGTCTTAACATGTTCGTGTCAGCCATCTTAAGGCACTAAGGAAAAGTGTCTCAGTATCTGTGTGACTGTAGTAAACATGAAAATAACAGAGAAGTTAAGATATTTTATGTCAATTCTGTTTTTCAGGAGTGTGGATCAGCTTTATGTTGGGGAACATTTCCCTCCCACTGCCTCCCCATTCTTTTTGCTGCTTAGTTTATTCCTTGGGACGTGTGCAATGCTGGTGAAAGAAACTGGAGTCACTGTGTTTGGTGTGTGCTTGGTTTATGACTTCTTTTCCCTCTCCTACAATGGACTCAAATTGTAAGTAACTTGTTATGCTCACGGTGCTTTTCAGGTGTTTTCACCCGTGAGTCTGAAATATGTATTATGATGATATACAGCACTGGGGGAGATAGACTTGCCCTGGTGAATTAGATGGTACACATTTGACAAATTTGGGGGGCACGTGGGTTTCATTCTGTGTTTTTTTGTTTTTGTTTTGTTTTTTTTTTTTTTTTTAAATTTTTTGTTACTCTCTTGCTGCCTGATAACTTTTGTTGGGCAAATAGACCAGATGTGAAGAACTGATCCCTAGAATACTCAATTCACCCTGGCAAGGCTAACATTTATTTCTAGTGTGGGAGTTCTGACTGAAGCATCAACATCTTAAAATTTCCCTGGCTTAACTCCTTCCGTTCACAATGTCTGCTTGATTATTCAGTCACAATGCCATGGGTTTAGAAATATTGTTTGATGTTTAGTAGTAAAACCAGGTTTGGTATTTTTTCTGTCCTTTCAGAATGGAAAAAGAGGGAAAATACCCATCCAGTTCTGGTTGGAATAATTAGCAGCTCTCAGCAATCACTAGAGAAAAATTAAATACTTTGAAGTTTGTACCTCTCACCCACTTAGTGTCACAAATAACTGTGCTATTTTCCGTCTCCATTCAAAGTCAGAAGTCTGGTTTTATTAGAAGCTGTTTTTTGTCAATTTCTCTCCCAAAACATCCCTGGTGCAGATCTGTGAGTGAATGTAAGAGCTCACAGCTACTGAGAATGGGAGGTCTCGCTCCTTATATCATTTCTTGTGTTTCCACTGGTGCTGTCCCATCAGCTCTGGAACCTGTCACACCCCTGCATGAGCTCGTGTGTGTCCGGGTTATAAAAAGGACACTAAATTTGTGTTTCTGCAGTGAATTAAATGAACAGAGCTGGCACAAGGCGAGAGCAGCAACTGCAGGGAGGAGAAGGGGGACTCTCAGCAGCGTCCTGGCCTCCCTCCCTTTGTGGCCCTTTCTCTAGGCCCTAATGGGGATAGACCACGTTCAGACCTGCCCTCTGGCAGCAATAGCAATCAGCGGGCAGGTACAACGGATCTGCAGGGGATTCCTCCTCTTCTCACTGGATAAATAGTTCTTAATGGTGTGACTGGTGGGCAAGTAGCCAGGGAGATTTCTGGGGACTGACAGCCAGCTTGCTTGTTAACACTTGCATTTACACCCTGACAGGCGTGTTTCAGGAGCTGCCTGGCGAAAGGGAGCACAACTGTTAATTAACTGGAGGAAAATCTGTGCCTTCCTCCTCCTGCCTTTCCTCAGTCTCTCCCTTCCCATAGGCCCACATTCCAGGGGCCTCCTCAAGGTATTTTTTGGTTCTAGTGGCAGCCACTTGCCCAGATGTGGCACTATTTAGCTTGTAGGAATGAAGCTCTCTAGTCCAGATGTGCTGTATTTTTATATCTGCTCTGGTTGCACATATTGTGCATTTATCTCTCTGTGATGCTCAAGATTTTGTGACTGCATTTGACTTAAGGGGCAGCAGAAAACAAACAGCCTTCTATGTGCTGCTGAAAACTTACCTGCTCCTTCTTCCAACCTGTACAGATTTGTTTTCTGTTTAAAAGCAGTGGAACATCATTTGTTTTCTGGAGCAAAAAATTAGGAGTGACACCACAGTGCTTCCCATCTTAACAGAGTTCCAGAGAACGGCTTGATATAGGAGTGGTCATCTTCTGTTGCTATCAAATCTCTTCCTCTGGATCTAGTTAGGAACTAATAAACACTGCCCTCTCAGCACACAAAGACTTTGTTTTGGATTAAATAAATGTTGTCTGTTGTCGTTTGATACCATGCTGTGCCGATTTCATAGTGTTCAACCTTTTGACAAGTAGAAGCGCAAAAAATACAAGTCCTTAAATCCTTTTCTTTCCCCATTCCCTTCTTTTTCTCCCTTTTCTCAGGAGAAACGGCGGCATTCACCAGAGGCCTGCCCGGCCAGCAGTGTCCTCTCCGTGTGGCTCTCCGCAGGTGCCCCTGTCCGGCCGGGAGAACGGGAAGCAGCGCTTTGCTCACCGCGGCGCCTGGAGCTCCTGCCACCCGGCACCGCCCGGGGAGCAGCCGAGCGGGGGCCTGGCCGTGCCCAGCAGAGCCATGTGGGCCATTCGGAGGTACTGCTGCTCCATTCCCAGTGTATTTTGCATCTACCTTGGGATGTTGGCTCATTCACTTTGTTTTAGCCATTTTTATCCTGAAATTGCTGTAATTTTTCTTGTGCTAATGGAGAGGGAAGACAGGAGAAGGTAGAAGGAGGATTAAGGGAAAAAGGAGGAGACTATCTGACAACTTGTCAGTGTTTTTGTTCTCTTTGATACTTGTATTTGTCTCTGTTTTCCCTGATGGATAGTATCATAAAATTGTTTAGGTTGGAAAAGACCTCTAAGATTATTGAGTCCAACCATTACCCCAGCACTGCCAAGCTCACCACTAAACCATGTCCCTAAATGCCACATCTACGCATCTTTTAAATACCTTCAGTGAAGGTGACTCCACTGCTTCCCTGGGGCAGTCTGTTGTTGACAACCCTTTCAGTGAAGACAATGTTCCTAATATCCAATTTAAAACTTCCCTGGCACATCTTGAGGCCCTTTCCTCTTGTCCTGTTGCTTGTTAGTGGGAGAGACTGATACCTACAATGGGCGGCAGGAGGGTACCAATATATAAACCATCTCCTGTCTTGCTTCAGCATCTTGGTCCTTGTTTCTTTTACTCCTGTTTCTTCCTTTCTTTTTACTGCTCTTTTCTCCCCTCCTTTGCTTTGTACTTTTTCCAGACAGCCTCCCTCTGCCCCCGCATTTGGGAACATCCCTTTCTTACACAAGGGGAAAGCCTCTCGTTTTCCAGCCTCTTCAGGATAGGCTGCAGAAGCTGTGTTGGAGAGCCCATGCACGTGGGATGGCTTCAGAGTGAGCTCCTCCGCGCTGCCAATTGGCATTTGCTTTTTGGCAGCTGCCTCTTCAAGTGTTGTGAAGGATTTCTGCACATGGCAAATCAAGCCCTGCATGTGCATAGCTGCTTTCTGTTTGAAAAGGGGCTCTCATGGTGGTGTAAGCTGCTCAGCTGCTCTCTTCTCAAGTGACTGACTGTGTACAACACACTTGCAACAACTTGCAGTGTGAGGGTTAGCTGTGAGATGCCCAAAGTGGAGCTGGCTTGGTCCCAGTGCCTGAGAGGGAAGCGTGCCTGTGAGAGTTGTGCTGTTGACATATTATAGGATATGAAGTAGGAAGAACTCAAGACAATTTCTCTATTAAAATACATTCTGTATTAAAAAAAAAAAAGAAAAAGGAAATCCTTGCTATAGAAGAGAAAAGAAGGAAAAACTGAAGTTGCTGTCAAATCTGTAAGATTAATTATGCAATTTTTCCTTGTAACTCTCATTGTCTGGCTTGTGTAGATCTTCCTGCATGGCAAAAGGGGGCGGGGGGAAAGCTTGAAATATTCCAGAAGATGCAAATTTGGTGGACAGATTTGGCACAGCGAAGTAACGTCAGGTATCTTATTTAGTGCACCAGATTACTAGTTGTAAGGTTTTAATTAGAATAAAGTAGTAGTGCACTGATCTGTACTTTAAAGTACTTGTAATGTGATCAAGTAGGTTTCTATTTAATAATAATTTATTATACCTCTTCTTACTAGAGCTAACTGAAAAATGCAGGAAGATGTAATGGAGGAATTAAGGGAATTGGTCTAATTAGCAGTAACTGGAGCTAGTTATGTAAATTCTTGGTGCAGAGATACTTTTGTTCTTTATTGTCGCTTGCTCTTATCTTCAGCTATCCAGTGAATATGTGGGTTGCAGTCCCAGTTGCCTTCAGGAGTAAGGAATGAGTTAGTCTGGAGGAAATTGTAGGCTTTATCACCACAATTTATTGCAATTTTAGGGAATGCTGGCATATGCTACTGAAATGAGGTAACTAGAATCTCTTGTAGGTTTGATCCATATCCCTGAGTTTTAAAAGCTGAAAGAGGCTTGTGAGTGTATGTGCCTTTCCATAGGATATAAACGGGGAAGGACAGACAGGAACTGTCAGGCTTGTACTTGTGTTTCGGGTAAGGCCTGAGTGCTTTCACTGTGGTGGTGAAGTGTACATATTTGTGTTCTGTTGAAAATCAGTATCAATGGCAATCGTCAGTCATTCTCTTTTTCATGGTTCGTTGAAGCCACTGAAAACTGGAATCTGTTTTTTTACCTTTTTTTCCATTTTTAATTGGTTTTGGTTATGCCATGTCCTATGTGCCTCACGCTCTGCATTGCTAAATGTGAGGCAGCCCATGAAGACCTCCAAACCACCTAATCACTGTGATGGTTTTGAGCTGTATAGATAGCTGGGGATTGCAGTCTAAGCTTCTTGAAAAACAAGACTCCACAGTAGCTTGCATACTTTTGAGACTGAAATCTCTGTTTCTCTTTGGTGTCCTAGAAACTAATTTTTATTGTGTCTGCTGGTGGTGAGACTCTTCCCTTGGAGTGGACAATAGACTGGAATTAATGCTTTCTGTGTATATGGACTGTTGCGTGAGGCTTTTTTGTGGGTTGTTTTTATTTACGTAGTATAATTTTTTTTGCCAGGTTACAGAAGAAGCAAGTGTACCTGGAGCTGTGCCCAACAGCATCACTTTAAATCTGCGTTGTATTTGTAAAAGAGTGTGGGAGCTCACTGCTCATTAGCATTGTGGGATCCGGGCCCAAAACCCCATTGATCCAAAATCCAATGAAGTCCTAAAGGCTATAGCAGGGATAAATGTGATCTGATGGCTAAACCAGTGGCACTGTTTTTTCCTATCACAGTAGCAAGAGAAAGAAGATGGGAAATGCTCTGCAGAACGTGGGGCATTCCAGAGACGTCTGCGCCGGCCCTAAGTTTGATAGACTATGAGGAAAAATATGTTGAGGTCATAACATATCTTCCCTGAGTCCCTGTGCAGTGTGCGTGGTCAGGGTTTGAGATGAAACAGATGCTGTCCTTCAGCATGAAGGATGAGCAGGGGGAGAGGTGGAGGGAAAGCGCTGGCACGCACAACATGTGACTACGTAGCAATTGCTTGGCTTTTGCTCACTGCCTGCTTCTATTTCCAATCTTTGTGTAGCAATGATTTTTAAATTTTTTTTTTTTTTTCTTTTTTAACTGATATGATTGTATGGCACATTTCTGCTTAAACATGAAATCACTGTTCAAAAAGCAGGAGTCTCAGCTGAATTTCTGTTCCTTCCCCTGGCTACACAGTGCAGTGCTAGGTCCTAGATTCGTAACTGATACAGACAGAATAGCGTGAGCAGTTTCCCAAATAAGGGCTTTCATGTGTGCAAACTTCAACTTTTCTTGAATTTGTTAGAGGGTGCTTGATAGGAAAGTGTGGGTATGAAACTGCCTGGGTTATAAAAGTGCAAGGAAGACACTTTCTGTTAGATGTGGTACAACTTTCTTGAATTTTGGTAGGTTGCTCTTAGTTGCACTTACCCTGGAGGTCAGTGGTGGTTGCTTTTGTATGCAGAGCACAGCAGGAAAAAGTAATGTGTGCCTCTGAGAAAGCAGTAAGGTAACCTATTTATGACCAAAATAAGCCAAAGACCAAAATAAGCCAACAGAAAAACCTGGATACTTGTCTCTGGCCTGAAAGTTCCTTGCCGTGCAACAGCAAAATAGCAAGGAAGTGTTAAAGGACTTTGCAAACACCACAGCAAAAGCTGGTAGAGAAATTCCAGGGCAGTTTGAGATTCAGTCTGTGGTGAAAAAGGTCTGAGAACCTAGCAGTCAAAATGCTTTTCTTCTCTAGGAAAGCAAAATGAGTAATCTGGAGCGTTAAGCAATAGAGCCAGTTTAGGCTTTTCCCTTCCTCTGTGACTGGTGATGTTCTCAGGGTTGTGCGATTTTTGCAAATAAAGAATCAAGCTCCTAGTCTGTGCTGCTCTGAGCAAAGGTTGGTGTTGGATTGCCTCTGTGTGAAAGCAGAGAAAAGGAAGTGCTGCATTGTCACTGGCTATAGGCTGATTTCTTTTTTTTCCCTAATTGATATTTAAAATTGAACTGTGAATAGGACAATGCAAGTTCGCTCCAAAAGGCAAGTAGGGCCGTGAGTCCCAAGGCCTAGGGAGGCACAGTGTGTGCTGAGAAATGGCAGATTAGGTAAGTGCCATTGCTATCCTGGGATCTGTGGGATGCTGCTTCTGCGGTGTTGCAAGTTTTTTTAATTCTAGCAGGTTTGCTAAGGCTCTGCCATTCTTGCTATTTAGTAAGCTTAAGTTATGAATGAAGTTTGGCTGCCTCTGAGGAGGTGGACTGCAGAGGTGGATTTTGCCTGTGGTTTATTCTTCTCTGAACTCAGTTCTTGAGATGGTTTTTCCATTGTGAGTCTGAGCAACAGCTCTCTCTACTGCTGTGTCTGTACAGTCTGTGTAGGAAATGTTGAGTGAATCCTTCTGAAGTCCATGAATTCCCCTGCAGTCAGTGCCGATATTTATTGTCATGCACAGATGGTACCTGGGGCCACCAGATCGCTCTGCTAGAGTTGAGAAACATGTGAGATGTGGGTGCCCCTATGCTTACAGCCTTGGATTCAGCCAAGGATTTGCACGCTCTGGCCTACAACTGTCTTCCAGAGAACCCTTGTGTAATCTTGGGAAAATAATTACATCTCTCTGTTCCCATGGCATGTGCCATGAGGCACAGTAATGCATGCTGCTTTTCCACCTCCATTTGTGTGATGTGCTGGTTATTTTAAGACTTCTGTTCCCCCCCAAAAAAAAGAAACAAAGCCAAGGATTCTCTCTTAGGCATGCTTGTACCATTATGTGTCTTAATTTTTTAAATTTTCAAGTGCTGTTTCAGTACAAGTAACTGAACTCATTGCCTGCAGACTGAAGTTTATTTAAGAATAGCACTGCTTTGGTATGGTGATGACTAAGGTTGCATGCATGCAGAAAAAGACTTGTTTGACCTCATTGTGCTGCAAAAATATGCACTCAACAGGTAAGAAAGACCTGATTTAATTTTGGCCTTGTCGTGTGTTTATATTGTGACAGTCTTTAATTACACTATCACATACTTTTTTTTGCACAATCCCTGCTCGATTCATTGCCCAGAATGGATAGTGCTCACTTAATGAGTAACTATTCAATATTTTGTTTCTTCCTGGTCCAGAGCATTGCCCCATGCCCTATTTACTTCATGTTATTCAAGTCCTGCTCTGAGACAGATTTACGGCTTCTCAGTAATTCCTCTGTGTGTAGACTACCAAGTGCTGGTATTTCCTTGCAGTTTGTTACTTCAGTTTGTAATCTTTTAAAGTACTTTTGGCATAGTTTCTGGATGTGTAACTTCCTTACTATTCAGAACAAGTATAGTGAATGGCCAGAAATTTTGTAGTGGGAAACCACATGGATGTTAAGAGCTGGATTCACCTTTGTATTTACTTCATGGACATCTGCTAGTTGAGCAAGCAGGCTAGCTGGTGGCAGCAGTAGATTGTGCTCTACAGGAGTCAGTATTGAGAGATGAGGGACCTTTTCCTTTAGATATCTGCAGACAGAGGAGGCACAATTGATATGACGTTCCCTTCCAGACTCGGAGAGGAATGAACCTGGCCCAGCATGAGCAACTTCTGACAGCCCTTTCCTTCCTCTCTGCCCGGTTTGTTGTCCTGCCTCATCTACTGCAGCCTGTCCTCATCTCTTCTCTTGTTTGCTTTTCCTTGGTCATTCAGTTGCTTCCAGTCTTTGCTCCTCAGGCTTTGCCTTTTGGATCTTGCTGCTTTCCTCAAGAGCTACTGTGTTAGTCTCACTCCCAATGTCCCTCCTGTACTCCTGTCCCCCAAGTCCCTGCCCAGCCAATTCAAGGGCCCTGATCTGTGCCCTTGTACTGCCTGTTGCATCCTCCATGTGCTCCCCACTCCTCCCATCCCTCTGGTTCAATCTTCTGCCGTGAGAGCTTTGCCCAGCATGGGAGCAAGGTCCCTCTGGAGTCTTTCAGAGATCAGCACTCACTGTCTTTGCTTATCTCCTCCTTCCCTCTGCATTGGTTTCTGCTCCATGGGCTGCAAATCCCTGTTTCTTTTTGACCTCATTTCTCCAGCTTTGGGGGTTCAGCTCTCCCCTGCTCTATAGCTAACTTGGGAGTTTTCCCTATGCTTGCTGCCTGGATTCAAGGAGCAGGGAGCATGGAGAGCCAGGCAGAAGCCAGGAGCCTGCTCTGCTCTGGTGCTTGGGGTGGCGTAGAGCCACAGCTGATCTCACTCTTGGCTTCCTCGTGGCTGGAAAAGTAGGCACTTGTGCATGCACTTGTTTAAATAGAAGAGGGTTGGTTTTAAATTTGACACCCTTTGTTGGATCTGTGTTTCAGCCACTGTTCTGGATAGCACTTTTCTTGCAGTACAGAAAAATGCCTCTCTCCCTCTTTTTAAACACTCCCTAAAGGAAGTGGAAAGTAAATAATTTCTCCTGGACTATTTACATGTGACAGTACCAAGAGGCCCTGTTTATTTCAGTAAGCAGTGAGTAAACTGAAATAGTTTGCCTTCATGCACATTGAATGTCAGAAAAGAGGGACAAGACAGAGTCTGGTGTTATTTTTCTTAGCTGATGATGACTTAACATGTTCTAGTTGTTTTTTTTTTTTTCTTTTTAGGGAGGATTATTTAGTCTTTTAAAGATTCTTTAGACTTTCATTTAGTTCATAAAAATCTATTTTTGTCAAAATTGTGCTGGGACAAAGAAGGGTGCTGCTCAAAACAGAATCAGGAGGAAAAGTTAATGACTGGTTTTGGTGGTTTTGGGTTTCTTTTTTCCCCATCTTCTGAAAGATGCTGATCACTTATTCATTCGTGTGCAGAGGAAGAAGGTTTTTCTTCTCTCATTAATGGGAGTTGCGTTTAAGCCCTGCAGTTGCAGTCACTTCATTGTATGTCAGCCTCTTCTGTTCCCTGTGTTGCTAATTGGAAATCCCCAATTTGTAGATGCAGCCTGTGTGTCCCAGAGCTGACTCACAGGAGTCTCTGTTCATTCCCTTTACTTCACAGGACTGCCTTTCTATTCACAGTTCATGGCAGTCTCATTAAACCAGTGTTTGAAACAGCAGCGTGCCCGTGTTCATTGGCTTTCTCTGAAAGCTCTGTAAACCAGTGTCAAAGAATTAACAGCGGCTGAGAAACAAGAACAAACCCTAATGGCTTGCCAGGTCATTCTCCTTGCAGTAAATCTGGGTTAGTTTGGCAGAGAACAGCATTTCAGTCACCCAGGAAATAAAAAACCCCCACCAAACCCAACCACAACCCCTGAAGATGGATGATACCCAGATTATTGCAGGTACTTCCCTGGATAGCAAATCTAATTGAACAATTTCTCTCTTACGCTTTGACTTCCAGGCACATTTTTTGACATCTTTGTGGAAACTTTTAGGCTGTTCTCAGGAGTGAAGGACTCAGCTGTAACTACCTACCTCATTAATGACTGATGCTTTCCAAGCTGGTCCACGTCTCCTCTGTGAACCTAGTGATCACAGCATGTATTAAGGGAGGGACAGCAGACTCTCAGGACTAAGTTACTTGGCTTTAAGTGTTCACAGGCTGATACAAGCAATCATTTGCTCGAAACCATGAGGACACCAATCTCATCAAGTGCAACTTTAGCTGGATGGTTTTGGTGGTGTGATAAGTGTTACTTTGATTCTTTAATATGAAGTAGCTGTTGAGATTTAATATTTGGTTTAAAAAATTTAAAAAAAATCTGCTAGCATGTGTAATGCTTCTCCCATCCTCCCTGTATGCTTTCCAAGATGAACAGATTCTTCCCTGACTAGAAACTTAATCTTCAACTTAATCTAAAGTAGAGTATTAAATCCTCTTTCTCATTTCTAATGCAGTTATCCCAATATTCTTTTCCAACGAGTGCATTAGAAACCTTAATCTTCTACTTGGCTTGAAAATGCTGGAACACACTTTTCTCTCTTGATCTTTGCAGTGCAGATTTTTCGTTTCTATTCTTTTAAGCAATTTCCAGAATGTGAATATCCAGGAAACTGCAGTACAGAAGGGACTCTTGTAAATGCATTCCACATTCCCAAACATCCGTGCTAAAATTCAGATATTGGCCAAAGTAAGCTGTGAAAGGCAAGGTTTGTGCTTGGGCTGTTGGAATGTTGCTGTTGAGTGTTTGCTTTCCAGGTCCGACAGGTCTTGCAGCATCTGGCGACACCCTGCTTTGCTTTATGAATTCCCATTGCCTGCCACAACTGATCATGGAGTGGTTTAAATGATAATCTTCCACTGGAATATGCTATGGTGGTTGTTCTTTTTTTTTATTTTTTTAACCTCCTTTCTAAAAGTTAGGTGTGGTTGTCTTAAGAAAGTATGATTCTTTAGCTGTGTGGATAATGCAGTTGTTCCCTCTGTTTAAAGCTTTGGTTTGCTGTAGATCCTTTGCTCACGCTGGGGGCTGAAGTCTGCTCAAATCTCTCCTTTGTTGACCTGTGAAATCCCTTGGTTTTGCAAATCAGCTCTAGAGTAAGGAAATATTAAACATAAATTTATTACTTTGAAACTAACTATGGTTGCACTTTGGTTGTGCTAGTATAAAAAGTATGGAATAAAGTACAGTTCCATTTAATCTGTGAAAGATGCCAACAAACCCTCTGGGTGTTCTTCCAAAGAGGAAAATTAGCAGGAAGAGCTTGACAAGAAAGTTTTCCACTGATTGTTTAAAATAAAATTCAGGGGAAGAGTAATTATCAGTTAGAGGTGGAAAGGAGTTGGAACATTACCTTTATATCCTTCCCATAAAACACAATTTTATCCCCTCATACACCACTGTTTCACATACAGTTCCTACGAGACCATGTTAGGAATTTCTGAAGACACCAAGCTGGTGTAAAATGATGCCCTTGGGTTCTCCTGGAATATTTTGGCATTAGCTCATTTAATTGCATTTACCGTAATCTCTGCCTAATCTCATGACAGCAGCTTGTATCACTGCACCTGTAAGTTATCTGTAAGTGTATGAAGCAGAGATGTTTCTTTTTTTTTTTCTGGTAGTAAATTCAATTAATTTGTTGTTTTTGTTGTTCTCCTTCTTCTCCCCTGTTCTCTCCACTGTTAATTATGTCACGCATTCATTTCAGCAGATAAATTGCTTACAATCCAAATGTTTTTTGGTAGAAGCATCAGGAATTTTCATTTTAGAAAGCTATCACCTGGTCCATGGTCTAAATGGCTGCTAATGCTGGTCTTTCTAATCAATCTGTTATGATCAGCATTCCTTTGCTGATTTTGGCTGGCATACTGTGGATTCGCTGTCATGACCCTGCCTATGGTCCTGAATGGTATCTCTATCATGAAATTACTCAGTATGGAAAATGAAATTCCTTCATTCATTGCCCATGCAAGCTTTTGGAAATGATGGATAGCTTTCCACCCAGAAGGCATTTGTTCATGCGTTTGGTCTAGTGCTATGCATTAATATAAGTAGAAAAATTTTTGCATGATATCTCTTCAAGGGAAAAAAAAAAACCCAACAAAGAATTCTTTTTACTCTAAGTTAGGATTTGTCTGTTGAACTCCTATCAGTATATTTAACATAATAGAAGAATGTTGTGGGAACACCGTATCAAACCAGCGATCCATCTAGCTCTGTGTTCTGACTGTGAGCATTACTAGATGCTTACAGAAAAGAGAAGAATGGGAATGGGGCCAGGACAGGGTTATCTTTCCTTACTGTGGCTGCTGAACATGTGCCAGACATTGATTGAGAGTCCATGGATCTGGATGCTGTATCTAGAGCACTGTGTTTAAGACTCTCCATGGACCTGTCCTCTGTGGAGTTGCCTAATTTCCTTTTTAGAACCCTTCTCTCCTCTGACTTTGAGGGCCTCTTGCCACTGTGAGTTCTGTGATTTTAATTACACACCATATAAAGGAATCTTTTTGTTTGCTTGAAACCTTATAATTTCATTGGGAGCACTCTGACTTTGTGCGATAAGAAGTAGAAAGTAATTTTGCTGGTTCCCTTCCCCAGGCCCTTCATAATTTTATAGTATCTTTATGTGTACTCCCTTCCTAGGGTGGAGAGCCCTGTTCTCTCTCCTCTCTCCTCACGCAAACACCATTCCATGTGTCTGATGAGCCTTATTACCCTTTCCTGTACCTCTTTGATCTCTATTAGATCCTTTGGGAAATGGGCTGAGAAAGGGAAGGTCTCAGAATAACATCCAGTACTCCAGATGCTGGGATGTGGATTTTTATTCATTGTATTATTACTTCTGTTTTTCACGAGCTGCCTTTTTTTTTTTTTTTTTTTTTTTTTTTTTTTTTTTTTTTTTTTTTTTTTTTTTTTTTTTTTTTTTTTGGTGTTGATTTATGGCATCACTGCTTTCTTTATTGTTTATTCTTCTATTTTGACCAGAGTCTGTTTAGGTGATACGTACAGTAAAAATCTGAATGGAAAAATCTGAGTATATTTTATTACTATGTTTTCTATTGTGTGTACTGGCTTTGGCTGCATCTGCCTGGCCTGTTCCCCATTACATGGGAAAGGCTGGAGCAAGATGCTGAACTAAGCTAAGATGAGCCTGGCTGATTTTGGGGCCAGAGATGACACCATCGAAGTCTGTAGCTGCTGTATCTGAGTCTCAGTTACCTAGACATGGGTTTACAACATATCCTTCCCTTCTTAACTGCTATTTGGGGATCAGTAATACCTCAAAGAAACTTTGGGCAAAACTTGTGGGCTGAATAGAGGGGCAGAATCCTCTTGTGTCTATGCTCTATCAGTCAGGGAGAAGCATTACCTCTCTAAACGAAAGGGCGGAAAGTTTGAGCATTTGCTCAAATTCACAAACATAAAATCTGACATAAAGCAGAGACCTAATCCAGGATTTCCCAAACCTTAAGCGGATCTACCTCAACTAAAGTCTTCCTCCCAGGAAATTGACAATTTCTTTCTTAAAATTTGCTGAAAGGATAGAGCCCTCCTATCATCCTCTGCTTTCCTGGAAGCTGAAAGCTTCAGCATTTGTCACTTTTGAGTACGAAGATCTAGCCAGTGCAAGCCATGATAGCTGCTGTCCCAAGGCTTTCATGTCACTATTTGTTGCATTATTTACTTTGATCTGATTTGGCCTCTTGACTCCATCAAAAGCGCCTTTCAGTGTGAATTAATTAAGAGAACTGTATTTTCTTCTTTCAATTGCCTTTAAAAGAGAAATGCTTCCAGGTGGCATCAGGGAAGGAGAGAAGTGGGTTTCTTCTCTGCACAAGCCATGCCTTTGTCATGGACCAAAGGGTTTCTCTGCCTTCCCTTGCACTTTAGGAGTCTGGTGTTTTTATGGATTGAAGGTGCTTTTTCCTGGGAGTTTGGAAGTGCCAGAACTGAATGAGACCCCCTCAGTGGCATACCAGCCCAAACGAGCAGCTTTCTCATAATGGAGATGACTTTAATATTGCAGCAGAACACTCAGTTAATTATGAGGTGTGAATAAGGAATATGTTTCGCAGTGCCTTTGCAATTTTCTGAGTTCACTGATCCGTAAACAAGATTATTCCCTAATAGTCCTTCATCTCTGCCATTATTGCACAAGGATATTCAACTTTAAATTAAATTAAAAATTATCATTGTTAAAGTTAGTTGAGCCATGGCTTATCTTTTGAGAATGCTTCCAGGATTAACTATTTTAGATTTGTTCCATTATTTGGGGAAGAGAGAATATTTTGTCACTCTTCCTGTGCCATTTTTGTAAAGACCACCCTGTAGCAAACCCTCTGCTGGGAAATGTGAATTAGACCAGTTTTTCTTTCTTTCTTTTCAAAGTCCTTGACACTTCAGGCAGCTGATGTTTTAGGAGGAAAAGTGCTTCTTCAAGGTACATGGTAGTTTTTTTACAGTTCTTTCAGCTTCTGCTAACCCAAGAGCAAGGGACTAAATTTGATTCCTGACTGCCAGCTGTCCAGCCCACCTCTGTGGCCCTCAGCCAGTTTGTATGGGATGGAAATGACATAGGCTATTGGTGCAGAACTGTCACACAGTTTGTGATCTCTCTGGGTTATGGAGAGCTGTGACTCCTTGAAGTAATTTTTACCATTACTTGAGTGTCATTGTAGATTTTTAAGGCCAAGAAGGACCATTTATGATCATCTAATCTGAACTAGAGCATGGTGCAAGAGACAGAGCTCCATGTAACAATTACTGCATGAAGCCTACATTTCTCTGTGAGCTGTCTCACACATCTGTCAGCAGCCCTGACTTTAAAGACTTGATGTGATGGAGTACTTAAAATAATCCTTAGGTGAATGGTTGCAGCAGTGCCTATTCTCACTGTTAAAAATGTGCCTATTTCTAGTCTGATCTATCTAATTTCAGCTGCCAAGCACTGCATGTCATTATGTCTTTTTCCAGTAGGTTAAACAGGGCTCTCCTTGCTGAAAGTTTTGCAGTCTGTGATTCTTGTTTTATTGTTCTTCCAGACAGACTAAAGGCTGGGCTTCCTCTGGGTACATCTACTCAGCAGTTGCTGTTGTGATGCAGTTTATGTATTTGGATTGGAACAAGTCTCAGATTAGATAGCTGGGTCCTGCTAACAATATGTCTGCACTGGCATGGAGATCAGAGTGGGTGAAGCAAGCTTTCTAAGCATTTGCCAATCTTTTTTTGTTTTGATTTTTTTTTTTAAATTTTTGCCTTTGGATGTCATGCTTAACTGAATGGAGTAAACTACAGTTATGTTTTGCAGTGCAAGATTGATATATTGTAAAACCCAGTGCTTTGCTGAGTAAAACCAAGTAGATTAGAGTAAAATTAGTGTATCTTTGATAATAAATCCCTATGGAGCAAGAACAAGCTCTTCCCATGTGCTTGTTGTGTTTTTAGCACAACAGTGTTTCAATTTTAATTGGAAAATTAGTCATATGAGGAGGTGCACTTGATCTTGCATCTGCACACACAGATGACATTTGGATGGTGTGCTGCTCCTGATCTTAGGAGTGCTGCCACGCATCAGCAAACGCAAGTGCTCGAAGTCTAGAGCTGACATTTTGTCTGGAAGGGCTGTGAGCGAACACGTGGTCTTTGAAATGCTGCACTGAGCCCCCGCTCGCAGTGGTAAAGTTGGAGATAGAGGAGTGGAGAAAATTGGGAATGATCATCCCTTTTAAGACAAGATTGTCCCTCACAATATAGTTCCTAGCAGGTTTTACATTGAATTTGTTTTTAGAAACCAGAAAATATACAGATTGATATCTTTATTTCACACCCAATATGTTTTATAATCAGGAAGCATAATTTCAGAGGGGAAAAATGCCTTCTGCTGAGTTGCTGGCAGCCTTACCTAGAGTGTGTAGGAAGCTGTCAGGAAAGCAGGGATGTCAGGTGTTGACCTACACAGATGATGCTTCATTTGTGAGATTCAGTTAGATTAAAGTGCAAAGTAATATGATTAATTTGGCTTCAGGTTCAGTGTTTAAGAGTGCATAAGACAGAACATCTGCATTGTGCCTTTATACCAGCTGAGACTGTGACCCAGCTGTCAGACTACTCTGTGGTTACCAATATCTTTTACATAATGACTTTTCATATTCTCATATTTGATTTTTTAAGCATCTGTCATTACCTCTCCAGAAACCCCTTATAAATTAGAGGTGCATCTTGCATAACTGAAGAGAAATTATTGTTCCGTTACCAAGTAATGAAGTGCACACTTCTATGAAAAGAATGATGACTTAAGATTTGATAAAGTTTAGTAAGGTTCTTAAGATGATTTCTGGAAGTGTTTTCTGCCTTCAAAGCTTATATTTTAATAGGTGGCAGATCTTATATCCAATATCTTACTTAGAAAAGTATTAAGGAAGAAAAAAACGTATGTGAGAGCTTGAAAAAGGGAGCTGTTTCCATATCAAACTCAAGGCATATTTTTTGACAAAAGATTTCTCTCTGCCATGAGAGGACACCAAAGTTTGTTATTACTGATGTTGATTTAGTCTGGTGATTCAGTGTGTTCTTGTCCCACTGGTAATTCTGTCAGGATGCGAAGGAAGCTTCAGGGAAGGCAGGAGTTCTGGGAATTTAGTATGGTGTGGTCATCCCCCAAGTTATGTTTGAAGACGACTTCAGTTTTCATAGAATCATTAAGGTTGAAAAGGACCCTCAAGATCATGGAGTCCAACCATTATTAATCCAGCACCACCGTGTTCACCACTAAACTGTATCCCCAAAGTGTCTTCTGAACACTTCCAGGGTTGGTGATATTACCACATTCCTGGGCAGCCTGTTCCAATGCCTGACCACACTTTTAGTGACGCATTTTTCCTAATATTCAATCTAAACCTTCCCTGGCACAAATGGAGGGCATTTTCTGTTGTCTTATCACTTGTTTCCTTACCACATGGGAGAAGAGACCGACCCCCAGCTCAGTACAACCTTCTGTCAGCATTGCAGGGGTTGTTGTGACCCAAGAGCAGGACCCAGCACTTGGACTTGTTGAATCTCACACAGTTGGCTTCGGCTCATTGATCCAGCCTGTCCTGATCCCTCTGCAGAGCCTTCCTGGCCTTGTAGATCCAACATTCCCTCGTAGCTTGGTGCTGTCTGTAAACTGCCAGAGGGAGCACTCAATCCCCTAGTCCAGGTCATTGACAAAGGTATTAAACAGAGCTGGCCCCACCACTGAGCCCTGGGAACACCATCAGTGACCAGTCCCCAGCTGAATATAACTCCATTCACCACTGCTCTCTGGGCCCGGCCATCAGCCGGGTTTTTACCCCACAAACACTGCACCTGTCCAAACTATGGGCTGCCAGTTTCTCCAGAGAAAGGCTCTGGGGAGACAGTGTCAAAGGATTTAGCAAAGCCTTTTCAACTGGATAATGTTGCAGGGCTCTTGAGCGAGTCCAGATGGTGCTCCCAGGGCCCACTTTTGAGATGCGGGATTCCCTGTGCAATCACTCGCAGGGTAATGCTGTCTGCCAGTTAGGAGCTGTCTTCTCTTGGGCACCCCAAACACTGAGGTACTTAAGCAGGAAATTATTTTGAATGTTTCAGTCCTTACGTTTAATGCTTTTTTGAGTAGAGCTTAGTGTGATGATCACGATCTGCTAATCCCTCTAGCAGAGTCCCCCAGTAAGTGGGACACATAATCATGATGATTACTGGGTCATTGCAGCAGAACAGCTGGTGTTGATTGCTGTAGTTCTGTTCCTGTTCAGCACAGATGAGGTTTCCACATCTCCAGTATCCTCATGATAAGGCTGCAAGCTTAGGGAATGGGATGGTTAGCAGTGCAGGTCTCACCAGCTCGCTAAACCTGCCTCTTGAGATTCTTCTCACCTTCTTAAACTAGGCTTGGTGAATTTTAGGTCATTGATTTTAAAGGCCTTTTCCAATCCAATGCTAATTTTCTTGGACTGCTTCTCTGATGGGACTTGCTGTGGCTTTAGCAAGAAGGGAGATACACTCTCTGATTCAGTAAAAGAAAAAAAGCCCCAAACCTAAGGAAACCAACACAATCCAGAAGATAATCTGCAAATGGTCACTTCTGTCAAATGAACATCGGGTGGTAAGGGACTATTTGGCTTATCAGACGTGGAACCTCTTACCATGCACAGCCAGTTATGTAATTCCTTTCACAGACTAGCTCAGTGCTGTGTCTGTCCAGTTGGATTGTCTCCAGGGCTCCCCTTGGAAGGCTATTTGTCTGACAAACTTGCCTGGAAAGCTTTCTTTTCCTTGCCTAAAGGCCTCGATAGCCAATTTTTGCCCACTTAATCCTTGTGTTTGTGCATCTCTTTTATCCTCCTTCCTTTTCCTGCCTGCGTGTTAATGTGTGGGCACACAGAACTAGAGAGACTGTCAGGTGAGGTACAAAACTGGGGTTAAAGTCTGAGAATCCAGCAGCAGCTCTTTATTTCTTAGGTGTTTCTGGGGAGAGGGCACAGAGGATTGCCATTTCTTGTTACTACATAACGTACTAACCTTCTTACTGGCTTTGTCTAGGCAAGTTTTGTGCAGTGACAATGGCTGAGACTCTCCAGAGAAGCTGCCTTTGCTTTTGCCAAAGAGAAGTGTATGTTTGGAGTGCTTGCTTGTTTTCATTTTTATTTATGTCCTTTGGTCAAGTGCCATGAGAATCTCAGCAGCTTCAGAAACTTAAGCTTTTCATTCTGACTTGCAACCGTTTTGACAAAGCATAGAACAAAAGACATCAGCAACTGCCAATGTGAGGCATAAAAAAAAAGCTGCCAGGATCCCCACCAAATATGTTTAAGGTCTTTTTATAGGTGAGTGAAGCAGTAGAGAGCCTCCTGCTTCATCTTGGTAACTGATGTGCAGGAAAAATGAAGTGGAACTATTTTGCATAGTGGCTCACGCTTATGCCTTGCTGTAGACTAGTGCAAAGCACATCTAAGTGAGATGAGAATTGAAACTTAAAACTGGACCAAAAGTTTAAGTATCAATACTTTCCCGACATGTTAGTGAAGAAACTTGCTGCTTCTCGTTTTCTTCTGGACTCCCAGAGGCTTTAGTTCTCATTTTATCAGGCCTTTTGGAGACCCCAGCTCCCTATTCATGAGTGTGTTGGATAAGTTTCCTTTGCCATGCTGA
The DNA here is from genome assembly GCA_013398955.1 of Callaeas wilsoni. Taxonomy (NCBI): domain Eukaryota; kingdom Metazoa; phylum Chordata; class Aves; order Passeriformes; family Callaeidae; genus Callaeas; species Callaeas wilsoni. The sequence goes on along the minus strand of VWPU01016422.1, from coordinate 154,334 downwards.
TGGGATGCTGCTTGCCTGTTAGGTCAAAGTCTGAATGACTGTGAAAATGATTTAGCCTGTAAGCAGAGATAATATAAGTCATAGTTTAAGGAAAGGATTGTCTTTCCTTTCCTGGTAGTGTACTTCTACTACCCAGAGGGTTGTCTTCCCAGAGAGACATCTGGCTTTTTTCTGTCTTTGCCATGGATTTCTATCCATGAAGTTGCATAGAACGATTTGCCTTGTGGCAAATCACTGGACAAGAGTGATTTGCTCCTTTTTGACTGGACAGTCTGAAAGGAATGCTAAATCTGCAGGGGAAGAGTGTGCACTTCTTTCATGTCTGTCCCCCTTGGAAGATGTGTAGACACAGTCATCTCCACGCTTGGCCCAGCCCCAGGGCTGACTGACTTTTCTTCAGCCATGAGGTGAAGCTGGGGTCTTTCCTTGGCTGCAGCTGGCCTCCATGGACACGTGAGACAATACAGCAGCTGCTGTTGGATGGGCTGTAGTTCAGGTTGCTGGAGGGTGAGGGAAGTCCTCTGTGGGCTGGGTTGTTCTGTCCCTCAGCAGCTGAGCATCAGCTTCAGGCAAGTGGCTCTCCAGCTCTGACTAAGAAGCACCCATCACTTGGCAATGGTACCAACTCCTTTTCAGCTAAAGGAAAAAAAGCCAGAGAGGAAATAACTTGGAGCTGCATATATTAGTGGTCTGAAGTCTTTCTGGATCAGAGGAGACAAAATAAACTTTCTGCATGAGCTTGGATGTGTGGCGCTCGGCTCCCTCACCGTGCTCTGACAGCAGTGTGATATGAAGGCATTTGACACCTTTCAGTATTGGCATCAGGAAGAGACTCAGTCAGCTTAACGCCTCCTAGAATTGGCTAAGTAATTTCCTGAGAGCAGAGGAAGGAATGTTGTCCTCCCCTCTCCGTGGCAGGCTTTGGGAGGTGAATTCCTTTGTTTCGGAAACAAATTTGATCTGAAAACATTCTTCTCTGTAACAAAAATAGACTCTGTGGTACAGTTTCTCGACCCGATGTGAAGACTCAACACTTCTGTTGAAAGGAGGAGCCTTTGGTGTCAGGCAGTAGAGGACTTCATGCATGGATGCCACACTATCTGCTCTGAGTAACAGCCATGGTGTTGGTTGTGTACTGAGGTCCAAAGAGCTGAAAATGTACCAGTGTGAGGGGTTACAGATTCCTTCTTTACTCTTCTGGTGTTCTGGTTCAGTAAAATGTAATACATGGAGCTACTTATGTTAAGAAACAGAGCCCAAGCAGCTCTTCTCCCCACTTTCACCTGCTTTATTCCTCCTTCCTGCCCATATGCCGTGCTTGCTCTGGGTGGCTCAAGTGGATAGAACCTTTGCTTAGGATGTGCGCCAGCCTCCTGGATAGAGAATCACAGTGTTCCCTGACCTGCTGCCTTCAGGAAAGCATGGTTGTTCTGCTGAACTCACAGCTTTTCAGGTTCTCTTTTCTGCCTGCAGGAGTACTGAGCAGTCACCAGTCACCAAGAACCTGCTTTTGGGGTTTTTGTAAAGGGAAATAACAATTACGAAAGCAGCAAATTATGTCTGATGTGAATGAGCCCCTTCATTTTCCTTTCTAGCCCTGCCATGGTGGTAAGGATGTATTAAGGTCTTTCCTAACCTCAGTTCACTTTGATGGAGTGGTGTTGATGTATTATGAAGTAATGAGGGTGTAAAATCAGTAGAAATGAAATGATCCTTTTAGTTCTACTTCTTTTTCGTCCACAAATTTGTTAAGCAAATGGATGCGTATGTATGGATTAGGTACTGCCTTCCCAGAAGACACTAAGAAATTAATACACACAGACCACATTGCAAATTCCATTTAAATAGCTATTGCCTTATTTTGCCAAACTTTAGTGGGAAATCATGCTGCAGAGAGGAATAATGGCTGCATGATACATCTCAAAAGAAGTATAGATGAGACGTCCATGTAATGAGAGACGATAATTAGCAACTGCTTTGTTTGGGATGGTGCGCGTGGTGTATTTGGATGCAGCAATTGTGTAGGTGTGGTGAGAAAGCAGAGGAGGGCCAGGAGTAAGGAAACCGTCTCTTGAATCACCATTTTCAATTTCAACCAATTTAATATTGCATAATAGGAGCACAGTCTAGCAGAAGCACTGCCAAGAGATGAAATGCTGGGTTTTACTCTTCCTCCCAGCATCCCCTCTGCTGTTCTGTGGAGCACTCTGTCTCTGAGGTGGTTGGTATGTTGTCAAATGTTTTTGTCCTTTTCTTTTTTTGGTGGTGAAGTTTTCCTTGCTGTGAAGTAAAAGATCCTGCCTTACTCCCTTCTTCTTGCTGTGTGAGTTTTAATTAATGTTTTTGCAAAGCATGTTAAGATCCTTGAATAGCAGTGTGGTTTTGGCAGTGGTTCAGTCTCCTGGAGAAAAGCGTATGCCTTGGAGTCTAGGAGAAAAAAATCTAACAGGTTTTTAAGTTTAGAAATAGGTAAAAAACCCAAACTTGGTGGGGTAAAAAAACCTGCTTTTCTTTAACTCACGCAATCTGAAACTTTAGTCTCATAAAAGCATTTTATTTCTTTAAAGTAAATGGAGTCCGGTGTCTTTCTTCCTGAAGGTGGGAGTCATCCCAATTGAAATCTTAGGAACAATGTTCATATTGCACTAGTTTATTTCCAAAACAGTGTTTCCTTACACAGCCTTCCCATTCTCTATTCACATGACAGAAATTAAAAGGAAACCTTGAAATGTGTCAGCTGGTCTCTTAAAAGATGGAGCACATCTTTTGTTTATGCAGATAAAGGAATGGCACCACAAAACCTTCTGGATCGCTTTCAGTCTAGAAACCCTGCCCAGTACAGTAGGGTAAAGATCCTGAGTCTGTCCTACATAAACTATGCCAGATCAGTCTGACTGGGAAAGCCCTTTTTCCCAGTCTCCATTATTAATGCTTTGAAGCAGGTCTCTGTTTCAGGTTGTTACCAGAGTGCTGAGATGTAAATCGGCAGCAGGACAAAACTGGTGAAGAGGTCACCCACTTCTCAGTGTTGACCCAAACGTAAGAAAGGTGTTTGGGGCTTTTTTTGGCGTGATTGACTTGCTTACAAAATACACTTACAGAAACCAGTGTTAGGAATGTTAAGAGTCACATCTGGGGTTCCTCTAAAATGTTTAGCTTCCTTATGGGAACAGTTCTGCATTTTCCACACACTTGCTTTTAAAAGTGTCCATGAAGCAGCTTGAGGACATCTGGGAGGCTGGATAACTGGTGCTTCTGGAAATTGCAAGGAAGCCATTTGGGATGAAAAGCTGCTTGTTACAAAATGTTTACTTGTTGGTGAAGATGTGTTGTACCAAGCATACACGCTAGCTGCTTCTTTAGAGAGCGCAAGGAATTTTGTGTCCTACGTCCTCCCATTTAATTTCCAGTGGTGGTGATGTTGCCATTTTTTTTGTGCTAGGCACTTCTGTGGATTGTTTCCTTTAATCCACTCCGCCATTCTGGAGGCGAAATCCTTGAAACTTCTGAGGGGAAGTATGACCATGTCTATATTCCTGGAGAGCCCTTGGACAGGTAGTGTGGTAGACTGTAGGGTGGACAGCTTGCCGATATACCCAGAGACAGAGGTGACAGTTACCAAAATATGTCTCTGAGGAGAAGCCCAGCAGCACAGCTTATGCTGAACTCGGCAGTGATTGAGGTGTGGATGCTCTGGTGGGACTCAGCAGCTGTGGGGCAGCCAGGTGCTTCCCCTCAGACCCGAGGTGCGTGGTCCCAAAGAGCCTGCCCGCCCAAGTTCAGTACCTTGGGAACGGTTTGGTCTCTGGGTTTCGGCTGAAGCAGATGGCTGGGGTGTGATTGCATTGACACAGACAAGCTGCAAGCCATAAAGCAAGTATCTCCACCTTGTTTTTCCAGAGCTGCCTCTGCCAAAGTGCTGTAAGACTGACTGGCACTTGGGATTCTGGACAAGCTCTCCTCTGGACTTCTCATTATTGATTTTAAGCATGTGTTACCATATCAACGTTATTTGTAGTCCTCCTACTTTTTTCCCTGTCAAAAGGCAGCCTGTCTATGTGCTGGTATTGTGCGATGACAGAAGTTTTTCCTTTTATGAATCTGTCTCTTTGACTGACCTGTAGAGCAGCAAAGGGAAAGCTAGGCCTGTGCTTTTTGAGGCTCAGCAACGTGTTTTTCCATCAAAGCTGGCATCAGTTGCTATGAACTCAAAGGCAGGTTTGCCAAAAAGGTGAAAGTATCTTGCACTCTTGTGCACGAGAAATACCAGATCCAAAAGGTGTTTTTCTCCAGTAGTCGCTCTAATTATTTTTGTCAAGCCTGAGCTGCATCTGGACAGTGTGGGGTTTGAGGGAGCTGAGTCCACAGAAGATGAGCTCTCTGTTGCTGATGAAGAGAAAGAGGGTCCCCAGAAGATGACTCAGAGCGGAGGGTGGCTCCGCATCCTCCCTGTTCACTGCTGATGGAAAAGGGTGCAGGGGGTGCTCATTTCCCTTGACAAAAGTCAGCCTTTCTGAATACTCCCTCTGCTGCCACTGTTCTTGCAGGGGTTTCTCACAGCTTTCACCAGGATTTTAGTGTGTGGCTTGAGGCGCTGTGTTTTGTGAGAGTAGGTCGATCTGTCAGATTCTCACTGAGCACTGTCCAAGGCAGAGCAGAGAGGGCAGGAGAGGGAGCATCCCCTCCTGGATGGGGGGTGATGATCCTGAGCAGTGATGTGCTCACACGAGCATTGTAAATCCTGAGTGCTAGGTTGGTCAGTGCCGGGAATGCTGGCAGGACACTGATGGATAGCACTCGGTGGGATTGTCTCATTCTTCATCAAGTGCTGGCTCTCTACCAAGACTTGTTCTAAAAAATAATCATAAAGAAGGGGAAAGAAGTTATGGTTCCTGCTGTGAAGTCAGCAAGAGCCAGCTGTTGACAGAACTGGGAGTGGAATGGGGTCTGTAGGGTTTTGACTTCCTTTACCGTAACTTGCTGGATGCTGATATTATTTTTATCAGATCTGGCCTTGCAGAGACAGGAAGACAGATCAGCAAGAGAGAAAGAGAAATTGAAATAAATGAGGTGTCTGGCACGTTTGATTTTTAAAGTTAGCTTGTATGTGACTGGGAGATGGTTGGCTGAGGCAAAGGGTGTGATAAGGTACAAGAGAGTCCCTGTTCTGCAGGTGTTGCTGCAGGGGCAGATGCGGGATCCTCATCTCACATTTGCATCAGGTCCAACCCCACAGTTGGCCATCAGCCTCGCTTTATGCCCAGGGACAGGCGCAGGGCACAGAGGGCAAGGAACCAAAGCAGAGGGTAGCCTGCTGACCTTGGAGGAAGGAGGGAACATGAGTGAGCTCCTGCTGACTCCCAGCAGGGTGAAAATTAATTTATTAGATTCATCCTAATTAAAAAAAAAAAAACACAAACACCTGGACATCCTAGAAGGCTTTGCTTAAATGACACTATTTTATATTAGCCCTAATCATCTGCAACACCCCCTGCCCCAAAATGCAAAAGGAAAAGGAAGCATTTCTCAGTGAACAACATCTTTTGTTTCTATTTTGGACATTGTCTAAATAAGAAATGTAGAAAAAGAGCTAGATTCAGTAACAGTCACACTTCTCCCGGGGGCGGAATAGAAAAAGGAAGCTATTAAGATGTTCCTTCTTGTTCCCACCAGCCTGGGTTGCTGAAGGCTGGTCCATGCAACTCCATGTATTTTTCTTGTGGAGCTTAAAAAGGTGCAGTGTGGGGCTGGCAAAGCTATTTGCAATCTGGCTTGAAATAACGGAAAAGTTGCAACTGAAGCAAACACTTTTCCTCTTCAGGCATTTTAGATATGTTACTGCTTCCCTGCAAAACTATCAGTATGGCACGTACAATAGCTAAGCTTGCGTAATAAAACAGGAAAATCAAATGAAGGAGGCAAAGAATCAGCTCCTGTCCTCTTTGGGAATTTCTGGGAATTGCTGGTACTTCCCTCAGAAGCAAAAATTACCTTTTGAGCTGTGACAGAGTGGCGTCAGTTCAGCGCTTTCCTGGGGAAATAGGAATTCATACCTGAGTGTTTGCCTGCTGTGGTCAGTGGAGCTGAGTGTGGTCAGGGAGCTCAGTGTTGCTCTCTGGTCCCTCTCTCTATTTTGCTCATTTGTGTAAGGTATTCCTTAATCCATATTTGCAAATGGATGCAGTAACCTCCTTTCTCCCTCTGTATTCTTCCTTCGTCCCCCTTCTCATCTCTACATTAAATGCTTGAGAATAAACTGGTAACTCTGCTTCATGGGGTACCTCCAGCACTCACAGCTGACCTTCAGAAGTTTTCCTTTTTTTCCCCTTTCAATATGTTTGTAAGGAGGCCAAATCATTTAAACCAGCTGGAAGATCCCTGAACTGCTGCAGTTCTGTAATGTTCTATAATCATTTCCCTCCCAGCTTATAAAACTGGCTCTCTGTAGTTTACTGCCAGGCTCTTTCATTGCAGAGTGAAATAATAAAGGTCTCTGAGGACTGTGTGCTTCTCAACTCTCTGAGAGATCGATCGGATCAATTTGCCTCTGTGTGTTTCGATGTCTCTGTCCTAATTGTGGAGACAGCTGCTCTGGTGTGCTGTCAGGTGGCTGTTTGCAAAGGGAGGGACTCCTGGATCCATTCAGGGCTCTAAAACAAGATCATTAGAGTGAAAAAACCCTCAGTAACCAAAAAAGGGAGCAGGGGTTTATTGCTGTGTAATAGGTACTGCTGAGTTGGGCAGAGTTTTTCTTTGTCCCTGAGGTGAGCAGCCCATGGGGTAATGCAGCACGTATGGTTTGGGCAACAGTTTAAACTCATGCAGACGATTTATAGTGATTTTTGTAATGTGAGTTTTATTAAGTTGCCCGAAGCACAGTATGTTCATCAAGGCTTTGCCTTGTTTCACTCCATCCATCTTGTAAAATCCGTTTCTTTCTGGCCCTTGTGAAAAGTGCCCTTTTGTGTCTTCTCAATTCAAGGAAATGTAACCGAAGCAGGCAAAATAGCTTTGCTCAAGGAAAGTGCACTTGGGTGAGCTGGTGCTTTCTGGAGAAAGCTTTGACAGGCAGCAGCCACTTAGGTAAACTCCACTCCACTCCACTGCTTTTCTGTTCCTCAGAAAACACTGCAGCAAGCTCCTGCCCTGAGACATATTTTGGAAGAAGGTCCTTTTGCCTGAGTAGAAATAATACATATACATGTAACCCGAAAGTTTTTTCAGTGACTTACAAACAACAGTCTGTATTGACACTTGCCATTTTGTAATTATGTTTTTAAAATCTCACCTTGGTTTTTACTCCCCAGTTCAGCTTCCCATGATTTGTTTTCGGTTGGCTTGTAGGTGTATTGGATGCTTTACTTGTTTAATTGTATTTTAACCACAGGAGTGTATGTGATTGGCACTTGGAATAAGTCTTTATTTCTCTAGGAATGTTTGCGGAATAGCAATTCTGATGGCTGCTTTATGGATGTTACATTTAATCAATAACTCAAATACAGAAATAACAGCAGCTCTCTGTCTTCAGTCTTGGTTGGCAATATTACCCATGCTGGCTGGTACTTTTCTCGTAGTTATTCAACAAGGGCTATTTTTTGTGTTTAATGATAAGATCAAACATATGCAGCGCAAATATTAAAGGAGAGCAAGAAAAGAAAAATAATCTCTTAATTTAATGCAAATACTTGTCTCCTTTGAGTAAATCAAGCGAGAGTCTCTAGACTGGTTTTGTTGCAGCTTTGGAAGGTAATGAGCCTTGAACAAAGTTCCCAATGTGTTTTCCCTCTAAGCAGGCGGGTGATGTGCTTCTGGCATGGGGTGCCTGGGGCAGAGGCTCTCACTCAGGTGGGAAGGTGTGCTTACTCACTGTCAGCTCCAGCCCCATCCTGTAAAAGGCTGGGGGTGTGTTACAGGCTGTGGCAAAATCCCCAAGGCAGAAGCTGCTTGTATTTTTGGCTGAGTGCAATATTCCATAAACTTTCGTGAGAAACTGTGCAGGATCTTTCATGCTTGCCAGGCTTTTAAGTTTCAGAATTTAAGCCCACTTCTGTGGAGATGGAGACTACAAAATCGTGTTGTTTTCTTGCTACTGCTTATTTTTTGGAAGTTGCCAATGTAGTTCAAAGTGTATATATCTTAGTGACTTAAAGAAGACTGGAACATTTGTGGTTTTATTTTTCTGGCAATAGATGAGACTGAATTGTGGTCAAAATAGGATAAAATGTAATTATTTTTTATAATTCTGCCAAGTTTCAGAATTATTTTTTTATTGATGTGCTTTTTGGCTTTTACCATTTATTATCTGTTTAGATGAGATATAAAGAATAGCTTTGCAGAGGAAATCCATTTAAAGTAAGCCACTAATCTTTACTGGCTATTGCAGATTTTAATTTTTATTTTTTTACAGATGAACCCTATCATAACTGAACCACAAATGTATGTGATGAAAGAACCAGTCCATTTTTAATTTGAAGAATTTAAGGATTTGTAGATGTTTGTACGGAAAAGCAACAGAGATAAAAGTTGTTGGAAGTATAGTGTTTGGTGTTTCATGCCAACAGTAATAGCACAGGCACAATTTACTTACAGGGCTGCTGACAAAAGAAGTAATTGGCTGCCAATTTTTGAATTGTTTTCTTTCAGATTCTCTCTGTGTTGCAGTATAACTTTGGCATTGAGTTGCATTTGATTGCAAACATCAAAAAGTTTCTCTAAAGGGATACCAGCTCTGAAGAATGTTATTTTGATTCTTCACTATATTGCTAACAGACTCATGTCATTCAGATTTAAAAAGAACAAACTATTTTTGAGGATGGTAAAAATAGCAGATTTTTTCCTAAGAGAAAAGAGTGAGGAAGGTTGGAGTTTTTTACCATTTATTTTGTATTTAGAGATGGCTTTGGCATATTTACGGATTGCTTTATTTAATCTGACAGAAGCAAAGGGACAGTGTAGATAAAATGTCAGATTAAGAGTTTTCCGGAAAGGAAATCCCTTGTTCCTGAAGTATTTAGTACTGACATGCTGTTTTTTAAGTAGGTGAAGGATGGGAAAAGTTTTTGGAAAAGGCACCAATCCTCTCATACGTGCTTTGTTTCACTGTCCTGAAGGTCCATATCCCCCCTCTCCCATCAAAGCAGTGTGGTGACTGCTCGTCTTTTCATCCTGTTATCGCAACGTCAAGGATTCAAATTCTGGGTGCCTGATTTTTTCCGCCTTCCTCAATTAAGTGCAAAATGTGGATTTAAATTGAATTTTACAAGTAAATTACAAGTAAATCATGTAAGAATTAAAAAAAAAATTCCAAACAAGTAGGTTTTGAAATAAAGCAATACTCTTCAGGCTACATTTACCAGTGGTTCAGGTGATCTTCTCCCTGCCTTTCTTTGCAAATTGTGCCCGTATTTCCTTCTGAAACCAGACTTTTGCTTAGCACTTCTACTTGATTTACCAGAAATGCTCACAACTAAAACATTATGTGCCTCTCCAAGCATTTCAAAAAGGGTTTTTTTGGGGGATGACCCAACCCCAAATAATGACTTATAAAATATAATTCAGTTGAGCAAATATATTTAAGAAAAAACCCAACAACCCACAACTGAGCATTTGCCCTGATTGAGAGCAGCTTTGCTTGTAAAAGTTTTCTTTCTTCCCCTCCTTCCTCAAGTCAAACTCTGTACCAGTAAAATGTTTTAAATTCCTTAAAAAGTTGTTTCAGGGTTGGGATTGGGACCAGCTGCCTCTTACCTACCCCTATGCTTCTCATCAGTGCCTATCCCATTTTTAGGGATGATGCATGGAGTAGAAAGGAGGATCACCAAAAACAGTAACAGTCGGACAGACATTGATTTCTGTGCTCTTTCTCTGTTTTTTTTTGTTTATTTGTTGTTTTTCTTTTTAAAGTTTGCTTATTGGTATCCTTGTCAAAGACAACAGCAAAAAGTTAGAGCCTTAATTCCCTAACTGGACATATATAATGTTAAAGCCACCATGGTTCCTTCTGTAAATTAAGGGACTAGCTGGACCAGTGTGTGTTTAGTGACATGAAACCCTTTACAGAGAGCATCAAAGCAAGGCAGCAGGCTTCTACATCTTTTATGGCTTGTTTGTAAATTTTTACTGGGACACTTGATTCCCAGGGACACCTCAATAATTTACACCCAGGATAACAGAGCCTTGTGCATGAGAGGAGGATAACCTCCTTCTTTCTTCACATAAAAGCTGTCAGGGAAGGTAGTTTTTTGTGATTAGGGAGTGTTTTAGATAGCGTGCAGACCTCATGCTCCCTGCCTGTGCAGGCATCCCCCTTGCCAAGCCTGGCCATGCAGAATGAGTGTGGTCCACGGATGTGGTGCTGTACCTTGGGGATGGCAGTATTCCAGTGCTGCCAGATCTTCCCTGTGCAGCCACAACGGCAGCAGTCAGTTTGCAGGAGTCCTCTGTGGTTTTGGGTTCATCTGCTCCTGCTAGGCTGGTTCATGGAAAGCACAGCTGCTTTTGTGAGTAGCGCTGCTCTGGGGAAAGCAGGGGTTTTCCTACTTCCCCTGCTTCAGTCCAGCTCCTGCGTGCTCGCTGGGGACACCAGTGAACGGAGCTCCAGTGGCAGCAGAGTTTTTGGATACTGCCACCGGATCTCTGACAGCAGCAGAGGTCTGAATATTGCCAGGTATCTTCCTGGCTCATCTTTTTTCCCATCCCTTTCCTCTTTGTGCCTGCCTTCCTTTCTACTCCCCTTATCCCCTCTCTCCTGTGTAACACATACTCACATAGCCCCTTCTTCAGACACACGTTTTCAGCTCTCTGCAGTCCAAACAAATGGTCTCCAGGCTGGATACAGGCATTGCAGGAGAGACAGTCTCCTATCTCAATGGCCCTGTAGGAGCAGTGCAAGGAGAATCTGATGCTGTTGCTTTAGCTTCTAGAAGGGGTTTGGTAGGGCTGGAGATCCTGGGGAATTGCTGCAGATCTCTAGTGAGCATTGCAAATAGAGATCTTTTCCCAGTGGCTCGTCACGTGCCCAGAAATAGTCAGTTGTCACTGAAATCAAAACCAGCAGCATCTCTGCAGTCCCTCTAGTAAACAACAAATCCCTGCTCCGAACTATGAAACCACTGAGTTTTCCCAATAAAGTGGTTTCAGAACTTCATCAGCGTGGGCAAATCTCTCTCATTGCTTTTTCAGGAAAAGCCAAACTGTTTTACCTGATATTTTCAAGGAAGAAAACAGTTTCAGCTTAACATAAACTCCTGGAAGAGAAAATTTTCAGCCTCAATGAATAAAGCTTGTCAAAAGCACAAGCAGCTGTAAACAGGGATTTGTAGCTGAATGTGGGGAGCAGCCAAAGCTGCTTTCAGTGCTGCTTATAGTTCAGTTACTTGAAATACATCTGTAGGAGCCCTTCACTGGGCTAGGACAGGGAAAAATGAGCCTATGCCTCAGGTGTGTGTGATGCAGAGGAAATAAAATGGCTGAAATCGATGGAAGCTTTAAACTGCAGGCATGGTGCTTTGGTTTCCTGAGATCTGGCGGATCTGCCGGCCATACTTTGATGAGGTCTTATTTTTCCTGCTAGCCCTCCTCCACTTTGTCTCCTCCTTGCATCAGTGGAATGTCTGGTATGAAGAGAAACCCTTTTTCATGTTCTTGGTCACATCTTTGATCTGTTAAGCGCGTTTTGCTACTTCCCTTTTTTTCTCTTTCTATTCCTGATCCCTTACTGTGCCTCTCTCTCCTTCTCTCCCTGTTCCTCCCAGTTTTCTTCCTCTACTTTCATCCCACACAGAATGAAGTATGTACTGCCTAAGAGAATAAGGAAAAGCCATGAGTGGGATCACCTTCTCTGCTGTATATGCCCTGCCCTTGCTTTCCCCAAAAATCCAATAAACAGCAAGAATTCCAAATATGGTCACAACTGAAAATGTACACAAAGAATGCATGTTATTATCAGTGAAAATGAATTAAAACAGTTGTGACTTTCATAAAACCTCTCCATGGCTCCCAAAAGAGTCTGTAAAACTGCTCCTGTTTGTGTGTGTTTATGCATCTAGGTCTGCGTGGGTAGTGGTAGCTGGGGTTTAAGGCTCTCCAGGGAGATTAGGAGCAAGGATGCCACACATGCTGTGGGGAAGGTCAGGACTACTCATAAAGAAGGAAGCAGAAGGGCTTTTCTTCTCCCTTGCAAAACCTGCAGCTATGACTGGTATTTTATTTCCCTGAATCGACATGTACTTTAAGCAAGTTAAATACCCAGATGTGCTAGAATATATTGATTTTTTTTTTTTTTTTTTAAATTCCATTCTTTTTAGTCCATGATTGGTTTTCATTCTTGTTTTCTCCCTGGGATATCGCATACACACACTTTTCCTTCAAGGGCTGTCCTCAAGGAGGGCTATAGGCTGAGCTAGGTGGAAAAGATACTTCTCCCATATAAGATGCAGCAGTCTGGACAGATGATAAGGAAGTCCTCTTTAAGTAGGAAAGATAAGGTGGTCTCTAGTCTCTATAGACAGGATATGGCTCCTGTAAAACTTGCTTATTCTCAGCAGGGGAATCTGTCAAGCTGATTTGGGATTAGGTGTGCATCTATCAATGACCTAAAGCTTTGACATGCACTTAAAATAGCCCCTTCTAAGTTTAAAAATGTTCTTGATTAGAGGTGTCTTACTGTTACCAATAATTAAGAATAAGAGAACAGCCTTGCTTTTATATTCATCCCTCCAATATCTTCCTGTAGGATTAGGGGTTTGAAAGTGCTAGTTCAAAACTCTGGTGGTTGCTGGGAGCTGGATCTGTTTCCTGAGAAGAATATAAATGAGAGCAATGATCTTCTCAGAGTGAAGTGACTTGGCCAAAACAATCTCTTGGTATACCAACTTGTTCTGCTGCATACTTATCTTGGTCTTTTAGACATTTCTGATGGAGAGTCCATCACAGATCTTAATTGTTTATTTGCTTCCCTTGAGAAAGCCGTCAAAGAGAGCACAGAGCCAGCTCACGTTTTATGCCGAAGCTGAGTCAGCTGCAGTTTGGGGTAAATCTGTTTCCAATAATGGTCTGCAATGGCTCACAGAGCTGTGGCAATGAGCAGCAGCTGAGGAGCTGCCCCACACTGTTCGTAAGCTCGAGGTGCCTCCAATGGCACAGGCAAATTAAAAAAGCTGCTTGCTTCTTAGAGAAGTTTGTTTTGATTAACCCAGAGTCCATCTGGTACCAGCAAAATGTATGTTCCTGTAAACTGCACCATATTGAATTTTACTGGGCCACCTACCCTGCTGTCTTCAATTATAAAACCTCAGAGTGCCCTGATGATGTAACTGATTCCAGGATGAGCCATGCTTTTCAGGAAGCTGGGCCTGCCAAATATCTGTCTTGGCCTCTGCTCGAACTGTGCGAGAGAAGTTCCCTGCATTATTAAGCTTTTCTTGGATTTATTGTTTGTTGTGTTTCTGGTTGCTTTGGGAAGTATTCCTGAAAGGCTTTTAAAAGATAGCAAGCAGGCAATTACATGCTGGGTTGCTTTGTGGGAAAGCTGGCATGAAGCAGAAGTGGAACCTCTGCCTGCTTGCACTTGTTTAGCGCACCTGATGATCTGGATTTTCTCCTCTAATTTTGTAATTTTCTTAGGAAAATCTGGAAGACCCACACCTTGAAATGCTCACATACTCTGGAGGTAGCATATTGCTGTGTGGTGCTACCATCAACACACTTTCCCTAACTACGCCCCACACCCGCTCTCATGTGGGAGTGAATGCGTGTGTGTGTTTTGGCATGTTTTTGGCACCACAATTGCACTGGTTGGGGTGGAGCAGGTGATAGGGAGTGGTTCCCATGAAGAGAGGGATGTTTGGCAGCCTGGAGAGGCTGGCAAATGCGTGGAAATCTGACCTGTAAATGACTTTTACAAGACAGTTGTTAAAAAGGGGTATAAAACAATTTAACTGTTAAATAGTAATTTCTTTGCTTCTCCTAGCTAAAGACAAAATTAAGAGCTTTGGCTGATCTTAAGGTTGTCTGAGCAAAGTTCAGTGTAACCTTAGATGTGTTTGCAAGCTGAGATTTTACATGGAAAAAGCTGCTGCAACTTTACATGTAAGAAGCTACTGCATTTTACATGCTGTGTGTTACTGACATTTAGCAAACTTCCTCATGCAGGTCCCGTTTGCAGTTCATTTGGTTTTAATACACAAACTGTGTGTTGTTCTTTCACCTGCACCAGATGTGAGATGTTTTGCTAGTTACCTTCCCCGACAGAAGTGGTAGCCCAGTAAGGTGCTCTGGAAAACCTCATGGTTCTTCTAAAGGTTCTTCTTTGAGGCACTGAGTGTGACCTGTCCGTTTATGCCACTCCCGCAGGTCTGTCTGACGGGTGGAGAGCAGGATTGCTGAGCAGTGAACCATGTTATCTTTTGTGGTTTCCAGACAGACTTCAGGACAGCAGCTTTCTCAAAATGGAAAAGTTTCACTTTGTAATGGAACTATTCATTGCCTGACCACGGGTGGCTTTTCTGGAGGAGAGCAAACGCACAGCCTGGAGATGATGGTCACCTCACAAGTTTTAGGTCGCTGGTGTGAGGTGATGCTGTTTCTCAAGGATGAAGTTGGCAGATTTCTTGACACTGCTAAAAGTGCTTGTCTGTCTGTAACTGAAGCCTTGGAGAAAGAGCTGAACTGGTCTAGTTGATCTTTTCCCAGAATAATTCCACCTAAAGCAAATATTTGTAATGGAAAATTCCTGCCTAAAGTGTTGCAGAGAGAGTTAAAAGTAAAAGCGAGTGAAAATAACTTCTTGAAAAGAGTCAGTGTGATGAATAGAGGGCTCTCCTCTCTCCACACATAAAAATGTAAACAAAGTGCAACCAAACACTTCCTGCTGCAAATCATGAGGGAGTTGAGTTTCACAAAGGGTTCCAGTAGGGGAAAAAAGCCTGGGGTTTGGTCCAAATGCTATTAAAGTCAATGAGAGGCTTTCCCTTTGGTTCTAGTGGGCTTTGGAGCAGGGCCATGGTGAGCACATGAAGGCCAACCTGACCTTTCACGGGGAGACAAAGCTGAAGGCTTAGTTTCATCTCCCTTGTACTTGCCGGAGCCTGATTAAAATCAGTGGGAACTCGAGAAACTTTGCACTTTGAGGCATTCAGCCCTTGAAGACTAGTCTGACATTTAAGTCAAGTTTGGTGCTTAAATGTTAACATTTGACAATAAGTAGACACCAAAGATTGAAAGTTGTCTGGCTTGCTTTATGCTGTGTGGTTTAGTTCCTTAGTTTTAGGCATGGCACTTAGGGAAAATTTTCTGAAGAGCAGTTCCTTTGTACAGAGCATCCAGATGTACTTCTTTCATCTTGGTAAATGCTGCCTCTGTTTCTTGCTGGCTTTGCCCTGGTGATTTTTTTCTGCAGTGTAATCTTTTCTTCAACTCGCCATGGTGACCAGGCTTGCAAACTTCCTACTATAGAAAATTTGAACAAAACCCCAGATATTAAAGACTCTTGGCTGCATTAGGAAGTGCTTCAGTCTTGTTTCTTCAAAGACTTGAAGGGTGAAAGCAATCAGGTGATAGACTGTCTTAAGGAATTTGGAGAGGAAGTAAGATGTGTTTTATATGCTTGATGTTCACAGGAGAAACATATGAGGATTTCATGCTTGGAAAGGTAACTTGCTTGAAGGTGTTGCAATACAAACTGCAGTTTTTATAAATCATTTAAATAGAGTATCCTGATACTGACTGTATGTTATACAGAAGAACCTGCAGATGTTTTCCTTCTGAATTTATTTTGTTTACTTGATATTTATAACTTCTTAAAATAAGTTGTCTTTTCTTTCAATAGTTTTTTACCTGCTATATGCTTAAAATATTCCTGTTGCCTCTCCTGTATTTCTTTTTGTCATTGCTTTATTGCAATGATGGAGCATCTGTAAAGTTCAATAGAAATGGAATTATCATGAAATTAATGTCATGGATATGGCACTGGTTTTTATATTAAGAAAGTTCCTTAGACTTTGGCAAATGCGTCTACTCTATATTAAAATAAATGCATAGTTTTGGCTCCCAATACAGTTTCATTTTACTCATTGAGGAAGGGTTTTATGAACATTCCAACAACAGTAAGCCACCTGTGTGTTTGTCTCTGTGCAACTAATTATCATAGCACTTTGTCAGCAGACTTGTGATGAAACTTAAGCGTGCAGAATACGCTCCAAAAAAATGCTTAGAATCAGTTCTGCTAGATAGTTAGTCTCCTCTCTAGAGACTGAGCAGAGAGCTGGGAACAAGGAGTTTTTGCATTTTAATCACGGTCTAAGATTGAATTGCTCTGTTTGGGTGACCTTTTAAAAATGTGTCTCTGTGTAGTCTTCTGGGAGTCTGAAGACAGCAATCTCACTGAGACACACATGGGATTTTTCTGAGGATTAAGGAGTTAATTGAAGATTAAAACAAACAGACCAACAAACACACCAAAACCATGTTTTGATGGCAAAACTGTGATATATTATAGTGTGTATTACCTGAACTAGTCTCAATATTTTACTTATGTGTAAAGACTTTTGAAGAGTAGGAGTGATGTCATCATTACTGTATTTAGGATGGTTAAATCAATGTACACATTTTTCTCCATTTGAAAAATGAGTGAGTTAGTTCCAAAGTACTTCAACAAACATTTGTTTCCTTATATTTCAGCTACCTGACTGCAAATAACAACCAGAATTTCTTATATACTGCAAGGCCTTTTTTGAAGAGAGCTGCTTTGGTGATAAGCTACGTAAGTATGAATGGACTTGACCATGTATTTTTGTGTATTTGATGAGATTGAACAATGCGTAGTGGTATCCCAAAAGACTCAGGAAGCTCGGCTGGTAGATCCTAATACAAAGTTAGGCTTGGAAATTTGTCTAGAAAACTTCAAGGGCAGAAACAAGAATATGACTGTGTTTTCAGTTCAAACCTTCTTTTGATTTATAGTGGTCGCCCTTGCAACCATGTAATCATCTGCAGGTATTTCCTGCCTTAAATACAGGCGACTGACATGCTGTTAATGCTAATGCAGGGCTCAGTAAGAGTCATAAGAAAAACTGCTGCTTGAGGTGCTCCACGCAGGACTCAACATGTTGCAGAGGAGAAAACAAGCACTTCCATGGGAATGTTCTGGGTGTGCAGCTCCCTGTGCTGCTCCAGGAGCCAGATCCCCTTGCTTGTCCTCTGACAAGTGGTTACCAGAAAGACGAAGGAGTGGCAGCTTGCAGAAATCCTTCCAGGAATTAGGATTGCGCAGCATAAGAAGCACTGATGGAGCTTGTCCTTACACCTAGAGCAGCATGGATAAATGATAAGAACTTTTAAGACATCAGCCATGATTTTCCCCTCTGCATTTAGGTAGAGGTCAATAGCAAAATTCTGCTGTCTACACCGCAGCAGGGTGACGGATTTGTCCTTCCGAATGCTGCCTTTGTGGTGGGTACTGGGATGTGGCGGTTGCTGTCAGTAATACAGGCATGGAAGAGGGACACACAAGGTCACAGTGTGCTGTCTGTGCTGGGGGTTGGCAGGTTTGTCACCCTGCGTAAGGTGGCAAACTTGAATTTTGCCTAAACTGCTGAGCTGACTCGCTTTGCACAGCACGGAGAGTTATCACAACAAAACATTTGCTGGAGGCCTTAGTTCTTCTTAGTAGCGCATTGCTAACGGAGGTGTTCTTCTTTGAAGGTGATCCTTGTGTTGTATTTCCGCCTCTGGATAATGGGAGGTTCCATGCCGATGTTTTCAGAGCAGGACAATCCAGCCTCATTCTCACCATATTTACTGACGAGGTACGATGACAGCAGCCAAACAAAAGTTTTCAAAGTGTGGTCTTGATATTACATTTTCCTACACTAAAATGGTTTGCAGATGACAATGAAAAAACCTGGTTTTGTTGTCATAACTTAAGTACTTCTCTGTATTGCTCTGTCTGGAGTAGAAAGCAACCAGAATTATTTGAACTGCAAAGCACATTGCAGGTCCTGTGGGGTTGTATTACAGGTGCTTTCTTACTGAAAAATGTGTGCTATTTTTATGCAAAGCCCAAAGAATATAGTTTAGTTGCCTGAGCATAGGACTGGAAAGCCCAGTAACTGAGGCATATTCCTAAATCTTAAAACTGGCTGCTCATGAGATGTGGGATGGAAGCATTCAGAGTTTTGGCTTCAGCTGAAGTTTGTATAAAAAGGGAGTGACCGTGCCGCTTGGTGTAATATCAGTGACTGAGCAGTGAAGGTGGAGGGGCCATGTGCACAAGCATTTGCTCTGTTTAGCTACTGAAAGACACTTCGGAGCCTTCTGGAGGAATTTCCTGATGTCTCAAATGAAAATGGGAGCAGTCTTCCCATGTGTCACATTCTGGCCTTGCTGGCTCCTCATTCCAACAGTGGAGCTGCAGCTGAGACACAGGTTAAGATCAACCAATCCTTATCCAACATCTGCTGCAGAATTGGACTAGACCTCATTTGGGGAACCTTTATGATAATGTGGCAACAGCTCCTATTACCATCAAGGCTAAAAGTGCTTCCAGGAAGCACATTGTCTTGTTTGGAAAGCTCTGACATGTTTGTTTCTGGTGGAGTCATTAATACCAGACTCGGTACAGCACAGCCTGAAGGATTTGCTGCTGTCCCTTTTTGATATGTTTATGCTGAGATGGGGGTCACCAAGTCACAAATGATCCTGGCCTAATTTCAGTTACCTCTTCTGTGCTGCACATGTTCTTTTGTGTTTTTGTCTCTTTGCCTCTTGTAATGACGAGGGAGGGTTTTCTAAACCCAAAAGCGAAGTCGTTCTCGGGGTATGAAACAGTGACTATTTTTACCACTGGCACTGTGGATTTTATTAACAGCCTTAGGAAAAACAAGTCAGAGTGCTGCTGGCTGAGATCCTCCCTTGGCCCTAGCAGCAGCCCTGGCTTCACCTGCAGTCCAGCAACACCTACCTACTCCAAACCTAATTAAGGAAATCCATTCCAGTAAAAAGCAGTATTACAGTTCTGAAGGGATTCTAAAGCCCTTTAATTATCCCAGTTCTCCCACTTCTGCTGAGCTTGATCTTAATCCTCATTTTATGAGGATTTACCCAGAAGCCTTTATCTTCCATTCAGGAAACCCGTCCGTTCAGCAGGTCTCAGTGTCAGTGCTGCAGGTACACTGAGACTCAGTGACAGTCTCTGAACTGACAGCCCATGATGCACTCTCTGACCACAACCCTTAGCTTGGCAACAAACCTTTTCCTTCCTCCTGTGTCAGACTCAAACTATAACTCTCACCTGAGACTTTATCTTGCCATGGTCAGAGCTGAAGCTATTGCTGGCATTGTGCCAGTCATCCCAAGTGCAGGACTGGGATGTCAGGTGGAGCTAGCAAGGTTGACGTGGCATCGGTGTGGTTTCCAGGAAGGTCGAGGAAAATGATTCTGCCCCTCTACTCTGCTCTTGTAAGACCCCTCCTGGCACACTGCAGCCAGCTCTGGGTTCCTTAGCACAGGAAATACATGGACCTGTTGGAGGGAGTCCAGAGGAGGGCCACAGGAGCGTTTGTGTTTATGGTCCAACTTCAGAGAAGCTCCTGGGCAGTGTGTGTTCCTCAGCTGTGAACAGCTACAGTAGCAGCAGCATGTGAAGAGCTGGTGTGTGAAGCTTTTAACAAGGTTTTGAAGGCCGTAATTAGGATACAGCACTGAAGCCAAGATGTTAATTGCAATTTGGGTTGAGTTGGGAAGAAGGCAGTGGAAGAGCTAAGTTTGGTGTCAAGACCAGAAACTTAAAGAAGGATCAGTTTTGGGTAGCGCTCTTGAAGTGATTACTAACACCGTCACTCTGGTTGAAGCAAGGGTAAGTCTCAGGCAGTGGGCAAGTTGTTTTGTAACTCTGAAGCTCATTTAGGTCACAAATGGGAGTTTCTGTTTTCAAGGAGTTGTCTTTATTTGAGCTGGAAATGTGGTTTTTGTGCATGTCTCGCCAGGGTAAATGTTATGGTTTTCAACAGAGTTGAAAGTTGTTTTAAGACTTGGCCAGCTCTGTGGGACTAGAAGGAAGGCTGATAACAGTGGAATAAAAAAGAAAAACAGTCGTTTGGAAATGTGTGGTAGTCTTTGTGAAATTCGTGAAGTTGGATCTGGAGCTGGGGTCTTGGCTGACGCAGGATGAACCCAATGGAGCATTGTAACTTTTGCAGGGTTTATTGGGACCAGCATTAGGGGTAGGTGTAGATTAGGGGGTTGAAAAACTGGTGACTCACGAGGTAAGAATTTGTGATCCTTTAGAGCTGATATAGCATAAATTACAGGACTTGGGGGTGTGAGAGGTGTGTGCATCCATGATTGTGTGGAGGAGCGGGGCATGTAGAACTTAGGGTGTATCAAATGAATCTAAGAGAAGACAGGTTCCAAGCAAGCCAAGGAATTAGCTTGCCACAGGTAGTTGAGCTGGGGAGCTTCTTCCTGCAGGATACCAGGAGTGTGCTGAATGTTTACGCAGGCTCAAAGAGAGATTTGCCAAGTTGAAATAAGAAATCCAGGCTACTAAATATGCAGAAACCACATCCAACTCAGAAACTCCAACTCATCCAACTCCTCAGCTAGGAACTGGGGGAAAATTATCATCTTATATGTTTTACTTGGCACTGACTTTTGGTCACTGCTGGATAGACCTTTGATGTGGCTCAGTTTGGCCTTAGAAAATGCCTATGTGTTCTGTGTAACCTGTCTCCAGTCTTGGACAACACAAATGTATAAATTAAAGTAGACAGATAATGATTTATTTAACAATTGAAAGGCTAAATATGTTGAAATAATGACAGTTTTTCAGTCTTTAAAAACAGTCATCTGTTCAGCATGCTCACTAAATTACAATTGTTAAAATTACAAGCGATATTCCCAAATACCTCAAAGCTTAGTGGCATAAATGAAAGCCACGTTTCCATGGCCTTCATTGTGTTGCTTGGCAAAGGTGGTCTGAGAAGATGAGTTCGTCATTGCCTTCCTCAGTGGAGGCAGAAATGAAGGTGTTGGGTATCCTGGTATTTGCAAGCCCTGCCATGAAAGCCTGTGCATCCAGGCTGTTGTGCACTGCAGGAAGGATGCGCTGTCTCCAGTGGCCTTACCTTAAAGAACACAGCATTTTATCTCAAAATCTGCTATGGGTAAGCAATATTTGAGTTAGAAAAACCAATCCCAAACCTCTGTTCAAACATTCTTGCTTGTGTCAGGCAGAATTTGAGGGAGAATGCAACTAGAAAGGTTTTGAGGGCTACCCAGCTATGTAAACAGTGTACCAAAAGTGCAGCTCCAGAGTTAGGAGGGTGTTGAGTGGAGGGCTGACATGCTTCAGACGTTTTTGCACAGTGTTTCTTTCTTCTGTCCTTCTTGAGGGGAAAGAAATAGGAGGCCTCTGGATAAACAAATGCTATTACCAACACTGTGGCAAGACAAGGGAAAAAGTCATTGTGCAGCATGTCTCAAGCTGTGTGAAACAGATTAAATCTTACCTGTAATTCTAACGAAAAGTCTGTTTTTCAAAAAACTATGTCTTTGGGAGTCAAGTTGTATTAATTTCTACTGGCATTTGCCTTGTGATCTCTAGTGGCTGATCACTCTGGGCATGAAGCAGGTTATTTGTGGTGCTTCCTTAAATAGTTAATGCATTTCTGCTTGGACTGCCTTGAGATAACATTGTCCTGTGGTTGAACTGCTCTCTCTGTAAGCTGGCTTTCTGTATTCCTTTGCTGTTTCAATCAGGTAAATGAGAATTCAGTGCTGCAGAAAGCTGAAGAAGTGCTTATACATAAAAACTGGCACATAATCCTTTTCGCAGAGATTTATGACTCTTTTCTGAGCAATGCATTTAATCATCCCAGTTGTAACTTCAAAGGGAATGAACTACTGAGAGGCAAACCATGGACCTGTGCTGGGAAAATGGGTCCCTGTGCCAGCCAGTTCTGCCAAGGAAATAGAAGTTAAGTGTAGCAACTACTTTGGCATGGAGTTTTCATGGACCTTAGGCTAGAAACTAGCATTAAAACAGACCCCTGTGATATATCAGCTGTTAATCAGCCAGGCTTGCACATTCTACCTGAGTGGTGAAGTTCTGCCTGGTTTGTCAGTGCTTTCTATCGTGTGCTCAAAGGTGTTGAAGTTCAGCCCTACGTGTAATCTCTGCAGGCACCCAGCATTCAGGAATCACTTCTAACAAAAGGGAGAACAACAGTGTTGGTAAAAATTGCTCTCGTGCCTACCCACAGGCCAGACAGTCTATACATCAAGTGTAAAGTGTAGTCTTTATTTCAAGGGATGTTGGGAGTTGGGGGAAGGCGTGGCTGGAAGATGATGCTCCAAAGCAAAAGCCACCCTGCAGAGAAGGTGGTGCTCCCAGAGCCACATGAAAGATCTCAGCATCTTTCTCATTCAGATGTTCTTGGTGTGATGAATAGACCCTGGTAGTGCTGCTCTGGGATTTGACAGGCATTTAAATGGGTCGTGGTGCTTGATGCAGGTGCTGGTTACACAACAAGCCTTCCCTGCCAGAGCCTGCATATGGAGTAGAGAGGCTGCAGCCACAGCAGAGGCCATTGACTCCTACAGGCCATGCATTTTGCTTTCCAAAATACTTCCACTCAGAAGGGGTAGACCATGGCCAGTCTCTGAGGCAAAGCAGCATGCCCAGAACATCCCTTTGGCTCCCACCAGCATGGAGTGGGTAATGCTCTGGGATACAATGGGCCATTTCCAGAAACAGTATCCCAGTGGGTTTAGGAGGTCTGGTTTTTAATTTCTTGAGGATGGCTGTCCACAGAAGCCTCCATCTGCTGCTGCCTCAGTGACCCTCTTCTGAAGCAGTTGCCCACTGCTACGCACTGCTGGGGAATTTGGGCTGCATGACTCTGGAATGTGCTGCTGTTGGTGAGGAGCTGAGGATCAGGTGTGATCACTAGGCATGTCCTCACCCACAGCACATGGGGGTTTGCAGAGGCAAAACAGTGCGAAATCAATCCCAGGTTTTCCAGCACTGAGATTCTGACAGCAGGCTTGGGTTTCACTGGAAATTCACAGGCTCTTTCAAAGTCTTTACTCTTCAGGAATTTGGTGTTTTTCAGATTCTTAGCCACAGAGTTGAAACAACTGACAGAGAGAGCCATTCACCAGATTAAAGCTCTTCAGGCTATGTAGCTATAGAGGACAACAGAGTCTGCTTTTCCCCGTGTCCCTGCTGCACACAAGCCCACCTTCCAGAGGAGTTACCTTGCTATTCATCAAGCTGCAACTCCCTGTTTATCCCCATCTTTGCCTTTCCTACTCCCGTCCTCTACTGATTGGCAGCTCTTTTCCCTAAATGCAAAATGATTGATGAAAGGGAATACGCAGGTACTTTTCCAGTTACAAGTATTTTCTGTCTTGCTTATACTCACATTTGGATGTTAAATGGAATTAGTCTGTCTGCTGCTTGTTTGTGTACTTTACTCCACTATCTCTGAATGAGCTGGATAGACAGAGTGGGAATTTTTTTTCTTCTAAGGCTCTGAAAAGAAAATGTTTAGGCTGACAATATACAGAGCAGGAAAATAAACTCGTGTGGGAAGGTATGAGTGGACTGGGAGTTCCCTAGGGGGAGTGTAAATATATACAATTTGAAGACAATATCCTAAATGCCACCACTTGGTTATAATTGCAGCCATATGTGTCCTAGGAGGATGTTATTGTGAAGTGACTCGTCAAACACACTTGGGTTTAGGGCATTGTAAGAGGATGAAGAGAGCCTTGAGCTGAAATCAGTTCAGCTGTTAATACAAATGAGAAGCTCTTTTCCCTAATAAAAAAGCTCTTCTTACCCTTATAGTGAACTGAAACCTCCCTGAGTGCCTGGCGGTGTGGAGGTCATGCCAGAAGAGCATAACCAGGGTGTGTGACTTCTGAAAAGGCAAAAACTGTATTCCTGCTTCTGTTCCAGATCCCCACCTGCTTCATACCTCCCCTTCTTTTTTCCCCAAGCACTAGTTAAGCGCACTTATTACCTGCCTTCTAGACAGGTCCATTTTTTCCCCACCAGGAGAATGGTTTGCCTTTGCTTTGCTAAAATCCCCAGTGCTGGGAGATGTTTCACTTGCAGGTGGGTACTCTGCTGGGTTTTGTGGGTAGGGCTGTCTGTCAGGAATGGAATTGGTTGTCCCAGGACTGGGTGGCTGGCTGTGTTGCAGCACAGTATGCGCTTATTAAAAATAGGATCTCTGGCCCCCACTTTTCCATGCAGCTTTGGTGGGACATGGTCAGAGATTTTTGATCACTCTTGTAGCACAGTTTTAGAAAGAAATCTATAATCTCAGTCCCTGGGTGCTGTGGGGAGAAAGCTTAAACTGCTCCAAAATCAGAAATGAAAGGAAACACCTCATAAATTTCTATAAATCTTGTTATTCTTTTTTTAACCTAGTCTCACATTCCTTGTGCACTGATTGCCTGGGTTTGGCAGAGCTCAGATGAGGGCTTTTCCAAGCTCGTTGGTCTCTATTGTCATATTGTTTATGGCTTTGAGTAGTACCCTTTGCGTTCATTTTTGCAGCAGAAACAATCAGTTCAGATAGTTGTTTTCTGCAACAAGTTCTAGACATGAGTCATCCTGTATTTATCTCAAAGCATGCAACAGAACATTGAAACTAAAAAAAATTAAAACTAAACAAACTGGATTGCCATGACAACACTGGCTACCTACAGGAGGAACTGGGTTTTTCTGAGCATGCCAGAGATGATGAGAAGTGAAAAGAACACTTGATACCCGCTGAAACTTGGATTTCCATGTTCAATTTGCAAATAAAAAATTTGCTGCAATGCAAATGCTGTTACCTGGCCTGGGGGAAAACAGTTTCCCAGTTAAGAGGCAGAATCTTCCAGTCACCTCACCAGTAATACTCTTGATTTTCATGGGATTAACTCAGAGAGTGGGAGATGCTACAGGCAGGGAATTTTCTCCCTTGGAATTCCAGCAGACACCAGAAGCATATAGGGAAGATAATTAATTTAAATGTAATTCGCTCAGTCAACTAATTAAAAGAAAATACTCTTGTTGCCATTTGCAGGTAGGCTGCTGAAATGTAATTAGCTCCTGGAGTGATTTCAGAATCTTCAAATCTTTTCAAAATTTGCAAATTAGTTCCTTGAGCTGTCAGCTTTGGTAAGAGGTTTCTTCCAAACTTTCTCCTGTGCTTAGCTTTCTCCTTAGGCTTGTGATACGAGAGCCACATAGATGTGAAGGAATATCATATGGTTTTTAAGTGCTGTAAATAAAAAGCAGCGCTGAATTGTCAGTAACTGTTATTAGTATCCTGTTATTTTTCTGTTCCTAGTACCTAGAATAGCGATAGTTTATATTGCTTTGTTTCGTACAGCCATCCATCATGTTCAAGGACAGGTTACTGATGCTGAAAGCATATCCACACTTTTGCTTGATTCAGAGCCCACTCAAGGCTTTCTTGCAGCTTACAAATGCCTCCAAAACTCAGGCAGTGCCTTCGTGGATCCTGCTACTGTGACTGCAAATGGCACATGCACGTTCCATGAGGGTGCTCGGGCTCGGCCAGGACGTGTGGCCAAGGGCTCTCCGGTAGGGTGTCTGCACAGGCCACCATTAGAGGTGGTAATGATTGTCACAGGCTTTAAAATATTTCACTGCTCTTGGAAGAGAGTATTTAAAGACTAATTATTGCCATAGTGGAATGGAGTGATTGTCCATCTCCTTTGGGACCCGCCTCTGGCAGCAAGTTGTGCACATGGCTCCCAAGGAAAACTGAAAGCTCACAAGCACTTGGAAATAGACACTTGTTTACAAACCTGTCCTGATCACTGAGTGGCCTGGAGTTGTCTTCCCATCTTCAACAGCAGCTTGTCCTACCTTTCCAGCAGAAATGCATTAACTCACACTGATCTGGCTACTCTGAATACCTCTTAAATTGTTAAACTGCCTCAATTTGTTATGGCAGCAAACTGTTTATTTATTCTGTGCTGTGTAAGCATATATCAGCTCCTGCCTTATCAGTGAAGATGCAGAAGAGCAGCTAGTCTGTCCTTAGCTGCGGTGCTGCAGTTTGCCAAGATCCCAAATGTCATCTTGTTCCTTCCTACCCAGCAGCCTAGTCTGAGTAAGTAGGGGAGGGTTTTCTGGTGTGCGTTGTGGTTTGCATACAAACTTTGATTAATATTGTGATGCCTAGTGAAAACGTTAATATGCCAGGGCATAAAAGGACACTCCCTCCAAAAACTAGGCTCTCCTAAAGCATCAAGTGCAAAACCAACTCAGTGCTTCTGGAAATCCTGTCAAATATACACACTTGTAGTAACAATATGATATGCCATGACATTATTCAGATTCATCTAAATGGATGTGATTTTGTTTTAACAATAAAACTAGAAATGGATCTCAGTTTGGCTTTGAAGTAAGTAGCTGTAAATAAAGGCTGACAGCCTTTTCTGAGCTGATGTGTTGAGGCTGATGGAGAAGTCTGTTTTATTGTGGCTGAGCAGAGGTGGGTCAGGCGACACTTAATGTCACGAGTGAGTGCCTTGGTGTGATTAAGTCTCACCAGACTTTGTGTTGCTATGTTCCTCTGTAATGTGGACCAGAACAGATGGAGTTGGTGACCAGAAAATATATTTGTTTCTTTAGAAAGAGTGAACAATCAAAATTTTAAGAATCGTTTGAGGAAAATTAGGTTATATTTTTGAGGGATGCTCTCTTAAATAGGAACTGGCTTTTTAATTGCTGCCTCTGTTAGGAGAAGATGGATTTTCTCTCTTTCCCCTTCTCTTAGTATCTTAGGGTGGGGAAGGTGAGGAAAATGGGGGGGTGGAAGAGAAGTGTACCAAATGGCTGAAAACCTTAAAAATGTGGGAATATTCCACTTTCCAGAACTGGGAGTTTAGAAAGATCTGTGGGAAAGTGAGAATGTGCCTCTGTGATTGTTTTCAATGAAACATTCCTACTCAGTAATCCTCCTTGCTTTTGGGTCACTGTGCTGCTGGAGACGTTTGTTTTTTGGATGAGAAGAGAAACTGATATTGTAACTTTGTAGTTATTTAAATATGTTTTCACAGAAATTTAGGGTGCAACACCCATCAGGGAACTTCCTGCCTGGAGTCACACTTAGCTTCAGTGTCTTACCATTCTGCCACAAATCTGATGGTGTAAGTGCTGTTGTAAGGGGCTGCATTTTGTCCACAAAGGGGCATGTTTGTAAGTGGCAAAGTGAGACAATCCTCTGTCTACATGGCTTGACATTTCTGCCATCCTTTGTTACCATTTTAATAAACCTGCCAAGGTACCATGGCAACTGGGTGTGATAACAGCTGCCAAAGCAGGCTTAGATGGAAGAAATCCTATGCAGGATAGAATGTAATTTTTTCCTTTTTTTGAGTATTTGCCATTTTCGGTGCTGTGTACAATGTGGATTTTTCCATTTGCAAGCCAAGGAAGGGTTTCTCTCTTCGAAGGCTGTTGCAATTTTACTTGGTGACTTCACAATTGCTGAAATAATCTGCAGTCTCTTGCACTTAGAAGTGTTTCAGCTTTAGATGCACTTTTTGGCAAGTAGATGCCAAGAAGCAAAAGCCTGGGGCAGAGAGGGATGTTGGTTTGGTTTGATTTTTTTCTTGTTTTCTTTAACCCAGTTGCACACATGCTGTTCTTTTTCAGTCCTTTGAAAGCCCTGCATACTCCCCAGAGGGCAGCATGCTCCTCATTTCCATTCCCCATTGATTTCCTCTTTATTGAGAATAACAATTATTGAAGATTACAACAATTTGAAAGGCTCCCTGCTTCCCCATCACTTCTATGGCACACTCATGCAATCTGTCCCCAGCCCTAATAAGCTGCGATGGGATCAGCTAAGAATCACCCTGTCCCTCCTTTCTTCTGTATTTTCTCCCTATGCCTTGATTGGCAAAGGGAAAAGAAAGAAGGGTCTGACTTTAATTGCTTCATGTTGTGCACCTAGAAGAAATTCTAGGTTGTAAGTTAAACCCAGCTAGAGGGATATTTTTTATTGCAGCAGTGATGCAGTGGACTGTGTAAAAGTTCAATATATATGTACGTACCTGCTTAGTTATTCATTTTTTGTTTAAGCTGGCAGAAAGTCACTTCAAAAATCTAACATTTGAATGGAAGTTGAAGTTCTGTTAGCTTTCCAAAGGCTGGTGCATAGAAACCATGTAAATATTACTGATCTTATGTTCTTTCTTCAAATGACCTGTTAAAGTGCCCCTCACCTATGGTAGCATCTCTGTATTGACAGAGAGGTGTGGTGCTGCCTCTGTGTGCAGTGTTGTTGATTAGGTTTTTTTTGTTGTTTCCTCCTCCTGCATAGTACGTGGTTAATGCCAAAGGAAAATATTTCTTGTGATGGCAGTCGTTCCATGTATTACATTACCTGTTTTCATTTGCAGGTTTTTAACTTATTCCTACCTTCTGGCCTTCAACGCGTGGCTCCTGCTGGCACCAATCACCCTGTGCTATGACTGGCAGGTCGGCAGCATCCCTTTGGTCGAGTCCATCTGGGATGTGAGGAACTTAGCCACAGTGTTCCTGGTGCTGGTGATGACATTACTCAGCCTACACTGCATTGCTGCATTCAAGGTAACACCTAAAGCCATGCAATACAACCTAAAAAGAAAAAAAAAGAATCTTTCATTTCCTAATCTTCAGATGAAATGGTTGGTTAGCGCATGTTTTTCTCTGGAATGCATTGGACTGAGGTGAAAAACCATACCAGTAATAAGTAATGCAGGCAAGCTCAACTGATGAAAAAAGCTCTCTAGTTGAATGTCTCAGTCTCTAATTGGTCTGATTTGAGGGCAGAACTTGGCCCGGGCTCCGCATTCAATTACTGTTAATGGTCCAAACCCCACTGAAGTTGTTAAGCATCTCTGCCTCTCCCATAGTCATTAGGCTTTTTGTCACTTACTTCAAACAGGACTGCGAACTGTCATCTGCAGAGCCTTTTGAAAATAAAATCGGTTCCTCTATTTGCACATTTGCTATGCTTCTAAAACCTAAACATTGGATACATCTTGATGAGAAGATTTTTTTTGTCAGTGGAGTAATGGAATGTGGGAAATTGGAAATGATCTGGAAATTGTTCTTTAGCGTAAATAATATAGTTGGTAAGCCGTAGTTCCCAATTCAGCATTTCAGATGTACCATTAATCATAGTGTAGAAATGAAAGTGAGGTTGTACAAGCCTTGTCGGAATTCAGATATGCACTTCCATGGACGGGGGTTTTTTGTGGATCATAGGGAGTTACAAGCTGTTCCTCTTTGAGTTGTGTTGTGGAAGCTTCTTTAGGAGAGGTGTTGGTAGTCACTTTGGAAATAGTACAAAAGTTTCTCTTCCTTAAATGTATGTATTGCTGAAAAGCATAGTTGAAAGGTGTCAGGTTTTTATTACCTGTGTTATGCTAAAATGTGCAGGTCATGTACATTTTCAGTCTACCCTGGCAGCCTTCTCTGTGCTCCTCATAAGAGATAGAAAATGAACCAAACAGTTTGAGACTGCAGAGTCATTAATTTAGATAATACATTGACAGATGCTGTATGGGAAATATGGGAAAACACCCTATTAGGTATTCACCAGTTCTAGCTGCAGGTTGTACATCATCTCATATTCCTCCTGCTTTCATTACTCACTGCTAGAGATATTCAGAACTGTTTCTATTAGACCTAATCCTGTTCTCAGGAAAGTTAATGATAAAATTCTCATTAGCCCAGTACTGAAGACTTCAGAAAAATCTTATTCCGTGTTCTTTGAAGTTTTGTTTGCTTTTTATTTCTTCTCCTGCTGTCAGAATTTGAACTATATGTAGGATTAATATTGTTGGTTTGCTTGAAAAAGATTTTATCAAATTTTTATTACTTTTTAAAAAAAACAATTCAGTCTGGATTTATGAATACCACTGTTTGATTTGAAACTTCAAGTTGTAATTTTTTTGTGAGAAGTTCAGTTTTGCTCTTGACCACTGTTAATGTTGTGTTAAACAACATGAATTTTACTCTTTGGGCACGCACTTACTAGATGCTTTGAAATTCACCTTAAAGACTCCTTTGTGTTTATCCTTGAAAACCCCAAACACTGAATAAATTGGATCTGAAGTGACCTGCTTTTGTATCTAATCCAGTAAAACGAGAACCACCCTGACAAAGTGCTCTCATGAGCGCTTGCAGCCTCCAACAAACCCACTGTGCGGGCTCCTGGGGATCAACTTGGACATGCTTCCCTCAGCCCTAGGTATAGAATCACAGAAGGATTTGGTTGGAAGGGACCTTAAAGATGATCCAGTTCCAACCTCCCTGCCATGGGCAGGACACCTTCCACTAGACCAAGTTGCTCAGAACCCCATCCAACCTGGCTTTGAACAGTTTGAGGGATGGAGCATATGTGTATATATCATTAGAGGTATAGTTGGAAATATTTTGCTTTTCAGGAAATTCTACATTTCTGAAGCTATTTTCTATTTTGTTTTTAACAACTCACACAATCTCCAAATCACAGTACTGCCATTCAGTGGTATGAAGGTGACTGTGTTGGGCTGAGCAGTATGAATTACCGAGGAAAGCAAACAGGAAGCAGCACTTTTCCTGGAAATAAATTATGGCATTTGACTTCAGACAATCCCTTTTATAACAGGGAGAGGGAAGTTCAGGGCACATGAACTGCAGGCACAAGTCATTGTATTAGGGTCTTAAGAAAGCATCTTTCCAGATGCAGCAGCCGCGGCCTTTTGTAGGACATTGCTTCCCCCAAGAAGGACCATCCTTCAGTCAAGCCCCAGACAAGCTATTTCTCAGTGTTTTACAGCTTAGAGGCAGCATGAGATGTATCAGTTGATTTCTCACATTTCATAAAGTGTAAGATGTTCTGCTTTCTTTTTGAAGCAAACAGAACAGTCTTAGCAGCCATTTTTCCTTCCTTTTTCATTGCAAGGTCTAACCTGGAGGAGATAACTTGCAATTTCCTAGGGAATGATTGTAGAGTGAACAGGCATGCAGTCTGTGTGCCTCTCTCTTTAGAGTGTAGGTGTGCAGAGGTAAGAGAGAACAAAACCTCATATTCCTTCTCAGTGCCACCACTGCTTTCCTTTCTGCAGCATGGAGAATGGAAATGCTAGAAATTGTTTCGGCAGCAGTGAAGACGTTGGTCCAGTGAACATTGAACTGATTTTCAGTGGCAAGAGGTGATGTGTGTGCATCCACAACACAAAGTCACAGGGGACTCACAGAATAATTTGTGTGGACTGTAATTAGAGAATGCATGGATTGGATTTCTGCCTTTGTTGTTGTTGAATTTTAAACAGGGCTAATTTGTTGACGTTTGTGATTAGGGTAATAACTCTGTTGGGCATGTATGTGTGGTGCTGATAAAGGACATCTAAGGCATGAAGCTTTCTTGTTTCCTTTTGTGAATGTTGTTATACCTCAGAAAGAGAAGAAACAGTGGAAGATTTCTACCCATGGGAGCTTCCCTTGGAACACGTCTGTTGCTAGATGGGGATTTAATGCTGAAAACTGCAGAAACAGAGAAGGCAGCTCTCCAGTTTGTTCGGAGAGAAGCCTCCCTTCTTATCCTGCTCATTCACCTTCACTGTTGTCCTCCTCTTTACTTAATGAGGAGGTCACTCAAAAAAATGGCTTTGTTAACTCCCTGTGTGTAACTTCCATTCTCTGCTTTGTTTCTTCTGCATAGTGTGAATCCCTCTTGCATGTCAGCTGGAGAGCTCCCTGTGAACAGCTCTCCAAGTAAGACTTGTTCTGCTCAACTCTTTGCGGTGAACTTCCTCACACAGGCTTCAAGCAGTGTGCTGGGGATGTGACAAAGGCTGGGGATGCTATTGAAAATGCCTGCATCCCAGAGAAATTTTAATAGTTGGGAAAAGAGGATGACATTTATTTATTGTTCATTGTCAAAGATAGCCTTGGCTGTGAAGAATGGATATGGTGTGACTTCCGGATGGATTACAAAGGTACCAGGAAACGGATGAGGCATTCTCTCACTGGGTATCAAGCATGCACAAGGTCAGAAAAATGATCTGGTGCTTCAGATGGCCACTGGGGTACCCAAAGGCCCATGGCACTGCCTTTCTTTGCTGGAAGATACGGAGAGCACCTGGTGAACTGGAGGGAGGACAATTCTTGGCATTATCATCAGAACGACAGTTATTTCTTTGACATGTCATAATAATTCAATGAGCATGAAAGAAAATCCTTCAGATGTTTGAAGCGCCACTCTACATGGCATTTTTAGGTCGCTGCTTAATTAGCAGTGTGATTAAAATGCAGCTTGTCCTGTAGTTGTAGCTGTGAATGTGTGTGTACAGAGCACATGATGGATAGGATTCCACTTTCTCTATGGTCCCTGATATATGGAGAGCTGATAGTGAGAAAACTCACGTGTGTGATGGGCTAATTCAGCTGGGTGATCTGGAGAACTAACTTGAAGCAGTAGCTTTTGCACCTGGCCAATCTGGGGTAGTGTATTTCACCTCATACTGGTGGCCCTCACGCATTTGTACTCGTGACCAGCGCTATGGAGGTACCTTATGGTGGTTCACAGCACCTTCTGCTTGTTCAGCAGGTGCACATAACAGTGTGCAGCAGTTTGCACATGTCCGAGGAGGGGAATGCTACTTACGTTTCGCATCAATTAAAAAAATGCATCTAGTGTGCTGTAGGATATAACTTTCTTAAAGAACATGCTTGGCTGTTCTGTGTGATGTGGCTACATATGGTACAGGAAATTGTGACAGTTTTCAGGTTATATCCATTGCACGTGACTGACATATGTATTAGCCTGATCTTTCATATGCTACAGTTGGTTGTTCTTTATTTCAGATCTAATTTTAAAGGTGATGCTGCCTCTTTAAATTTCCCTGTATGGTGCTTCTTAGCCAAGACAAGGCATTTTATACCATATTGTGATGACTTTAATTCGTGCTGTAATTGGCATCATACTGCCATTTAACTAGTGGATTATATGTATGGATATCATCTGAGCATATTCTTCACTGACTTTCAGACTAAATTTCTTAGCTGACAACGTTCAATACCATCCAGGAGAGGAATGCATTTGCATCTTCTCTTTGTGGTTTCTGTTGTTTTTGCTAGCACTCGCTATGTGTATTCTGTCATGCTATTTACTTTACCCTGCACTCCTGAGACCTTTGCCTCGTTTCCCAGGTTTGGCATTTCATTAATAAATCACAGCTTATGGACCTTTCTGGGGAACAATTGCCTTTTATAATATTCTACAGTAGCACCAGCATAGTTAGAAAGTATGCCTAGAAAAATTTATATGCCACAACACTTCCAGAACAATACCTGCTTCAAAGGCACAGCAAGGTGAATAAGGCTATTTATTGATGGAGTCTATCTGACGAGCTGGAAACCACAGTCATTTCCATAAAAGGTCCATTTGAAATAAATCCTGCTTTCATTTTCCTGAGGGCCACTTGAATTCCTTCCACACAGAGAGAAGGTCAGGTCTGATGTTCTTAATCCTTAGCAGCGAGCTTTTTATACTCTGCTTCTGTTGTTAATATTTGCTGCAGGGAGAGAGTAATAAGCCAGAAAGACTCTTGTTTAGTGAAATCTGGAGGAAGGCAGGGAGCCCCTTGCAGGCACCCCGAGCTTGCTGGCCGCGTTTCTGCTCTGTTGAGTGCTGCAACCGGATCAGCTGCGTGCGGGTCCCTGGTGGGGCTGGAAGGAACAGGGAAGCCTTCCCAGGGAGCTCGCTGTGCCAGCTGACAGACTCAAGCTAAAGGGAAAAGCTGCCTTAGTCTGTATGTGACCGCTGTTCTGGATTAAAAAAGCAAACACAAGAACTGTCGAAACTCCTTTTGCATCAGATTTTCTTTTGCTCGGTAGATGTTTGAAAATAACAGGTTTGGAGCGTGGTACTCTGAGTAAATATAACCAGAGCTGAAGTAGTTCTGATTTGGCTCACTATGAATATATTCAGCATCTCACCAAATGGGCTCTTACTGCCTGCAGTATGGTGCAGGTAATTATCACGGGGGCAGGTAGTTCTGCCATTTTCAGCATATTAACACTGAATTACTCTTTTTATTCTGCCATTTTCTTCTGATTTGAATTAGTATTTCAAGGCTTACTCAGAGCTGAAAGGTTTTGAAATGGCACAGTAGTAGGGGTGAGCAGGAGAGTGTAGGTGAAATGAGGAGCAAGAAATTTACAGCTGGGAGAGGTAATGATTGTTCATCATGGCTACTTGGCCTTAGTTAAACATTGGGGTGCCAAGCTGTTGTGGGGGTTTTTTGTTAGGCTCCTCTTGTTCCATGTTACCTTCTCAAGAGCAAACTCACCATGAGCCGAGTTGCTTTTCCAAAGACCATGCTTTTATGTAATGCAAATGTGTGCCTTGAATTTTACCTGTTTTGTTGTTTTCCCCACCTAGTCAAGCAGCCTGCAGTCACAGAATGAGTGGGAAGAGGGAAGAGCAACCACAAGGTCAAAAGGATTATTCTAATTCCTGGAGCAATTTGTTGATTTTCCTATTTCCTTTTGGAATGTTCCACTTCTCTTTCGAAGATTTGTGTGCTTCTTCATCCTGCTCAAATTGGCTTGTCAAGTGGAATTAGAGGTTTCAGAGATTAAGGACTGGGAAAATGAGCTTATATCTTAAGGGAATTTTAGAAACTTGGGTGAGAAAGACCGTAAACACACAGCTGAATGGATGGGTAGCTGACTTCTACAGGGAAAAAAAAAAGTAGATATCAAAATTTTACTTTTAACATACTAATATAAAATGTGAAATATTATAGGATATATTTCTGTGCCCTGTTATGGGAATGGGAAAGGACCACTTTCTGCTTTTATTCTATAGCTGAAAGCCTGGTTTCCAGAGGTGTTGAGCATCCACAGGTCTCACGCACGTAAAGTTTTTAGGCATTTTCAGCATTTCTGAAGTACGTGCTGTTTTACCTAGTGGTGCAGACCAGGACTTCATTCCTTCTGGAAACGGAGAGGAAATGATCCTGTTAGGGTGGTCTGAGATGTGCACCAAGGATTTCTCTTCAGATAATCCTGGATTAGGAAGCCAGTGCTCCTTTCAAGAGCTTTGATTTCAGATTCTGACTCGTGTATGTTTGCCTGGGCACCAGTTCCTGAATAGGTGCTGCTGCTGGTGAACTGGACAGTAGTTTCTGTTGTTGCCCAATATTTGAAATAGCATCCGTGTGTCGGGTAGTTCATAAGCAGTCAGGAGTGATTATCAAAATAGCGTTAGAAATCCATGGCTATTTCTATCAAATCTAGATGATCACCAAGAAAAATTTAGTTATTTTAGGAAATACGCAAGTTACTAAGCCTGGCATTCAAATAGCTGGTGCTACTGAAGATGCTGATTTAATTTTCTTTTTTTTTTTTTTTTTAATTTTTTTTATGAGTTGAAAAAATAAAACTCCTAATAAAGTGTAGTGATTACAGAATTTGTGGCTCTTTTTCTAGGAGCAAGCTGATTAAGACAGGTGTCTGGGCCAGTTATGAAGCTGGGAAGTTACGTTTTGCTTACCAAATGCTTGAGTTTTTCGGGCCATCTGTTGGCACCCGACTTTTGGCATCATTCACTTGGAGGCAGTGTCACAGGCACCGGAGTGAAATAACCACAGCTCCGCGGTGCCCTCCTGTTTGGTCACAGTAGATAAAGATGTGTGTGTCCCATCCAGATTTCTGCTGGTGACCTAAAGGAGACCTTGCTGGTGGTATATGGAGCATGATACAGCTCTGCCATGGCCCATCTGTGCATGCACCAGTGAGGTGGGACTTGGGAACACCCAGTGCTTCTGTGAGCTTTACAACCACAGAGATTTTTTTTTTTTGGAAGAACCAATCCCTAGGGTTAATTCCTGATTAGCTTAATGCTTTCTTTTTATCACCTTATGCATGAATGGAGAGTGAATTTGACATGCTTCTACACCATCCCTTTTATCTTTAATGCTGTATATGTGGAAAGTGCAAGAGTGGGTGTTTGCAGATGCTGACCTCTTGCCAGGTGAGATGCTGCCAGTGGTTTGATGCCAGCTGGTGGTGAGGAGTCACATTGCTGAGCCATTTGTGGCTTCGTGAGAGATTGGTACAGCAGGAATAGATGAAGTAGAGTTGTGTGCAGTCTGCACTAAGGGTTTGTACAAATGGACGTTAGGAATAAACTGAACAAGTGTCATCCTCTGTGGTCTACAGAGAGTCACGCAGCTTCTTTGAGTCTCTGTGTCTCTTTTGACGGATAATGCACTTACCTCCTCGGCCTGCAAGTGTTTGAAAATGTGTAATAGCAATCATTGCTTTCATACAGCCATGCACGAGCAGCTTTCCTGGATGCAGCTTTTCTGCACATGCATAACATCTCACTGTCTGCAGTGGGCCATCCAGAGCTCACTGTCAGAGGGATTGATGCCTGTGGTAGGAAGGAGGCCTTTACTCTATGGAGCTGCTGCATCTAAATGGTGGAGAGGTGACACTTGCCTCATTCTCAAAATAAACTGTTAGAGGAAGGAATTAAACCCATTTTATTGCCACCTTCCCATCAATCAGGCGAGCACATATAAACACCTTCAGAAACATTCAGAGGTAGAACAGAATGGAATTTGCTTGGATTTGTTTGCCCAGCTGCTGTCTTCCCTGAGGTGCAGCTTAGTCCAGCGAGGAGGAATGCTGCCCTCACAGCTCTGCTTTCCAGCGCCTCGGCCCTTGGAGGTGCCAGGAGATGTGAACATCAGTCCTGTCAGCACAGTGTGGACTTAATGGATCTGGCACCTCAGACCATGCTTCCTCAAGAGGAAAAATAAGGAATTTGTGGTGGGCTTATGCAAGTCCGTAGTTACGACAGATATGTTGAAGTAATCTGTGCACCTCCTGCACTCACACTTTGAGGGCTCTGCCTTGGACATGACTTGTGCTTTAGTGGTAGTCAGCAAATACTTATTTATGGATCAGGAATATGTCTTATATGTAAAATGGAAAGACCTCTTCAGTTGTAAATTCTAGAGTTTCTTCCTTTTTCCCCAAATTGCCAAGGAAGCAATTTTTGAGATTTATTGCTGTATTGATCATGTTTGACCTTGGAGAGACTCTTTGATATTTTGAGACAGTGGGACATGTTTTTTGCATTGCCCTTGGGAGAAATAGTTTGCTTTAGTTCTTTGATAAGTCTGTGAAAAGAAAGTTAGAAAGCTTTTTTTTTTAAAAATGGTATTTGGTTCGTTGTTTTCTTGGTGGGTTTTTTTGTTACAATGTAATGAAGGCCTAATTGTAATGAGTTAGATGTGAATTTGAAAACTCCTCCCTCTCACCAAGCTATTTACTATAACAAATGCTATTTTGATTTGAAATCAGTTTATCTTTGATAAGAGAAATCATTCTAAGGTTAATTCAAATGTGTTTGTTGATTCCCCCCCCACCAGAGACTACTGTGACAGAAAGACAAGTTTATCTGTCTAAAAGAAAGCACTGTCTTTTAACAGGAAAGGAATTGTCTCTCTGTACAAAGAATGCAGTGATCTATAATTTCTAGTCCCAGCTATTTTATTTTAAGGAGAAAGGAAGACAAACAAAATTGCCTATTACTCTTTAAAAGCTTTTACTACTGCTCTGGGCACCTGGAAGATGCTGATTCTGAGACCTTTAGCTCAGCTATCTCGAGTGCGATCATGTGACCAAAGTAGCTAAACCAAATAAATGGCCCTAAAATTTCTTTTATTACTTTGCCTGGAAAATGTAACAGCTTACATATAGGTTGGGTTTATTTTATTTAGAAAAACATGTGGAGGGAATTTCCTATGGCTTGTGTTGAATGGGAGATCCTGCTG
Organism: Callaeas wilsoni; assembly: GCA_013398955.1. Lineage (NCBI taxonomy): Eukaryota > Metazoa > Chordata > Aves > Passeriformes > Callaeidae > Callaeas > Callaeas wilsoni. The sequence continues at coordinate 116,468 of VWPU01016422.1, read as the reverse complement.
CCCTCTGTTCCTGCAGCCCCAGCACAAAACCAGCTGAAGCCTGGCCTTTAGGGACCAGCACTTCCCAAAAGCCTCTGCCTTAATGGAATGCTTTAAGAAGGGCACTGCAGGTATTTTTTGTTTCAGAAATAAGGAGCACCACGGAGGGTTCTGCTGCTCCGTGAGGCTGGTTTGTGCGTGCTGGGTGCCTGTCTCTGAGCCCTGCCCAACGGAGAGCTGGCAGCCCTCAATGGCGTTAGCATGGAGTTGTGACTTGTTCTGGGGAGGAAAAGGGTATGCAGAACCATTTTATCCCTACAGCTGAGCTAATTCCCACATTTTCCTCTTTCCCATTCGATGTACACGTTTTATTTGTCTTTCTCTAGCATTCAGATTCCTTTGCTTATCTGCAGTGCTGCAGCCTTGAATAACACCGTGTCCTTCCTAGAGATGTTTAACTAGAGGTTGTTTTCCCAGTTATTGATTTAATGATCAACAACTGGAGAAATACTTGATAGCTGGTTTGTTTGAAAGCAAGCGCGTATCTTGGGGACAGAGAACGTTTTATTTGCTAGCTGTGCACTCCCTTTGGCCCAACATACCTTCTCGTGCCTCGGGGTCTTTAGTGTCAGACCCCTGGGGTAGAGTGGCGGCAGAAGATGAGCACCATAATTAGGTCAGACAAAGTGAGAAGGGAGAGTCAAATGGCAGGAGAAAAATTGAGTATATTTCCAGATCTGGGTGGGGAGGGACGTTTAAGTTGAGCTAGAACTGGTAATTTTAATTCAGAGTGGAGAAGAAATTTTTAATCCTTTTTTTTGTTCCTATTCAGTTTTCTGTTGTAATTGCCAGGCACCTCTGCTCATCATCTATGGATTGATGTCTCCTTCAGAGAATGAAGTACTTCAGATGCTGTTGTGACTACATGTAGGCACTAGTAACTGTCAATCCAAGATACTAAAAAAGTGGATAATAGAAGCACTATAGATAACTGTGGTGCAATTAAAAACACATATTGATAAAGAAGTCTGGAGACGTGAATTTTACTCTTCTCTCTGCCTCATGATTCGTCTTTGAGCCAGGAGAAATCTGTGCACTTTTTTGTGATCCTTAAGTTCAGCTCATCTAAAGCAGCATCAGAGCCTCCTGACTTGTACCCTTGCTTTGGTACCCATAGAAAATGCTTGTCTTTCCCATAGAACAGGATGAATGTGTTTTAGTAGTAGGACTTCTGAATTTCAGCTACTGTCTAGACCAGTGGTAACTGTTGTTGCAGTCTGCAGCTGTGCAAAAGCAAGAAAGTTCATACTGCTTTGCCCCACATCATTGACTGGGCTCCATTTCTCTACTCAAAAATCTCGTTCAACGTTTCTAAATGTAGCTCCCTCCAGGAAAGAGAAGTCAATTTGCTCTCCAAAACTGAGAAATTGCCCACAACAATTACAAACTGCTGCAACCATTAAGTGATTCTGGTTGCATCTGTTTCTAAGCATGACAAAGATTCTCCCAATGTCTGCAGACAGTATCCGGGGCAGGAAAGCACAGATGTCTGCTTGGGTGATTGAACAGGCCTAAAGCTACACTTCTGTCCTGGTGTCATTCTTTGAGAAGCAAGAGCTGATTTACCCTCTTGGAGTGGAGCTGAACCTGAAACTCAGCTTGCGCGGGAGACTTGGGTCTCTCCTTGGCAGGATGAGTGGTCACTGCTGGTCACGGCATCCCCAGAAGCCTGTGTTGGCCCCACGGATCACAGTTGGTTTGAACTGCATGTGGTAATTCCATTTCTCCTCAAAGAGTGAGCTGACGTTAAAGTGAGCGCAAGTGAAGGGCATTAACTGAGCTCAAGTGAAAAACATTAATTTTAGCATACAGCATGTCTCAAATTTCTGACTCTCTAGGAGTGTGGAGACCTTGTGTGCGAAAGTATCATTTGAAGTGCAGATATTTTCCTTGAAAGGGATAAAATGACTGCATTAATGTATCACTTGGGGCTAGTTTTCTTTACACAAAATGTGACTGATTGAACAGCTTTTTCTCTGTTATAAACATTTAGGATTGAACACAGCAGTCTGTGTGTATGTGATATGCATTTGTGTATTTACATACAGTCACACTGTCATAGACACGCTAATGTATATGTTCACACTGCTCTATACTTACACATTACCAATATGAGTTATATCTTTGGTGATAACTGTGCCATGCATATGGTAGAGCTGACCTTGGAAAAGATACCAGGGGTAATAATAGACACAGTGGGTAGTGTTTGTGCACTTCCTGGGCATATTAGATGCACCAGGAGTGCATAAATATCAAAGATCAGTGTTTGCAAAAATTTCTTTTAAATGCAAAACCATGCCAAATGTTAATCTAAGTTGCTTTTTTTATAACCCTCAAAAGAAAGGGAAAAGTTAGGGGTGAATTAAGTTGGATTTTTTTAGTTGATACTTGTTTAATTTTGTATTATTGCAGAAACTGGAACACAAAGAAGTTTTGGTTGGCTTGTTGTTCCTGGTTTTCCCATTCATCCCAGCCAGCAACCTCTTCTTCAGGGTGGGATTTGTGGTGGCAGAGCGAGTCCTTTACATGCCGAGGTAACTATTGCAATTGAATTTTTTGCTAATAAGACCACCATCTCATTTTCTGAAAGCAGGCATGATTGCTTCTTCCCTTTTAAGTACTTCAAACATTATATTGCTAGTCAGTGTGTTCTCTGCCTGGGAGTTTAGGCATTACAGCATGAGAGATTTTATAGTCAGCTGAGAGCAGATTGCTTGGCAGGAGCAAAGCTACTCAAAACCCTTGCTTGCTTTTTTTTTTTTTTTTAAAACACAAATTTTTTTGTGTGCTTGACACAGCTTAATACAGAGGTGAGGTGTTTCTTGAGGATCGTCCTCCAAGACTCTTTTTCTTGGTAGCATTATCAAATTAAATTCCTCAATGATTTTATCTTAAGGACAGCAGCTGGAAAGTTAACCTGTCGTGTTTTTATTGGGTTCTTGCTCAGCTTTCCCACTCCATCAGGTAGTCAGTAAATACAAAGGAGACTTTTGCTGTCTCAAAAGGCTCCTGGATTCAGTTGTGGAATATGCACACGGGCTCCTGCTTGAAAGCTATGGATTGCATACACATCTGGCAGTGGAGATTTGCAGTTGTTGAGCAGGAGGAGAAAAATCCAACTGCTTCTCCATCCCTCAGTCAGTGCCCTGGAACTCTGCTCAGCTTCCAGCCTCTAACAGTTGTCCCTTCAGCAGTCTGGGTGCTTCCGATTGCATTGGCACACGGACAGCTTTGAGGTGTTACTTGTGGCATGGCCACAGTATCCAGCCCAGAGGCTGCAGTGACAGTCAGAGGCCATTCGTCCAAGATGCACCAGACCATTGCCCATTTCACAGAAATACAGGCTGGTTGAGGCTGGAAAGCACCTTGGGAGGTCGTCTGGTCCAGATTCCCTGTGCAAGTGGAGCCGGTTGCCTGGGACCAGGTACAAAGAGCTTTTGAATATGTCCAAAGAGGGAGATTCCACAACAACTCTGGGAAACTTGTGCCAGTGCAGTTAATTCCATGCATGAGCATAAGTGGATGCTGCATCTTGGATGCTGTAAGTCAGAAATCCCAATTCTACCCTTGGATGCAGGGGTCCAGCCTCTGTTATATCTAACAATAACTGCCATTGCAGAGCTGATGACAAAGCAGAAGTCCTCAGGTTCACCCTGGGTTACTTTGTGACAACTGAAGCAGAAATTTTATTCCACAAAACATTTAAATTCTATTCCTCAGAAACTGTGCATCCAAACATCCTAAGAAAAATGCTTACAGCTAGTCTTTTGAAAAACTGTATATATTCTGATTGTCATTGGTGTAAGCACTGTCACAACAGGGCTGCTCATTGGTGTAAACCTCAGGCTGCAGAGAAGCTATTGCATGTGTTACAAGGCTCTTATGCAGTTAGACTGTATCCCTGTGCCTCTGTACACTGACATGCTTTTTAGGTCAAATTCTGCGTACTCTATTCACTTCACTAGCCCTGCCTTTGTTTGCTGAGGGTACACCTGAAAGTACAGTGAGTGAAAGTTGTCTCTCAGAGTTATTTTGCAAATGATACCCTCAACTAATGGATCCTGCATCATTTCAAATTAACTTGGAAATCAGATTGCTTTAAATTCATGTAACAGAAAATGAGGAAACACATGAAAGAGCAAAGCTATTAAGGAAACAGTCAGCTGAACACAGGGCTGTGTTGAGTGGTTGCATTTCTGAATCTCAAAAGAACAACTGCAGAAAATACTTCAGCTGTCAGCAGTTCCTCATCCTCCTCCAGATGAGACTGCTGATATAATGAGAGGAGGGGCAATGAAGAAGAAAAAGGGTATGTTTGCACAGAAAAAATTAATCAGCGTTAACATGTGTGCATATAGTTTGTATAATGCTTTTCATCTCCCTGAGGGCTTTGCAAATATATGACCTACAAAGTAGGTAATTGATAGTTGCTACTTTTTGGGGTTTTTTTCAGTTAGAAAGTCTGAGGCACAAGGATTAAGTGATTTCTCTGGAATAAGTCTGTGTCAGAGTGCCTGGATCTTATACTTGGCTCAGATCGCTCCTGTCCTGCTTTGCAACATTTGATTTTTGCTCTTAGCTCAGGCTGGCAGGTAGCTGGCATGAAAAGGGAAGGCACGCTAGCAGTGCATAGGAAAGGTGGGCATTTTCCTGCCAAATGATCTGGAGAGAGCTGAGCATCTCTTGCATCCTCCAGGTCCAAAATTGCAGGTGTGGTGAGGGGGACTTCTGCAAACATTTGTGACTATGGCAGCACAAAAATTATGTGGTTTTGTTTTGTTTTGCTTTTTCCCTTGGGAGGATGGCAGTTTAGTAACGATGGCTTTAGGAAGTGTTCATGTTCTTTATTTAGAACAGCCTGTAGCAGTTTTCTCACGTTACATCTTGAAAAGGGGGTTTCCTATCCTTTGCCATTCTGTCTCTTAAAACTCAGCAAGTCAGAGGTTGCCGTGCAGTTTTATTTAGACAAAAGTCCTCAAAGAGATGGAGAGGATTTGGTGATCTGTGGTTTTGGGCTTATGCTGGAAGGCACTTTTCTATCTCTGTTTCAAGCAATAGCCTTTTATTGATATTTATGGATGTGACACTTGTGTATTTATGGATGGGACAGTGGTGTATGTGTGTCACAGCCTGAAGTCCTAATTCAGTGTTGCTCAGTAGGTACCTGGGGAAAATGTCAAGCATTTTCTTTTCAATAAAAGTTAAGTAGGGACCCAAGGATTTATGTAAAAGATATTATAAATAGAAAGAAGAAAGAAATAAGCCTTTTGCTCAATGTCTAATTGTATGGCTGGGCCTTGCCTTCTGGGGTTTGATGGGTATTTGGAACAATTCCTCTTCTGTCTGCAGCCCTGCCTCGGGGGAGAAGCATACAAACTATGTCAAAATGGTTGAATGTTTTCTTTAATTGTGTTCAGCTAAAAGGCAATATTTGGAGAAAATATTTCTTCTATTTATTTTCTGTTTGAAGGTTATAATCACTTACTCATTTAAATTAGGAATTTTTAATAATAGTATTACTTTAGCTTGAAAAATTTCACTGGAAAACAATTTACTGTCTTTTAACTTTTAATTTTTTTGTTAGTTTGGGGTTTTTTGGGTTTTTTTTTGCTGGGTTTTTCCTGTCCATAAGAGGGCAAACCTCTTTTTCGGGAGGGCAAAGAGTGTGAAATACCTAGGGAGTGCTGAACAGGATACCACTCTCTAGGCCAGTTTTCCAAAGTGGCATCACTTAAAAAGCTGAATCAGTGAAAGACTTAATTACAGTTCTTGCCCCTCTTCGAAACGTGGATGCAAACGCTGCTCAGAACCCCACAGACAATGTAATTGTTTGAAAATGCAGAATGACTGAGTGCAGGCAGTTGTTCTGAGTCGTGAGCGATTTGTCTGTACTCACACAGGAGCAGCAGCCCTTCCTCTGTGTAGCCCTTCGCTGTGCAGAAACAGGAGCAGCAATGCAAACTCTTGAGCTGTCCAGGAGCTGCCTGCCCTACTGACATTCCAGCAGAGCTGGGGCTGCCCTCACCTCATCAGATCAGACCTTTCCTACCAGAGCAATTTCTGTGTTTTCCTCGTCTTTCACTGCTACCCTATAGCTGCGGCTCCTGGCTGAGCTGCTGTGTCATGGCTGGACAACTTAACCGGTTTTACAGCCTCGTATGAACCAACAAATCAACCAAAACATCGCTCTGTGGGTTATTTCCAATTTGCTGGAAGCAATAGGCAATCCAGTGGTACCTGCCCCATTTTTATGGCAACTCGTTCGTGGAGGATATTGCAGTGAGTGGGTTGCAGGGTGCACAGTTACTCTTTCCCAGCACAGGCAATTACAGGTTGCTGTCGGGTTTTTTTGCCAGCTCCTCACTATATCAGGAGTTGATGTTGCAACCCTAATTGACAATACTAGGAGATGAGATCACTGCTGATATACAGGATGGCATTTGCTTCACCGTCTATCTTAAAATCCGTAAGAAAGCCAGCATCCAGAAAAAAGAACCCTTCTATTTTTCAAGAAATTACCACATTGTGGTAAAGTTTTCCTCATGCCGTAGCAGATCAGGGACCATATAAATTTTTGCCTTTGCATAGAGCATGTTTTTAATCCTTTGTGCTAATGCATTTGTTGCAACTAGTGTAATCCCAAACATTATTAACTTTTGTAATTGGAGGGGGAAAACAAGGACCTGGTAGGTGCTGGAATCATCTGTAACTTTTATGAACCTGATAATTTCTGAGCAGAAGTGCCCATTGCTTGCAAGGCAGCCACTTGGGGACGGGACTTACGGTGCTTCTCTTCTGGGAGCGTGTTATGTACTCCCCATTAGCTTCATTTTCTTAAAGACCAGTTGTGCAATGGGGTTTCAGTTTCCTATGCCACACCTTCTTTATTGTCATTTGAAGCTACAAGTTCACCAGGAGCTGAATTTCTGTTTGCCTCTCAGAATTCTCTCAGCATTAGATCAGATCCTGTAAAGGATCATCTGATTTACAGAAGAAGATTCTTTTCATTTGGCATCAAACACTGAGTGACCCAGTGAAGTCAGCAGTGAAAGTCTCATTGGCTCTGTGGAGCCAGTTTATCTTCTCCCTGATCTCAATTCAACAACACAATTAAGCATTTTGGCAGTTTTCAAGTTAAGTCCACAAGTCATTTGAGATTTGTATATGGAATTCAAATGACACCTGTTCCATTTACTTGAAACAGACATGATTTCATTGCCTACTCTGTTTCTGCCGTTCTCGCGGGGGCCATGGGGCAGCCAAAGTTCAAAAGAACTGAACTGGATTATATTCCCTGTAGTTCAGGTGCAGACCTGAGGGCACTGGGAGAGAAATGGGAGAGCATTATGTGATGGCAGTAGGCCAGACCCCAGCCCCAGAGGAGTCCCTCTGTTGTATGAGGGATGCCTGTCCCCGCTGCAGGGTGTCCATTTGAGCAGCACTCTGCAAAAACGGCTCATGGCTGGAGGCGAGGTGGTTGGGACTTCGGCTGAGGCAAGTGACCCCAGTTCTGCTTCCCCATCTGTGAAACAGGGATAATAACTCCACTCTGCCCTTCAAAAGGGGGCAGAGAGAGTTCTCATTAATAAATGGGAAATAACTCCTTGTAGGAAGGCTAAATGCCGTGAGCAGCTACCTTGCAGATGCATGTCCAAACTTAAACTCCTGTCTTTGGAGGCTTGCCCTGTCCCTATGAAACACTTCAAGGAGAAGTCGAAGCAGCCAAGCTCTATTAATGCAGGCAAGAAATGCTAAGATGCCAGTGCCATGTATTTTGGCAAAAGGCAGTAAAGAGATAGGAATAAAAACTGAAATGATTCTGCAAAGCTGAAAAAGATGAGCTCATGGCGTGTTTGGTCTAGACTGCTGTATTGCGTTATTTTAACTAAATTTAAAACATGCTTTTGAGAAATGTATTGTGTTTTGGGCATGTAAAGTCAATTCAGGAAAAAGCTAAATTTTTGTGGAATTACGGGCATTAATGGCCATACCGGAAAGATTTCTAGGGATTTTGTGGTAGATTAAGTTAAAGGAAAACCTTCAAATGCGTTTATTCTGCTCCTGAAAATGATAGAGGTGGGTAAAGATATTGGCCTTAAGAAGATGCTTTGTGAAATTTAATAGATAATAGTCTTACATGAAGTTTTTGGAGATCTGTGATGGCACTGAATGGGAAATTATTTCCTATTATAAAATTCCAGATGTTATGACAGTATTTAAATTGAAACTGTAGCATATGGACTCATCCCCACTGAAGTATATAAGATCCAGGGGAATTTCTGTGGAATCCCCATGGAATTATATCAGATTTTTCATTTATAAAATGTATTCTTTCCATAATTCATATGGTAATCAAAAACCTGAAAGGTTTCTGTATTACCTGTAAATATTTTTGGTAGAAATCTCTTGGATGTGAAATCTTGGACTCAAAGACTCTAATGAAGGGGATTTGTTTATCACTTTTTGGAAGGAAGGGGAAATGTGTCCAAATGTTGAATAGCTATTCAAGGGTTAGTGAAATCATTAATTTCAAGTCCATATTTTCTCTCTAATAAGGAAAAGTTCCTGCATTTTCTCTAATTACATCACGTTCTGCCTAGAGGATCACATCGCTAGTGGAGGTAAATCATTTTGATTACTTAGCTGATCATGTCTAAGTGTCTTTAATACAGGCCTACATAGCTTTTAATTTAGAGCCAGTGACAAAGTCTTAGCACTAACTCATAAGGTACCTTTCCAAGTTAGATGTATTCTTCCAGTGTTTATAGTTAGCTATGTCTTTGTATTATGACCTGCAGGGTTTATTCCAGGAAAAGCCTGCTTAATTCCAGTGAAAATTTGACGTTTTATTCAGCAGACTCAGTGGCACGTTAAGTATGGTACCAGTTCTTGGTTGTCACGCTGATACTTCTGACCTGTAGGGATTGTTTTTTTCCAGTGGGATTTCTTTTGTATGTTAAATAAATATTGTATCTTGATGGTCTTCCTGAATTCTTTTAAAACCTCTAGTAACCAAGAAAAAGTATATCAATTGCATGTCATTCTTATTGAGAGACAGGCAGTTTAAACAATGTTTTTTCCCGTTGTCCCCAAAACTCAGTACCGGTGAATGCTGCTGGCTGACTCTGTGGGACAGAGACACATTCCACATCCTCCTTGTCTTTGGGCATTTAGTCCAAAACACGACTGTTACAACAGGTTTTTCCCTTGTAGTACCATCTGGTTGAGAAAGTTTTGGTACAACATCTTCCTGTGAAATATACCATGTTCCAGTTAACCTAAAACTTTTTTGCCAAGGTGTGCCAGCTGTAGTGAAACTTCAGACAAAAGGGTTAGGAACAAAAACTTCTCCAACCCAAGATGAAATTTACAGTCAAAAGGAGATGGACAACAGGAAAGAGGCTGGGGACAGCAGCCCAGAACTGCCCCTTTAGAAGGTGGCACTTATCTGAATGTTGAGACATCAAGGTTTATCTGCCACACCCCAGCATGTTTTGAGGATAATTAGTGCTGATCTATACCCTGCTGGAGCACTCAGTGGTGGCAGTTTGATCTAGACCTGATCTAGGCCTGTGCTTACATTTTTGTTACATGATCTGCCTGTAACTTGAGTTATCCTTGTACCAGCTGCGAGGCAAAGTCCAGCAGTAAACTTGGCAGTGCAAGATAAACTTCTCAAAATTTCTGGAAAACCTGGGCCAGTGGAGTGTGGTTACTCCAGATCAGCACATGGGCTTTCACGGGTGGGGAATTTTGAGGACTCAAAATTCTGCATGTGCACCCACTGCACCCCCAGGTCTGGGCATGACCTGGCACAGTGGTTTGAATCCAGGTGGTCCAATTTGCAGGAAGTGCCCCAGCTTCTGAGTTTCTGGCTCTTTTGGGTGACCCAGAAAAGGGGGGTTTTTTTGGTCAAAGGTTGGACTTGATGATCTTGAAGGTCTTTTCCAACCTTAATGTTTTTATAATTTTATAACCCAAGTGCAACCTACCATGCACATACAAATACACTCTATTTCCAGATGGAAACATTCTTTTTCAATGGCCAGATTTCCTTCTGGCCCAAACAGCTCCAACCTTGAAAAACTTGACATTTTTCAGAAAATAGCATCCTTGCTACTCTGCCAGCACAGCTCATCACTGGAGCTGCATGCCTGAGAGTGCTTTTTGGGGCAGAAAGAACCACCCTGGCTATGCTTATTTTTGCCAGCGCTCCTTTCCACATCTGACTGCTGTAGTGAGGCAGGAGCAGCCCACAGGGCATGCCAAGCGTGCTTTTTGCAATCAATTACTCTCCATTAGAGAAGTGTGAGCAGAGCCGATGAGTTTAACAGGGATGAGCTGCCTTTTCCCCTGCAGCAACAGCCCTGCCTGCAAGCTGCATTTCATCTGGCTTTGCCTCTTCCTCTCAGTGCCTTTCCACTGCTCAGGCTGCAGAGCTGGAGTAGCTAGGACTAGGAACATGTAAGGTGTGTCGTGCCAGGTAATATATGTATGGCACTGAGGCTGAGAAGCTTGTGGGGAACTATAAAACTGAGAGAATTCAAATATTTGTGTTCAGCATTTGGACGTGGCAGCAGACAGTCTTTCTGAAGGGCTGTGCTCTCTGCTGTCTGAAGGGCAGCAGCAGAGCATGCATTTAGTCATGAACACAAGGGTTAAACTTGCTTCAGAGTAGCTTGAAAGCGAGGGTTGATTTTTATGGAGGGAAAGGGAGTAATCTTAAATAAGTGCTGGAAATCAAGAAGGAGTTTTGCAGCCCAGAAAGAGCCTCCTGGGTGAAATGTCGAAGCCAAGTGCATTTTCTGGTCTCAGTATACTTTTGATATAATCCCTTTTGTTGCATTAGCAGCCCCTGAATACAGCAGTGTTTCTTCCATGTTCCCACAGGCTGCTTATAGGCAACTCTTTCCCAAACTGATATGTATGCATGTGTGCATCTGGATTCTTATCTAGGCTGAGCTATGAAATCTGGAGTAACTGCTTTGATGAAATCAGTGGATTTACTCCAAATTTACATTTGTGTAGTTGAGATTAAATCAGTTTTAAAAAAACCCCAAACAGCTACTTCACAAGATTTGACATCCACAAAATTACTGTTAAAATGCACGAGGAAAGCATCTTTTCTCCGTAGTTTCTCCTACCCTTTTAAAAATCCTTTTTACTGCCCTACCTGGGTGAGTTAGACGAGGCTGGGACTCCAACTGCTGGTGTCCAGGCTGGTTCTCTCAGAACTTCAGCTCTCAGCCTGCTCTGAGCGCTCACTGCGCAAAGTCACAACTTTGAAAATGCAGTAGAAAGCATGACTAGAACATGCCTTGTTCTTCAGGAGTTTTCCACAGCAGTAGGTCTCCAGGCGATTTCTGGAGGAGGTGAGATGGTTTCTGATGCAGGCAGATTGCTATAGCAGAGCATCCTGATAATCCTGGGCTGCGGCACATGCGGCTTTGATTAGATGCCATCACCACAAGAGCCAAATGCAGTGAAACCGCTCCTGACTTTTACTAAAAAGGGAGAAACCTGATCCATAGAGAGCAGAGCTGTGTGCAAGCAGAGTCAGTAACAGCCTCGCCTTGGGAAAGGAGCTGCAATGGCCAAAGGAAAGGTTGAATTTGCAATCTAATTACCCAAGATGTGTTTGCAAATATTAAATATATGCTGTTTTGGCTCTAGCTTTAATAGGGCAATGCATGTAGAGCACCATGGGAAATAAGGTCTATATGCCACCACATTCCCATCTGCTTGTGCCTCCTATCACTTTGCTTCCTTACAGGTGGAACAATATTAACAAACCACAGAAACTGCAGACAAAAACCTGTCATTACCCAGCTCCCTGTGTGCAATCTGCCAGGATCCTTGAAGGTCAGAACAGAGGGTTTCCCTGCCAGGCTGCCTGGCCCTCGGCCCTTGCTGCAATTCAGGGCATGCCTAAGGTACCATTTTAAAACTGCAGGAGTCTGAAATCATGAGGAATCACGAAACCGTTGGCTCGTTGGTCCATTTGCCCAGCTTTTCTGCTGCATCATGGAATTTCTGAAGTTACAGGTTCTCCTGTAATGCATGCTCATTGTGAGCCCACATGAAATCTGCTACCATGTTAACTTGGTGGGCTGTTTCTCAGGACCCCAGGGACCAAGCTGAGATGGACTTTTCACTGCTGTAACAGTTTGTTGCTTATGCTACAGAAGCTGAAAAAAAAAACCAAACCAACAGCTTAGCACTTTTACAATAATCCAGTGGAAAATGGACTTAGAAAAGTGGGTTGGGGATTTTGCTTGTTTCCCATTGTTTTGGTTTTGCTACAAAGTATTTCAAAAAAGTGCTTGTATGGCAATGCCGAGAGAAAAGCCCTTCAGGAGAAATGGTTCCCTCCTTAGGAAATGCTAGAGTTAACTAAAAATCCAAGTCACACCTGAAAACACAACCTTGCAGCCTCAATACATATGCAGATAGCTATGGAGATGTCTGGAATGTAGTAGTTAAGGGTAAGTTTTTCAAGTGGCAAACAAGTCTTTGATGAAAGGTCCTTTTGAGACATTGTCTTTCTTTTTTTTCCTCTGTGTGTGAGTAAAACCTGATTTCCTGGTGAGTCAGTGGTAAGGTTTGATATGGAGTCAAGTCCCCCATCACTCTGAGAAGAAAAGCAAATCTATTTAAAATGTTCTCTATATTTGTAGGTGGTGGCAGGGTCACAGCAGAATTAAACCACATAGGAAGCATTACCTGGCAAGTTACCCTCATCATCCAAGTGCAGCCTCACCTGTACAGGCTCTTTCCACCAGGGTACCACTGCTTGGGCTTGATAAAACTCAGAGCACCTTCAGAGGGCTCCTCTGAAACCTGGTGAGGTCAGGATCAAGGGAAGTGGGATGAACTTGCATCTGGGGATGAACCATGGCGGGGTGGGGAGCTCTCCAGGTCCAGTGACTGTCAGGGCAGGTTGCTGCTGCAGCAGCTTCGTCTTTGTGAGCTTGGTGCTTCACTAGTTCAAAATGCCATGGTCTCTGTGATAAAGTTAATTTCTGTATGGGACTGCTGGTTCTAGTGTGAAACAAGTAAGGTATGACAGATTATGTGGGTTTGGAACTAGGAAACAACAGTAATATAATTATGGTTTTTGACAGATGCTTTAATACATTGGTGCAGACACTGTTTTGTTTAGAGCAGATCACGGGGTCTGGAGGAGGGATCTGGATTTGCCCTGATTTCACCATAATTATTTGGCCTGTAATGTAAGGAGCAATGCAAAAATTCCTAAGGATAATAGCTTTGGGGATGTTGCAAGGAATTATTTTTCAAACTGTTTGTGGCATGGAATCACAGACACACATGCTTTCCTGACAGCAAACATATGAGTGGTTTCTGTGCTTCTGGAAGTCCTTGGCTTGCAAAAGACCTGCAGCCAGGAATGTAATATCTGCCCTCGGCCAAGGGACAGGCTTGAAATGACCATGTAATAAAGACAGCCGTGCAAAAAGATGGGGATCCACCTGATACTGTGCTGAAAGGTCCTAATGTGGGTTTGTCCTCCCCACTTTTCCTTGATGATCTGTGGCAGGATACAGTCTGAATTTGTAAGCCAAGCTCACCAGGTTCTGAATATTAAAATATTCACCTACTTCATGCTGTCTGATCCTTTCCCTTCTTTTCCTGTCTTTTGGGTTCCCATGCACATTGCAGTGCAGGTACATCAACCGTAGGCTAGTTACACTCTAATTGTGGCCCAACTGCACCTCAGTGCTAATATTGTCAAAGTTATCTCCATCTTATTTAATTGTAAATCATGCTTCAATTCTTCCCTTTATTTAACCTTACCCTTGGCGGCTTTGCAGTTTGGGATGCTGGTACCTCATGAGCTGTGCAATGCCCATCCAGCAACTGTTTGGGAACCCATTCCTATCTGTATTTGGACTTACTGCTGAATCCTATAGTCTTGTTACCTTGCTGAGGGTGGAGCCTGCTTTTGGGTTATTTCCCAGTTTATCTCTTGGGCAGTCCTATATGCTAGTGAGAAAGATACCTTGGTTTCCATTGCATACTCCCTGTGTTGTGGGTAGAGTCCCGGGCTGCGGCTTCATTGCTGTGTTTGCAGTCCCTGTTAGCAGAGCAAATCACTTTATAGCCATGTTTCAGCTTCCTGTAAGAGGAAGATTGCAGCAGACCTCCCTTACAAAGTGCTTTAGGAGCCCCCAGACAGGAGGTGCCCTGTGGAGCCGGGCTCTGCTGGGCACCTGCACGGTGCCATTGCCCGTGGCTGGGCTGGGAGCTGCCATGTGAGCTGAACTCCTGCTGCTCTGTAGCACCCAGCATCTCTCTGAAAAGATGGTGGTGGTGCACTGCAGGTGTTCGAGAGCAACCCCAGGAAGCAGCACCTCTCCCAGTGGCTGTGGAAGGTGTAATGTGATGCTGACTGTGCCTCAGACTGAGTACTGCTGCTAAGGCAGAAATTCCCAACAGCTACGACAGGATTTGGCATAAATACCAAGACATTGACGTTTGCATTTTTTGTTTTCTGGACGCATTCACGATTCTGTAGAAAGGGTCTGTTCTTGAATACCTGAAGGTGTAGGGAAATTACTTTGAAAATGGCCTTGTGCTAAAGCAATTAAATAACATTTATTTCAGATAATTAATTCCAAGGGAAGGATAAAATTGAGGAAAGGCAAGATAACAGAGTGAAAACTGTGTGCAGGCTTTTGAGGCATCTCTTGTTGGAAAAGGAGGGATTATTGCTGAGATTAGCTTTTCAGAGACTTTAAAGTAGGATTCAATATCCGTAAGGGCTGGTTTGTTTGGCACCAGCATCTCTGTAGTTCTAAATGTCTGCTTGCAGTTAATGTAGATGCAATAAATATATATGTGCAAAAGAGTTAACAGAAAAAACCAGAGCAAGTACAACAAGAAATGTGTTACATCAAAGTGCAAGCATAATTGAGTGCCGTAAATATATAGGTAACCACTTCTGAAAAATGGGAGAACTCAAAAACAACGAGAGAGTTCAGAATGATCACCAGATCTGATGTTGTCTCTGGATTTGCTCCATATGTCTGTACTTCTCTCAGTGTTCTATAAGGCACCTGTACTGTGCCAGAGACAATGTAGTGGTACTAATCAGTACATAAAACAAAGGCAGATTTTTTTGTCAGTGAAAGGAAGAATTGTTGTCCTTCTCCATCCTTAGGAAGCCCAGGCAATAGCAATGTGTCCAGCTCTCCAAAAGGGCAGAGAAACCATGCCAAGAGGCACACACAGAGCTCCTCAAACATGGAACATTTTCCTTTTTCTGATTTCCATGTTGAATTTCACCATATTCCATGCTTGCCTGCAAGGTCACCTCTGACAGGGGAATTTTGTTCTTAGTTTTTCTTACCTTGTAGCACTCTTATTGGGACGTTGCTCGAACGTCTCTGTACAGACCAGGAGAATGTAAATCTCTGGCCAGAGTGTGGGCAGGTGCAATGATCTCTCTACCTCCAGCCTGTCTGCATTTAAATGTGGGAGTCAGCTGGGGTTCAAGGTGTGCCAGTGTTAGGGAAGGGCTGTCCTTCTGTCCCTATTTATTGATCATCCCCAAGTGTTATTCGAGAGCCTTCTGCTCACTTATTTCATCAAGAGAACTGCCTGGACTAAGATAGGTTTTAAGTCTAACACTAAATCAGGTGCTAAGTAACCTGAAAAGTTCTAGATAAGCTAATGAGATTTGTTGAGCAGTAGAAATGTAAATTCTGTGTAAAAAATTACAAGTAGAATTAGCAATTACTAAGTACAGCAACTGAAAGCACTGAATTTCCAACTCAGAGGGACATCATTGGAGGAATTAACATAACCCTTGAATTAAGGTAAATAATTACTGAATTGATTTAAATTTATTCAGGAGTAAGACTTCAGTCCAAATTTAGCTTGTGAAAATGCCACAGTCGTTATTAATGGAGAGCCATAGAAGTGCTGGGGGCTGGGAGCTGGAGACAACTGTGTGTCAGTTCATGGAAGGGCAGCAAGGAGGACCTGCCAGCACATCTCAGCTCTGCTGGGCTGGGCACTAGAAGGGACAGGCTGGCTCTGACGCGGAAGTGCAAGACCCAGACAGGCACTCCTTCCTTTTGGTGGCCTCTGTCACCCGCTCCTGCGGCGGCGTTGACTACAGCACTCGCTCTCCTGCCTCAGCTTCACAATCTGT
Source organism: Callaeas wilsoni (assembly GCA_013398955.1). Taxonomy (NCBI): domain Eukaryota; kingdom Metazoa; phylum Chordata; class Aves; order Passeriformes; family Callaeidae; genus Callaeas; species Callaeas wilsoni. Next base: position 100,252 of record VWPU01016422.1, on the reverse strand, counting down.
AAACCGGAATTAATAGCAGCCACCACTGGGATTGTTTAGGGACTTCCCCCTGTTAAAATGCCTTTCATTTCCACACTGCTCCAGTAGTGCTCAGTATTAGTGTTATTACATGGTGCTTTCTTATCTTGCTGTTCAGAAAAGCAGCTGCCTTCTGTGGCTGGTGTAAGCTACCATTATGCTGGGTGGTATTATGTATGCGACTGTACTTTTGGCATCCGGGTCTATCATTTAGATTAATTTGGAAATTGTGTAGTGACTTGAGGAAAAATGCTGTTGAATTGAAGTTTGTTAGCTCAGAAAATATCATTAGTCCAAAACCCCCTGTAATTGTGTAATAAATGCAATACTGGATGGTCTTTCATATAAACCAGACACTTGAAATATAACTTTTGGTACATTTTGCCTTTCTTTTTTTTTTTTTTNTTTTTTTTTTCCCCTCTCCAGTATGGGGTACTGCATCCTTTTTGTCCACGGTCTAAAAAAACTCTCTACATGGCTAAATAAATGGAGAATTACTGTTCCAACCCTCTTTGCTTTGCTGCTGCTGCTTTTCTCTTGGAAGACTGTGAAACAGAATGAAATCTGGCTGTCACGAGAATCCCTTTTCAGGTAGGAGTGACCACAGGAGAATACTTGCATTTTTATATTGTTTAAAATAAGTTAGTTACATGGAATAGTTTTCTTTAGAAAAAGTTGTGCTATTGATGCATTGATCTAATTAACATTTTTATTATCATAAAATAACACTTTCTGTTGTCTGATACTTGTGCAAAAAACTGGTGTCAGCACTTTATATGCTTAGGTACAAACTTTGGTTCTGACAGTCATATTTTTAAGACATGATGTTTTTAAATAATTTTGATTCTGTAGGTTTAACGATAGTGTAATGCTTTCATTTCTAAAGACATAGCAAAAGTTTTTTGCAACACTCCAGAATGCCATAGTAACGCTACTGAATATGCTAAAATTTCTTTAGCAATGTTCTAATGACAAAAATAAAATGCCATGAAGTGCCAAACTTAATGTACCATATTTCATTTTATTTGATTACTCTTTGCCAAACAGCTCTCTTAACAACCTCATTTATGTATTTTCTTGCATTGAAACAGACTGTTTCATTTTGTATTTTGCTAGAGAATGTATTGCATTTGCCTCCAGCTGCTTTCAGCAGTTGTCTAATTGTGAAGTAATTGCAGAAACGCAGGTGATCTGCACACGGGTTGAGCTTTATTTCCTAACTTATTGGCCAGAGCAAAGTTTAATTTATGCAGCACTAAAAGTATGAAATTGTTTTTTATGTGTACCCTTTGGTCTTCAGGAAACACTACTGAAGTGGTTGGAACTCTCTTAGTGGGGCTGTTTTTTAAAAAATCTGGAATTGAGATTTCTTCCCTCTGCTTGATTCTCAGAATATTCTGAGTTGGAAAGGACTCACAAGGATCATGGAGTCCAGCTCTTAAGTGAATGGGCCATGCAGGGATGGGGATCAAACCCACAGCCTTGGCACTGTTAACACCATGCTCTGACAGACTGAGCCAGTCTCAGTCCCCTGCCTGTCTCCTTCAAACACTGTTTGCTGTTCAAACAACAGCAGCCATGGTGACTGGCTTGGACTCACACAGCAGTCCACGTGGGACACACCTCCAGTCCAGACCTGCCCACTTGGAGGAAAGCAGGAGGATTTCCAAGTTGGACTGTTCTCTTACTGAAGGGGAGGTGGGAACATGACAGTTCCATTTGCAGACTTGCAGCCATCATATGGTGTTGTGTTGTGCACAGCTGTGGTCACCCATGTTTAAGAACAATGAAGTAAAACTGTAGCAGATGACAGGAGGACATTTCCTTCTATTAAGGAGCATTCTTGGGTCAATATGAGTGCTGTGGGGTCTGTTGCAGAAGAGAGGGACAAGGTTATGTCTGCTCAGTTGGATACAAATGGAGTTCTGTCCTTCCAGCCTCCACTGAAAGCAGGGTGACTACTGCTAGCTCTAGTTCTGAGGCTGTGCCACTGCTGCAGTGCAGCTCTGAGCTGGAGCTAATACACCTTTACCTCAAGGCAAGGACTTGGGGTAGCCCAGGGTGGTACTCAGGGCTCAGTGCCTTGGGTTGAGCTGTTTCCCTCTTCAGCTCAGGAGTTTTGGGGGCAGTACCAGGGGAGAAGTCTGCCCTAGGCTTTCGAGGGGATGGCAGAACTCTTACATTTCTGCTGGGTCACCTCGTATTGTGGCCTGCTCCTGAGAGCAATCAGCAGCAGCTGCCAAAAAATGCACTGTAAGAACAGGGCCAGCAACAATAATGCTTCTCTCCAGTTCTTTCCCAGCTTGCAGTAATCTGCAGTTTAAAGACTTCCTGAGTCAGGAGTTACTTGCTATTTTTGCTTTTAACAGCCACTGATGGACTTTTCTTCCATAATGTCTCTGACTGCTTTTTCAAATCTATTTATAGTTTTGGCTCCTACAGCATCCTGTGCGCTGGGCTCCGTCGTTAAATTACAGAGTGTGCACACTAAGATTTCCCTCTGTGTGCTGTGAGCCTTCTGCCTGATTATCTGGTTTGGTGTCTCCTAGTTGTGGTGTGCTGAACGAATTGTGCGTAACCATCAGCTTGTCACTTAGGATAAAGGCACTTCCATGCCTTGAACCCCCATGCCTTCACCTAAGGCTGTCTCCTTTTCATGTTGGAGTCAGCTGGTCTTGTACTCCCCTCACATGGAAGGTGTTCTGCATTTCTGATTCCTCTTGTCAGTCTTCTCTGGATACTTTCATACTCTAATCTATCCTTTTGAGAAAGAGGCCAGAATCACCTTTCAAGAGGTATGTGCAGCACAATAACATAGGACTGCTTTCTGGTTTTTGTTCTCTTCTCCTACTAATTCCTAATCTTCTGCTTGCCTTTTATGACCTCTCCTAAGCAGTGAGTGATAATTTCACAGCACTCTCAATGCAAATTCCAAGACACCTACTGTGGTTGGAAATAACTGGTTTTTAGACATCAATCTGTGTGCAGATTTATGCAGATTTAGAGTGTGTGTACACACTCTCTGTTGCTTGTGTCTATACCAACACTGCATTTCTTGTGCCATCTTTTTTCCCAGCCTTCAATACTGTGAGATCCTTCTGCAGCAAAGTGTAGTTAGCTTTAATTCCTGCAGTGTGATTCACATTGGTATCATCAGCAAACGTGCCCCCTCCCTGTCTGCTCCCTTTTCAAGATCCTTTGTAAACACCTGAAATAGCTTAGGTGCCATTGCATTTCTCCTGGGAACCCTGCTTGCACTCTTCTCCAGCTGTAAAAACTGTTCACATATTCATGCTCTTTGCTTGTTGTCTTTCAACTAAGTATTGATTCATGACAGGATCTTTGGAAGTCTTTAGTGAGGGATTTTATAAAAAAAAACCCTTTGAACATTTAAGTGCTCAACATTGGTGTATGTGATTTTCATTGACTGGACTATGTTTGGATATTTATAAAGGCTTTCCATAGTTTCAATAACATGTATGTACCTGTTGAGTCTATAAAAAACTAACCGAGCTTCCCAAATAACTTCTTTCTGCAATATGCAAGGCTAATTCTTTGTTGGACTGTAGTTATCCAGAAGTGTGCTAGAATTAGGCTTTATTATGGTTTTCCCCAAATTACCTGAAGTGAAAATCAGACTTTCTCGTCTGGTTCCCCCTCAAGATCCCTTCCCTGGAGCCACATGAAGTCATGTTCATCAACTTCCATTCCCCTGGTGCCAGCCTCATTTAAATTACAGGCTACCTACCGCAGCTAATAGCTGCATGTTTGCTTTCCTTTGGATGCATTCTACCAGGCCCAATGGATTCATAACTGTTCATGGTGCTGATTTGTTTTAAAGCCTCTTTTACTGCCACTTCAGTTAGAGATAGTGCTTCAGTCTTGCCCTGTGAGGAAAGGCTCCTGTGTGGCAGCTCTTTCGGTTTCCCTGTAGTGAGCATTGGTGCAGAGAATCCATTTAGCTTTTCTGCTGTGGTCTTTTCTTCTTCAAGCACTACTTTTAGACCTCCATCATCTATTTGCCTTAGGGGATCTTTGGCAGGTTTCCTCTATCTGATGTATTCCATTATTAGCTTTGATAGCTTTAGCAAGTTTTTCTTTAAATCTCTTTTGGTCTGCCTAATTATGGTTTGTGTTTAACTGGCTGACGTTTATGCTCTTTTCCTTTTTCCTTCTGTAGCTGTTCCTTTTTAAAGAGTGGTTTTCATTTCTTGTAGCTGTCTTCACTGTGCTGTTTACCCTTATTGGCCTTTTTGTTGTCCTTTTAAGATCTTCTTTGATAGGTGTTAACACATCTCTCACAAGTCTGTAATGTGGTAAGACCCTTCTTGTTCATGGGAAGGAAATGCAAAAGAAGAATAGTATAGCAAGAAGATAATGTCATCCCAGGAGTGAGAGATCTCCTCTTTGGGACAGAAGGAGGAGGCTGATGAGGAGAGGAGGGAAAAGTGAGTGGAGGTATGTGAAACAGCAATAAATTTTAATGGACAGAACAGAAGGGGGATACAGAGCAAATCTATACATGTGGGAAAGGAGACATAAATCAACCTACTTGGTAGTCTCCCTGTGTGTTGAATTTTTTTTAAGAAGTATGTGCTGGGAGAATCTTTACTCACAATCCTAGTTCTTCGTTCTTCTTTCTCCAGCTGCTGCTTTAATTAATAACTACTTCTTCCCTCCTCTTAGTTTTTTTTCTTTCACCTCTGCTTTTTGTTCCTCCATTTACTTTTTTCTGCAGGGTTAATCCGTCTTGATTCCTTTGGCTGAGGCCTGTTCTGTTAAATACACTTTTTCTGTGCTGGTCCAGGAGATGTTTGTATACTCAGTGTGTTCCTAGTTTTTTGCTTGTACCCCGTTCTGTCCCTTTCTCAAGACTTACCCGTTTTGACATTGTGCGGCACTGTTGCCATCTCTGGGTCACTGTGGCCACTCAGTCTTCAGCCCAGGAACCAAGTTTTCTGGATGCAGAAATCCTGCCAGGTCCTGGCTGAAAGCAGCAGTGTGGGGGAGGATGCTGCTGTCTGAGGAAATGATGCATCTCCACATAGCTGCACAAGCATGTGTGCAAGGACTAAATGAGAAGCATAAAAACCACAAGTATAAGACATGGCCAAATATGTAGAGAGGTATTTGAGGCATATTATTCCAAGACATCTCTAGAAGCCCCAGGCAGTTTGTCTTACTGTGTTGGCAGATGATCAGGGAGGACTTACTTGTTAATTATTTAAGGAACTGCCCTCTAGAGTGAATGCACAGGCCAGAAGGTCAGACCTGAACTGTGGTCAGCGTTAATGTCCGAAGCCAGGCAGAGGGAGGGGAGAGCTGTGGGCTGATCTCTGCATCTGCTGTACTGGCCTTTCCAAGGCTAGTCAAGCTGCCACGTTTCCTGTTGCTCCTGGAAAGCGTCCGCACGCGCTGCCCACGTTTGTGACAGTGCCTGGAAACACAGTTGTAACCAGCAAAGGAACTGTACAGAAATGATGCTTTCTTAGTCAGCAGCTCTCCTTCCCAAGCCAGGTCTGCTGACTTCAGGAATTTGCAAAAACTACTCCAGCCCCAAAAGCGGCATTTACTGCTGTGTTATTTTGTCAATTCTGAAAGCTGGCTCAGCTGAGGAGAGCAAGTCTCATGGCATTTTGGGCATCTTCTATAGGACAGTTTAATATGGCCCAACACAGATATCTGTGAATCAGTACAAGGGTGGGAGGCCAAGGGAGGTGGTTGGTTGTGTCATCCAGAGAATAATTTGCTGTAGATATCCTTTGTTGAGGATAATGATTCCCAAAGCAGAGGAGACACCATCGGTCTCCCAGGGTTCCTGCTGAGGCAGGAGTGATCTCATATTCTTCTGAACAGAGCACTTTCCATATCGATATCACAGAAAATCAATGAAGCCTCAGCCCTGCACCCAGTCACCTTGTAGAGCAGAATATGCACTTAGGAAAACAAGAGAGGGGATCACAGGGCATTTTTCCCAACTGAAGTGGAATTTGGATGGTGCTGGTATTTGAGGTTGGAAAATACCAGTGGTATTTTATTTCTCTGATTTATGGCTAATATGCCTTTTGTTTTGCCCCGGGGAGGAAGTGTTACGTAAAAAGGTTTGCCTATTGTTTATTTTCCATTTATGTCGCTTACTGCTGTCGTAGAAGTCAGAAGGGAAGGAAATCCTCTGGAGAAGTGATGTCCAATGTCAGTGGGCTCGTTTCTGGCTGGAGCCAGACTGGTGCCGTAGGTTTTCAGAAGGGCACGTGTGTGACAGGCTGGGGAATAGGGAAATAGGAGAGTTTGGAAAAGCACACTGGAAAATTATATTGAAATTGTGAGAGACTGGGAGCTTGTGGGAAGCAGAAATGGAAAAACATTGTGTTCTGCTTTGTTATTTATACTCCACCCTTTCCTTCTTGGCTTTCACTGTGGACATCGTTGTTTCCTCTGTCAACGAGCAAACAGTGTTCTTGACTGGTCAAGAATCGGTTAGCAGGAGTGTTTGCCTGAACTCTCCCAAAAATTCCCCTCTGCATCCAGTGCTGTGTTTGCTGCTGCCTCCCTCAGCACAGAGGCTCCAGGCAGCCTCAGCCATTGCTATGTGCATTTGCAAAATGAAACATCCCCCTCCCCGCCCATGTGAGGAGAATAAATAGGTCAGTGTGAGCAGTGTGAGGCAGAAGACAGCATCTTAAGAACCCAAACCCATTTCTGCCTTTCCTGTGTCACCCCTGCCACCAGCAGAAGCACACAGATGCAAGAAGCTTTATTAGTGATGTTTTAATAAATGGGACCAGCGGAATTAGTGATAATGCTACTTAAAGGAAAACAGTCCAGAATTAAAATATTTAAACATACGCATCTTGCTGTTAGAACTGTATCTCATTAGAACTGAAGTGCTCGTGCATATGTAATGTACTCTTCACTGTTAGCTCTGTCTGCTCCGTTTCGGCAGAGGCTGTGGCAGAGCAACTCCTTGCACGTAGCTCTCAGAGAACAGCAGTTTTGAGTGCCATGTCTCTGCCTGTAACGCTGATGCTGATGTAATGAAACCCTCTCTGTACAAGAATTAATATTCCAGTAATGCCCAGAGGTTGTAAGTGTGTAGTTAATAGCTCCCAAGGCCAATGGAAATTAACACAGCCATAGCAGTCACACATTACTTGCTGCTGGTGCAGTATATCTTTGTGAAAACTAATATAGAAAATCATTCTCTTAAGAATAGCATCAATTAACTGATTTAATTCAGCGATTAGTCACAAAATGTCTTATTCCTGTAGTGCTCCCAGTAAGTAATTTGGAAATACCTGATGATTAGGAAGCCAAATGCAAGGTGTACTTTTAATTTTAGTAGGCAAATTTTGGCCATGTTGAGCTGAACTCTGCAAGGCAGTTGTGAGTGGAGCTTTGGAAGCACTCACAAGTAGATGTTAGTGATGCTGGGTACCACTGGCTGCAGATAACCAAAAGGATACCATATTTGCCACTGCAATTCCTCAGCACTGTTTTGCAATGAAATCCCCCTCAAAGGGTTTCTGCAGCTCTGGGTGCATTCTTCCCATGCCAAGAGAGTGTGTACTCCACTGCAGGGGACTGCGTGTGAGCCTGTCTCTTTATGATTAACTTCCATGCTCACCAAAGTTAAACAGGAGAGACAGACAAGACAAAGCAACAAGACCTGGGAATTTTCTAATACTTCCTTTTCCTACCTGAGATAGCAGGGTTAGAGATGCTGGGAGTAGAAAACAGAGCAGCTGGCAGGAATCTGCTTGTGAGCAAGAAACAGCACTTTGTCTGCTTTTACATGAACAGATTCATCCATCCTTATTTCCCGTTGCCTCAGAGAGCCCCTATTTATGTGCTGGAAAGGATTCCCCCATTAAACGGAGTACTGACTTCTCTGGATTTTTGCAGGGGAAATGTTTCCATGGTGTACGTGCTCCTCTGATTTCTTTCTCTCTTTAACCTTGAAACAGCACTTCCTCTGGCTGTGCAAGGTGTACCTTGCTTTCTGTGCTCTCAATTAAGCAAATAAGCATATGCTTGCTTTTGTCTTTGTGCCCTCATTATTAATTCCAAGTGTTGAGTTCAGTCTACACATGGCAGGGGAGACAAAGGGGAGGGATGGGGTGGCTGTGCAGCCAGATATCCTCAGTCATGTATTATGATGCCAGAGTGTTATTTTACCACCTAAGGGTGAGAGCACCATTAGCCCTCACCTCCTGGCTGTACTCTGCTCAGCCCTTAAGCAGTGCTCATGTGCAGGTACTTGGCATATGTTGTGCATCCCATCTAGTGGCTGATGCACATGGAAAAGATACCCTCTTTCTGGTATCTGCAGTGCCAGGTTTAAATCAAGATTTTCATAAGGTGCTTCATGACACTCAAGTGTAACCAGGGACCATGTTTTTAGAAAGTACTATATGCTTTCCCTCCAAATATTAGCCATTTTGGTTTTGGTCTTTCAATTTGGTAATTCAGATTTTAAAATACAACAGCATCTGGCCACAGGGAGTGTTGCAGTGTTGGTGCTGGAAGTGCCTGTGGTGACAGCAACCAGGATGACTTGAATTGCTGCCACACATTTATGTCTGCCTGGGGCACTGGGCGTGTGGGACAAGCTTGGAGTTACAGCATGAGTTGTGTTGGCACAAATGCACAGGAGGTGACGAGGTGCTCGGATTACGAGCAAGCTTTTCAGGAGAAGGGACTGTGAGAAGAAGGTGGACCTAGGGGAAGGTGGGGTAACCTGGCTGCTAACGGTGTCCTGCTTCTGTTCCTCTTCACAGCTCAGGAGTGAAGACCCTGCCGCACAACGCCAAGGTGCACTACAACTATGCCAATTTTCTGAAAGACCAGGGCCGTAACATTGAAGCAATCTACCACTACAAAACTGCTCTCAAGTAAGTCCCTCAGGGGCCTGGTGGGGCTCCTGCTGTTAACCCATCTCCTTCCTGACAGGCATGGGGCAAGTTGGCTGCCCCTCATCCCCGGCTCCTGGGAGCATCTTGGCTTTGGGAGCCTGGGAAAGTTCCCTGGCTCGGTGTTTGTGTGTCATGAAATGAGGTAGCCTGGCTTCGCTCCAGCTCCACATGTGTGTGTGTACACTTCAGTATATGAGATAGAAGTGTTACCATAGCTACACGTTGAGCGATGAGGTCTCATTTACGCAGCTGAATGTATGCTGGTAAGCAGGAGGTGGTTGTCCTAAATGCGTTTTCAGGTTCCTGGGCCATTTATCTTAGTAAATTGTTAATGGTGCATGCCTGGAAAATGTCAGTGTGGTAGCCATCTGAAGTGCAGTAGCAATAATGGTACTTACTACTTGTGTTGAGCCTTCTGTCCACAGAGCTTTGCATGAACGCTAAACTAATTGGTCCTGAAAATGCTCCTGTGCAGTAACATGGCAAATATCATTGCTGAGGTTCTGTACAGGGGAAAGCTGAAGCAGGAGGATGAATTGCCTTACTTGTAGATGAATGGTAAATCAGGGCCTGGGGCTGGGCTGTAATATGGGACATCCTGTGGAATCTGTGACGGACCCTTCCTTGACACACAAATGGGGTCACTCCCTGTGAGCAGCTTCCCTCCACTTGCAGCTCCTGCCTGTGCTGTTCATGCAGCTCAGCTGCTCCCCAGGCAGTGCTCAGTGCACCAAGCAGGTCACTCCAGTTCCCCAAACCTCTCCCCTCTGGTCCTCGGGACTTGGACAAGCCCCTTTGGGGAATGAATGCAATGAAAAGGGCTGGGAGGATGGTACAGTGGCAAGGGAAAGCAAGCACGGAGTGCACAGATAGTGTTTTCAGGAATAGAAGCATGTTTGGGAAGGACAGAGAAGGTGAAGAGTGGCTCTGATGGACAGCAAGGGCAGAGCTCAGCTCCATAGGGCATGTCAGGAGGTGGAAGAAATGTTCTTTCCTGACATGTGATGTGACAGAAAACTCCAGAAATTACATGTATGTTTTGCCTTTTGGCCAGCTGACAGGGTTATGATAAAAGCTCTCCAAGGGCTCCTAACCCACCCAGGTTGACCTGTGAGGACAGGAGTTCATTGTCACTGAGGAGGGACTGAACCTGGGTGAAGGTGATTTCAGCTTTTTTTGAGCAATATCCTGTTCTGTTTTACCATGCTGGGCATTTAGGAAGTAATTTAGAAAAGCCTCCTATGTTTTTAATGTTTCCAGCAATGGAAAATCCAGCACAACCACCAGTAAACTGTACTGAAGGTTAATTACGTTGGCTGTTGAAAATGTCCTTCCTTATTTTTAGACTGATTTGTTTAACGTCAGCTTCCACTCATTGAATTTGTTTACACCTTTCAATGCCACCCAGATCCCATTACCAAAAGTCTGTTTTCTATAGAGTGATCAGCTCCTCCCTTAACCTGCTGCTTGACAGGTGCTGTTTTTTTCAGCATCACAAGGTGTTGCAGTTGTTCCTGTATCTAGTCTCTGGACTTTCTCCAACTTACTAGAAAAGCCCATTGCAAGTTAAAAAGAAGAGAGACTGACAAAAATTATTCAAGCCCTGCAGTGTAGTGCACAGAGTAATATAACTGCTTTTACCAACATTGCCTTTGCTTGTGTAAATGGGATTTGCAGACAAAAGATCTTCTCTAACTCAGCAGCACCCATTTATTGTAATTATAATGCTGTTTTCTGCTCTGCAGTATTTCAATTATGAAAGAGTCTGTTTTGAGAACTGATTGCAAACATTTTCTCAACTGTATTACATAGCAATGTTTATGCTGATGATGTTGTTTATAGAGCATCTGAAGCCTTGTTGGGGCTTGGAGCCCCACAGAACCAACTGTCCTCTTCTCTAGGTGCTTGGGTTCTCATGGCACTGGTGCTAGTGCTCCACTTGCTTCAGTAATTTCAGGATTAGCTGGCATTTTGGAAAAGTGAAACTCACCTTGCACATTCTCTTTCTGACCCGAAAGTGCAGGCCAGGAGTTGGAAGTCTCCATCATTGGGAAGCTGCTCTACTTGTTCCTGTCACCTTGTATCTCTGCGCTTACATTTTCCTTGTTTTTACTCGTTCTTCCCACCTCTGTCACAGGGAGATTCTTTGGGGCCTGTGTAATAAGCAATAGAACAGTGTAAGTAGAAAGTGTAGTGTGTTCTCTTGTTGAGGACTGCGTTCTGTAATGTCTGTGTTTTCCCCTCAGACAGACAGACTGACAGACCCTTTCTGCAGTGCCTGGGGTTGTGTGGGGGCTCTCCTGGGTGCCTACATTTGATGGCTGTGTTGAAGCAGTGGAGAAGCTGCTGGGTGTGGGACAGAGCCTCAGGTGGATACAGTGGGAGACCCTACACGGGTATCACAGAAAACAGCTGTCATGTTCCAAGCTGGGTATCCAGCTCCTCACAGACTGCTCTGATTGTAGACCAGTCTCCACAGTTAGAGAGAAGGAAGTAGTAGCTGTAATATCCTGAGCAGATTTTGATGGTTCAGGGTATTTTTGGCCACTGGCTTGACCTGGAAAGATGAATTACCACTCTGTAAATTTCCATATCAAGGAGTAGGCAGACCAGCAGCTGAGGTATTCACACAACAAGCTTTCATGATTTCCCACAGGTACCCCTCACTAAGTGCCTACTCTCCTAGTGAGTGTGGGTGGATCCATCCTCCCCAGGTTACAGAAAACCCAAGCTACTCAGGAGGCTTCACAAGCCAATGGCAGCATAGTCAAGAGTACAGAAGATAAAAATATTATTTCTGCCTAGTGCTCAGTGAGCAGATCAATAGGGAATTAATAAGGAAATGGAGTCGATAAGGACACGGCTTGCTGCCTGGGAGCTCCTGGGAGATAGGAAAGGGAGAGCTGCAGTACCCCAGTGGGTGATGGCTCACCCACTGTTCCAGCTTTGTGCCAAATGACAATGCAGGTCTGCTTGATCTCTGGTGAATGTGTTTAATTGTTTAGTAACTAAAAGTGATCTTTTCAGTCTGCACCCTGCTGCTTGAACTGCGAGCAATTGTGTGCCGGTTTGGACACAAATCCAGGAGGAAACAACCCGAGAGGGGTGTCTCTCTCTCTCTCTCTCCTGCCTGCCAGGCAAGCAGGCCCCGGCAGCACCTCCCCCACGGGTTCGGGAAAATAATTTCTCGAGTGAAAGTGAAAAAAACTATTTATTTAACAAACAGAGTCCCCCGCTGTCACGGGGAAAAAAGGATATTGAAACCCCCTCCCCTGTCCCCTAAAAGAGGACTATGGATTTTAGAGTTCTTTCTGTAGGTAAAACCTGCAGTCCTGAGCTGGGCCGGGCCGGGCCAGGCAGGGTCCGACGATCCCCCTTGGAGGGTCCCGCCGAGCAGGTCCGGAGATGGGAGCTGGTCTCGGATGAAAAGCAAGCCAAAAACAGTCCAAAAAGGAAAAGAAGCCGCTGAGGCAGATCACAGTCCCTTCTCCGCTGAAAGCCGAAGAGACTAGAGAGCAAAAGTCCTCTAACCAACAAATGTTGTCAGAATCGGGAGAGAAAAGAATGCAAAACATTCTAGTTACAGGGTCAAGCTAGTGGCTTTGAAGAGTTCTCTCGGCTTCTCTCTCCCCCCTTTGCAATTTAAAGGTACACTAGAGATCAAGCAGGCGATGGGGAATACAGTATGGTCATAGAATCACCCCAAGACAAATTGCCATTCCACCAACTCCACCCAACGTAAGGATGTGCTGGTTGCCATGTGTCTGCTCAGCAAAGCGACACATTGCTCCTGTGAAGTTGCAGCTGTGGGAAAAAATGTTGAAGTGCACATAAGTCACCTAGTGAAATACTAGCAATTGATGCTAAATCCTGAGAAAGTTGATCCCCAGTGCTTTAACTGCTCCCTTTCCTGCTTTCAGAGACAGGTGGGATTCTCTGCTGGCAAATGCTGGTGTACCTCTGTTACCTTCAGGGCAGAAAAGTGGTGGAGGAGAGTAATGTATTTTCTCTGACACTGGAACTGCAGGGCAGGTTTCCAAGGCAAACTTGGCAATCAGTCCCAACAACCACATGTCAGTGCTGCTGCAGGTGGCCCATCAGAAAACTCATTCCTCACCCCAGCCCAGAGGCCACTGACACAACACCCTGACCTAGCCGGACTTGGGTAATCAGTGCAATCTAATTATGCTCTCCAAGAGTGGGAGAAATGAAAACTGAAATGAAATGCAAAAATGGAGAATGGCGTTTGAATTGGAGATGGAGAGAATGAAAAGAACAAAAATTCTGTGTATGTAGGAAAAGCTCTTCTATATGTAGTTTCTAAAAGGGGAGTGGAAATGGAGCTCTTCAGAGATGCCAGATGAGTTACCTGTAAAACAGCCTCGACAAACAGCTGGCATTCAGCAGTTGTAGTGTGGGTTATAAACCTTTCAGCTTACCTACAGTAAAACAAGAAAAACACACTGCTGGATTAGACTGCTTCACTGGTTTGCCTGACACATGGTAGTGACCCCAGGAGATCCTTGGGGTTTTTTTCCTGCAGAAAGTAAAGGCTGGAAATACTCTATCTGAGATGTGAGTTGACCATGGCTATTCTGAAAGCTGGCTTTAACATTCTTGCTGCTGCTTCTGCTGCAGATTTGTGGCTGTTGTTAGGCATTCTGGAGAATCTCTGCTCCTGAAGATCAAACAGTGCTGATCTTGTCTGAAATTTACCTCACCACTTGTCTCCCATTTGTGAGCGAGAATATGATGTGCAACCTCACTCAAATATGTAGAAGAACTCTGATGTGCTATTGAAGATGTTTTTGCTGTTGTTGATAGTTACCAAGCTTTCGTCCTGCTTCTCCCCAGCCTTGTGTGCTTGATGTTACCATTGAGACTGTTTTATTGCTCCTCAGGAATGTACATGGGCTAATATGCAGAGAGAGAAAAACAGCAGAGCCTTAAAATCCATTTGATGAACATTCGGTATCAATTAAGTCAGTCTCCTTTTAACAATGGAGGGGAGGAAAAATAATTCACCTTCCCTCCTAAAATTGCACTCATTCAACGTTATAATTCCCCAAGCAGTTCTGTCTTACTATCCCTCTCTTTTTGTTGTTTTTTTTTCTGTTTGTTTCCAGGACAGTGCTTCCCGTAGAGGGCAGCGGGTAGGGTTAAAGGAGGTTGCTGAGTTCCTTGCTGGAGTTTGGTGGATAAACATGCTAATAATAATTCTGTGCTATCCAAGCTACGTTTCTGTGTGTGGAAAAAGGTCATCATCTAAAAATTCACGTTTGCCTTCTGGATGCTAAAACATACCTCACAGTACAGAGTCTTACAGGAGGTGTCCACCTCGTGTGATGTCATACTGTGAATTTATGTACATAAGTGCACTGATGTGTGTACCTGAGAGTGCACATACTTCTGCAGCGTTACCTCCATGTGTGTACATGTCCATCAACAGGTCCCTGGCCACAAACTCCCCTTAGATTTCCCCTGCCAAATGCTGCTGACGAAACAGAGCGGGAAGGGGACCAGCCTGCCATGCAGAAACCTTCATTCCCCATTGTGGCATCTTCTGGAGGAGAGAGCCTCTGGACAGAAAGTGGGAACTCTTGGGTTGGCTTTCTTTGCAGTTCAGGGAGCTGTTCTGCTGTTCAGCCTTGAGAGAGAAGAGAGAGTGGGCTAGGAGGCAGAGAAACCAGTATGAAAACAGTTGGTGCTGCAAGTTGTGTGGTCTGGCTCTTGCAGAGCTTGCAAGTAATACATCTTAGGGCATTGCTTACAGCATGGAAACGGGGAATGCTGGTTTGTGGCATCAGTAAGGGTCATGAAATCATGGTTATGTATCCTTAGTACTCAAACACAGGCTAGATGGAGAAGGGAAAACAGTGTAAGTGGCTTGCCCATATCCCTCATTTGAGAGAACAAAATTGGTTCATAGCATCACTGGAATGGGTAGAAAAGAAAAAAAGCAAGGCTGTTCTTTCACCTCACTACACTTTAGAAATAAAGCCCTAATGCTGTAAGGGAGACTCAGGTTTCTTCCTAAGCTTTCCCACATACCTTCCTGCTGGGTTTTTATATATATTAAATCAATGGTATCTGGGGTTGTTTAAATTCAGTTAAATTGCACTCTCCATGCAGTAAAAAAAATTGTGTTCTTACAGCCCTTTATGTGTGTGTGTCAGTGTATTTTCCTTGAAAATGCCTCTCAGCGTGGACTGCAGGTGGCCTTGGATACCATCTGTGATTTATTTCTGGGAAGAATTAAAATACCAGCACCATTTGTTAGCCTGTTTTTACAGTGAGTAAAAAATGTGCAGTGCTGCTTTGCTGTGGCCGCCGTGGCTGCATTTGCTCCTGAGACTGTGAGTACACTTCTGACATTCTGATACTACTCAGGTCAGGTGCTTGGAGCAAGCCTGAAACATCTTCATAGAGATTTCATGTAATGCTCTGTGTTAGTGGATGTTACGGGCTGGAGGTGGATCATGTCCAAGCGGTTGGGAATATCTTTGTGTGGTGTTCTGATTCGAGTGTTCACAGTAGGCTTAAGGAGTATCGCTTAAGGTATGTGGTGGCGGTCCCGAAACTGGATGGAATTGAGTATTTTAATGGTAATTGATGGCTGAAAGGGCTGTGTGATAATTTGAATCAGAGACTTAATGGCCTTTACAATGCGTCGCATGGGACGTGGCCAAATTACTTCAGCCAGTGTAATTTATTTTGGAACCTGTTCTCTATAAAGCACTAATCCCTGCCTATTTGGAGGGCTGCTCCACCTCTGCTCAGTCTTGCTGCTTTTTAGTGACAGAATAACAATCAATCAAGACATAGGCTTTTATTTACTTGAAAACAGAACTGTAAGTGCAACCATGAGCCCTGATGCAGACAGTATGTGTGCATTTAGAGCCATAGAAGCTGGGTGTGCCTGCTGGGATGGACAGATGGATGTGTCCCCTAGACACTGGTGGTTGTGGGTGGGGTCCCTTCTTACACCGTGGTGTCTGTTGTGGGTGCAGGTCCTTCTATGTGGCCCTTCAGGGACTTGCTGGCTTTCAAATGCATCATCTTAGAGAAAAGCCCCCATCAGCTCTGAGGATGACAACTCCATAGGCTTCCTCAGGCACAGCATCAAAGCTCTGCCTTTTTACATATTGGGGACTGATGCAAAAAAATCTGGAGAATGAAAAATACTTCCCTAATGAAAAGCTGTTTTCTTATTGGGACAAGGCATCTATTTTGATTTTTCTGTGGGGTATGCAGAGAGAAACTTAGGGCTGTATTTTGCACGTGTTCAAAAGTCTACCTTTCACTTTCGACTAATGATAACCTCAAATCCAAGGGTTAGTTACTGATTCTCACAGCCACTGCTTTTTTCTTGGCCTGCTGTCCTTGTTTTTATGAAAACTGTACAGTATGGGGCTGTACAGCTTCCCCTGGCACCTGGGAGCCTCGGGAGATGACAGGCGTGATTTCACCCCCATCTGCTTCGGTGAGAGTATGTTGTTATTTTATTCCCTCATGTCACGTTTGATTGAAGGGCTCATCTGATGGTCTCTTGTTTGCTGTGGGGTCCCTCAAGATTCTGCGGCCTCTGTGGAGGTGCCTACATTGTTCACACTGTCTATCAGTCAGGCATGTTGTGAATTATTAGTCCTTTGTTGGGCTTTGGGAGTGTTGGGGTTTCTGGGATTTTCAGGACTTACATGGATCCTGCATAAATTCTTTATGTGAGGGAATAAGCAGACAGCCCCGTTTAATAACTTCGTATTGCCTTGACACTTCAGGGAACATGCGACTTTAGCAGGAAAGATTTTATTTATTTATATTTAGCTGTGATTTTGTTTGACTTAAAATCCTGTTTTCTCTCCTCAACTCTCTCTCTCAGGCTTCTATCCCTGCCCAAGTTTGAAAATCTAGTGAAAATTTGTAAATTGTAATATTGTTTAGTGTGCTACAGGTTGGTTATTTGAATGGCATGCTTTTGGATATTGCTGTGGGTTGGGGGTATTTTTCCTTAATGGATGTCAAGCTCAAAGAATTCACAAGGCTTTTGTCAATTTACAGATTAAATCTATTCAGATTTTTTTTTTTCTTTCTCCCTCCCCATTTCTATCCTGGAGAGGTTTTCTTCAATATCAGGGTGCTCTGCCCTTCAGCCTGGGAGGCTCACCCTGCTGAGAGGGTTTGCAGGTGACAAGGCGCCTGTGGGCTGCTGTTCCTGCCTCCCAGGCTGATGGGCAGGGGGAGAAGCCATAAAGCCAGGACCTTACTTCCTTCCACTGATCCCTGGCTGTGATTCAGCACTTGCTATTTATACTAAGTCAGCCTCTGGAGATCTCAGGTGAGATCAAGATCCTGCTGTAGACACTGCTGATCAGGCATGACCCCGCGCTGACTTCTTGAGCAGGACCTCCCTCAGGAGCTGAGCTGGCTCATGCAACAGCAATGAGCATGCTAAGGGGGACCCACAGCTGCTCAGGGATGCTCTTTGAGCCCCCAGCACCAGACTGGGATGCGATCACTCCCTGTCTTATTCCTGGCCTCGTGTCAGGACCGCCTCGCAGCTGAGTGCGCGGAAATGGGTGTGATGTGATACCCAGCTCCGGGCTGTGCTGTGCACAGCCGGGAGTCTCGCTGCTTTGTCACGCTTTCACTGAAGAAGATTATGCCTGAGGCTTTCAAAGGAACCTAAAAGCATTAGATCTCTCACTTGCCTGACTTTCAACAGGATTTCCAGGTGCTTTTTTAAATACGAAAAATCCCAGCCTGCCACAAACTTTCTGCCAAGCTGAAGGGTGTTACCTTTGAGGAAATACCAATACAACACTAGAACTCTTCAAGAGAAAACCAGCTGCTGCTTGATATTGCAGGATCACTTATCCTTCCTTGAAAGAAATTCAAATGTTGCAAATTGAAAACCTTTTTGAGGAAGACATAGGATCTGCCATCCACATCTCCACATCCTGTAGAACAGCTCTTGGAACATGGTGCTATGCTATCACGAGGCTATGACCTGAGTTGTTACCAGTGCAAGATTGTTCCCCCAAGGATGACTGGTCTCAGAATTACATCAAATCATGTTTTAATTCAACCTGACGTAGAGCTTTATTGAGAACTTACATAAATACATGAAAATGAGTATGATGTAATATTAAAATTGGAAAACTGGCTTGAAATAGTACACCAGTGTAAATATAAAATGGGCAGTATTAAAACTTGGCACAGACAAACGTTATTCATATTACATTCTTACTTTCGTTGGCAAAACAATGCCAATAATTACAATATATATTTGGAATGGGCAAAACGTGCCTTAAAAGCAAGTTGCCATGCTGCCAGCAAGTAATTGGGTCTGAGTAATTAAGGCCTGAGTCCGTGTGCTTAATGTGGCTGCAGGGAGCTCCATGGATGCTGAGCTTTGTGGTAGGGTTGGACAGGCACCAGGAGAGCCAAGAGTGGCTGTCAGGGAAGTGTCGTGTTGTATGGAGGAGGAGTGGTGAGAGGTGTGACCCAGGGCTCTTCAGGCTCTCCTCTCGTCTTGCCACAGAGAGGTAACATAGCCTGTTTTGTCAGGGCAGCACAGCGGGGTGACTTATCACAGCTGCCTCAAAGGTGGCGTGGTCCCTGTGAGTGCTAAGTTTAAATGCATTATTTAGTCAGAAGATGTGTTAACAGAAAACAGGCACGCTAAATCTCTTCAGCTGAATAATTTATATTTTTTATTATTTTAATTTATAGAAGAAATTAATATGCTTGGAGCTCCTTTGAATATTATGCAAGATGGTGCAGGCAGGTTTTTTCTTTCTGCTGCTGCCATGGCATGGCTGTTGGGTGAATGATGACCAGTGTTGCTTACAAGTTTTATAATGATTATAAGAACTCACATTGTAAGTCACTGGGAACGTGCTTTTAACAGGCTTATTGTTAACCTTTGGAGAGTGGTGAAGGGCTGGTCACTGGGCCGGGGCATCAGGAAGAGTCACCCTCATGTGATATCTCAGGACTGTCCCAGCTCTGAGAAGTGTCTCTGAGCTGCTTTCAGTAACCTCTTTTATCATGCAATGGCTGTGGGGGGCTGCTCAGACCCCTGAAAGATGACGTTTTAGTCTTTTCCATGCTGTCCATGATAGTTTTCCAGGCTAATTGCATGTTAGTCTGGCCCCATCCCCTGCTGCTTGCTACCCACACACCAATGGCTGTGCAAAAACCACATAATGCTCTTAAGAGCAAGTGGGTAGTTGTCACACTAATGCCTTCCTCCCCCTGAATACCCCTGGCACCAGACCAGGGGCTGTTTAAAGGCAGGACTGTGAGCAGAGCTTGCCAGTTGTTTAAGTGGTCTCTCTCGACCTGAATTAAAAGAATTAAAATTCTTGGTGGAGCATAGGTTGCAGTCATGACAACAAATTTCCTCCCTTTCTCTTCTTTCTGTAATTGTCTTGTAATTCAGATACGGAGCCAAAAAAAGCCCTTCAATTTTTTTTTAAAAACCCCAATGTTTCAGATAATAGCGGCATTAAATGAAAAAGCGGAATAAACGGTCATCAGCATTTTGATGACTGTATATGTTTTATACCTGGCATCGTCTTGGGAAACTGGAAATCTCTTGACTGTGCAAGTCTATAGGGCTTTTGTTCAGTGGTATTAGAGGGAATTTTGCTAACCTAAAAGAAGTGGGGATAATTACTAACAGGAGTTCTTGTGCAGTCTATACCTGTAATAGTTAAAGGGAAGGCTGCTGAAATTTATTCTGACAGTTGCAGATACAGCATTGAAGAAACCATTTGAATTATTCATTGTGCAACAAGGAAACATCCCACTTGTCTTTTCTTTAGAAATGAAATATCTATCTGCTTTAAAATATACATTTATGGGTTGCTTTCCCATAATTTTGCTATTTCAAGACTTCTATTATAATTATCCTTGAATGTAGATTTTTAAAGAAAATTATTCTGATTTCTAAAGGAAAGGATAAACTGATTTTTTACACGAACTGCTACTTGTAGAATAAGTTTAATGAAATTCAGCTTTCTTTCATAAATAATGCAGCACTTGCATTTGATTAGGTGAAGCCTAGAGGAATTTCTACCTAATCAGATGCATAGCAAGAAGGATATTGCCTGCAGAGTGCTACCATTATCAGTGGTGGTGGCAAGGAAAATACAGCTCTATATATGTCCAGATGGAAAGCTTTGTTTCTTAAGAGAAGTTGCAAAACTAGCTAGATATGTTCTAACAATTGATCTCTTGCATCTCAGTGTTCTCAGAGTGATGGTTTATAAAACAAAGTCTGGATTCTGAGTATTGTCATTATTGTGACATGAAGAGACTCCAGGTTAATTGGCAACCTCCTTGTCCTAGTAATGTGTTTCTAACCCTTCTAAGAAATAAATACATTCTTCATATGAATGAAGAATGGGGAAGAGACAATGTTTGCGTTAGAGAGCTTGTGATCAAAACAAGCTAAAGCTGAATATCGGGATTCATTGAGACCAATTCCAGAAGTCTTGATAAGCAGCACACAAACCTCCTGATAACTTCAAAATAGGAAAAGTACATGTGTCTCCCCCCATTACAACAACAAATCACCTACAGCCAAAGCAATCAAGTTTGGTGTATCTGCAAGTTTTGCAGAACCATTTTGAAAGTTCTTGAGTAAATGTTGCTTCAGTTGGTAACTTGTGGTCAAGTTTTATGCTCCTGCGTAAATCCTGCCACAAGACTGTTCTTATTCCCAGGGAACCATTACTAACAGCAGTGGGTGTGCCTGAATAGAGAGTATTTTAAATAGGGCTGCTAGTCCTTTATTAAACATCCATATTGCTAAACAAAAAAATGATCTGGTTCCCATTCTCTAGCCCTGAGGTCAACTGGCATAAATCGACCTGGAAATATTCAGTAAGTGTTTGTATCCTCTGAGAGACAGTGGCCAAGTCCAGGTTGGCTTTTGGGACCAAACCCTGATCTGAGCTCAGGCCTGGACCACTCCTGGGAACTATTTGAGGGTGGTGTGAAAGCAGCATAAACTGAAAGAGGGCAGATTTAGATGGCATATTAGGAAGAAATTCTTTACTGTGAGAATGTTGAGGCACTGAAACACATTGTTCATAGAAGCTGTGGCTGCCCCATTCCTGGAAGTGTCCAAGGCTAGGTTGGATGGGGCTTTGAATAATCCGGTTTAGTGGAAGATGGCCCTGCCTGTAGTGGATGGGCATTGGAACAGACGGTCTTTAAGGTCCTTTACATCCCAAAACATTCTGTGATTCAATGATTCTGTAGCAGCATGGATGGTCATGGGCTCAGACTCTGGCTCTGGTTATTTTACCAGAGGTGATGCTCTCTTAGGCTTGGTTGTTCTGCTGAATTCAGTTGAGTGGCAGCTTGCTCTACCACCATAATAAAGCAATATTCCAAATTAAATATTTGGAGAGAAATAAAAGAGCTTAACCCTAGCAGCAAAGCCCAACACCACCACCTTATCTTGCTGTGGTCAGAATTTCTCTTACCTTTTGTTCAGACATGTAAAATTGCAGATGTCATAAATTCTTCAGGCCAGATGTTAAGCGAGTTTAAGCCAACAGTTTGTGCTTGCTGAGGTTCTGGATTTTCACTTACATTTCTTGGAAAGGTCAATGAGATGTAATGAATAAATGTAAAACACAAGAAATAGAGACCAGGATACATGGGAGATGTGTTTGCATCCTGTGATTTGCTGTTGAGAGGTTTTAGCACTGAGCTCAGAAGTGTATTTATGGAGTTGCTGGTCAGAACTGTGCAATTTAAAGGTGAAATCAGTTCCATTTTTTAATCTTGAGTTTTCATTCCGCTCCAAATTGGTGCAAGCAAATCTCCCGGGCCTAAAATGCCATAGGAGCACTAAAGGCCAAGAACAGAATTAATTTCTGAAAGTTTGAGAGAAAAACCATCAGGTTTAGGGCTGTAAAATGTTAATCTCTTTCTGACTTTCCCAAGAATTGTCTGAAATCCTTTTGCCCACTCATAACTCAAGTGACTTCATGTCAAATATTAGAGCTGTTTTATGTGTGAGTACTGACAGAAGTAGTGCACACTTTTATCATAGCCATCTGTTAAAAAAGCCTCAAAAATGTAACTCCCAGAACTTTTTCTTGGTCCAAAACAATGTCAAAATCCCATGGAGGAAATGGGAAACAAGACTGAGCCTGTGGTCATTTGCCCTCAGATGTTCTTGGCTCAAGATTCTAGTCAAGGTATCACACAGAGCTGTATCCCAAGTGCTGAAGAGCAAGCAAGCGTGGCCCGTTCCATTCCTCCCCTGCTCTTGCTCTGGAAAGCATTTCTCCCAGCCTGCTTCACCTGGGGAGACTTAAACTAGATGACAAATGGATTTGAGGG
This sequence comes from Callaeas wilsoni, assembly GCA_013398955.1. Lineage (NCBI taxonomy): Eukaryota > Metazoa > Chordata > Aves > Passeriformes > Callaeidae > Callaeas > Callaeas wilsoni. Next base: position 77,954 of record VWPU01016422.1, on the reverse strand, counting down.
CCAAGGTCAAGATTCCACACTACACCCTCATCATCATCTTGTCTTTTGCTGGTGCTTCTCCAAGCACCCGGAAGCCTCTCACACCCCAAAATGCATCAGGCTCACTGGGGAGCTTCAGCGATGGGAAGTGATGCTATTTCTATGACAACTGCAGTTCTCACCACAAATTTCCTACTCTTTGCTACTCTGTGACAAGTTCAGTTAGGGGTCTCTTCACAAATCACTTAGGCAGTGAAGGCAGGTGGTGATGGTGAGTGTGGACACTGGGCAGTGCACCTGAGGGCTTGTAGCAGAAGTGGTGATCTCTGAGAGACGGGATGCTCACCTGTGTGAGAGGGATGTTGGCACTCTGTAGTCATTACTTACTGTGAGTGATGGTCACTCCATTTATGTTTTGTTATTATAACAGGCCAGTTTTTAAAAAAAACACATGGCTGCATCCCTGAACAATTTCTCCTCAAATATGTGGCTTTACAGTCCTTGTTTGCTAGGTGAAAAAGGGACTTTGGGCTTTTCTCTTACTTAATGGTAGGAAACATCCTGGTTTTGTTAGTGGTGCATGCCCATTTCTCCCTGAGTTCCCTTGAATGTTTCCAGCTTCACCCCAAATGAGACCTTGCCAAAATCATTTATGAGCTGTGGAGTGAAAATGTGACTGATACAAATGTTGCAGCAGTGTATAAAATGCTAAATTATTCATGGTACTTAAGCATAGAAAATCCCAGGGCTGAACTGACATAGTGAAAAACTCCAGGCAAAAAAAAAAAAAAAACAAAAAACCACCATGGAAAGTCTTGGATTAAAAACACTTGCAAACTTTAGTCAGGCTATACTATAGAGTCTTAATCCCTTCTACCTTTAAATGCCCCTTCTCATGCTGTACCCTGTGCTTTCATAGCCAACTACTTTTAATGTCATTATCCACATCACTTTCCCATGGTCAGGGACCTAAGGCAAAAATCTGTCAGATGACTTGTCCTCAGAGCATCAGATCTTCTCACACAGCTGGTCTCCAGGGACCTCTGTAAGCATCTGTCAGAAATTTATTTCCTTATCCTAATGACCCTCAGTTTTCACCTAGGTATCACACAAAGGGTCCTAGTTACTTACATCTTGCCCTGGATCACTTCCACCTCTGGAGTTTTCTGGTGAAGGACCCACAAACTAAAATATTAATGTAGGAGCACAATTCTGAGACTTTAAACTGCTGAATGGACTGTGACCTGCTGCTTAATTCATGGAGAATTTTAACAGAGATGCATTGGGCCCAATATGTAATCTTGTAACTGAAACAGGCAGATGTGAAGATCAACAGGTCAGATAAAAGGAGAACTGTACTGAACCAAATGCTGCAAGAAGCTTAGAGAATTCAAAATGTTAAGCGGTCTGGTTCCAGATTCTTTTATCCTTTTGCTTGGTCTTGAAAGCACTGTTCAACAGCTGCTTTCAGGTTTCCTTTTCCATTTTGTTATCACTTTTATTGTGAAAAAATGATTTAAAAAACCCAACAAATAATTTTAAATGGTATTGTGTTCGATTCTGTATATATCAAAACATATTTCCATTGGAAACATTTTTTGACAAGGCAGTTCTTGCTTCTTGCAAAAGCCTTTTGAATAAAAACATTCAGGCTGCTTTAGTCACTTTGTCTTTTGCTTGAAGGGTAAGATAGGTTTTCAAAGCTGTTCAGTGTTCCATTTTGCCCTGGAGATATATAGGAACCATAGGAGAAGATCTGATTTGCAATCTCTTTGGGAGTTGGAAAGGGTCCTCAGGATCCCATCTGGCCTGCAGCAAATGAAGGGAAAACAGAGTTTTTTAGCTGACATTCTTCTCTTTATTGACTGCCAAACAGCATTGGTGGCAGAGTCAGTGACTTCAGCTTTATTTGTCAATTAATGAGCATCTGTAACTCGATATTTAATTTTTCCTAGGCTGTACCCTCGTCATGCAAGTGCTCTCAACAACTTGGGGACGTTGACCAAAGACGTGGTGGAGGCAAAGGACTACTATAGGCGGGCCCTTCAGCTCAACCCTCAGCACAACCGAGCTCTCTTCAACCTCGGCAACCTGCTCAAGTAAGTTGAATGAGGGTCTGGCACCAAGAAAATTCACATTGTCTCTACACACATCACCAAATTAGGGGTTTTTTGCCAGCTGGTGAAGAAATGGTGTTATTTCTTGTGCCATCCAAAAGTGCTGGCACAAAGGTGAGGCTTAGTTTGGATATGCTTGTGCTGTCTGCCACATCACTCCAGGCGCTGTTCACGAGTGTGTTTCAGTTGTATGAAATTCACTTGTTCCAAAACAGGCTAAACCCATCTAGTCACCTGAGATCCCCATCCTGGTGGAGATGGGTAAACCTTTCCAGGGGAGGAAGCTGTATTGTTCAAAGGCAGGCATCAGATGCCCAACTAATAAATAATGCAGATCCAAAAAATACCTCTCCACGAGTTCCCACTTCTCCTCATTAGCTGTATGGAAAGTGGTTGTGTAGTTCAGGCATAAGCACCTTATGCTGGATGCTCAGAGCCGCAGAGGGTTCATTCCCTTGCAGAGCAGGTAGGTCTGGATTTGAGGGGAAGGCTGGTTTACATCCCTGTACAGTCAAAAACAAGTTGATGAGCTCATTATTTCACTCGTTGTTATTTAGAATGTCAGCCTTTAGCAAGGAGAATAGCAGACAATCAGAATCATGCAAATTAATTTGACTAACCACATCTAAAGACTAAACTTAGATCTGTATAAGAAGCCCATATGATAAGATCTGCAAAGGGTTCAATTAAAAAAAGTAAAATATCTCCATTTAGCACCAGCAAAAAGGTCCTTGTTTTTGTGAGGGTATTGTGGTATTTGCTGACAGAACTGCATAAACTACAGCAGTAAAAGTACATTTTTGCTGATATGAACTGCCCTTATTTTGCTGATAATAGGTCTTGGTAAATCTTTTAGAGCAGACTGGGGTTTGTGCTGGTTAAACCATGACAGGCTTAGTGTGGGACTGGTTTTAAAGTGGCACTGTCAAAAAAAAACTTGGTATTTCTGGTCCTGAAATGTAACTTTGAGTGTGGATTTGTGTAAAGGATATTAAGTGGGCTGATGAAGTTCTACCTGGTCTATTCAGTAGCAGAGAAATTATCAGAATAATATTACAAGTAAACCTGGTGGTTTGAGGTTAGAATAGGGGAAGTGAGTAATCTTAAATAGAAAGTAGGTGAGTGCTTTACTGGAAATACTCACAAGGAACAAAAATGGTACAGTCTCATTACAAGAGAAATGAAAAGTCTTTGTATTATTCATCAAATTTGGTTGATTGAAATTAATTTTAGGTGGCAATGGTGTTTAAAAATACATATTGTCTTTTAAATCCATCATGTGAGCTTTAGTTATTATTCTCTGTTACATTTTGGGGTTTTTTTAATATAAAATATTAATACAAAAGGATCTAAGCCAGAAGAAGCACCAGGACATTCCATGTCAATTATGCTTAAATCTGGCCTGTCAAAGGCTCATATGACCCAGCAGATGGATAAAAACAGGGTTTGTTGCACTGGAAAAGCACAAAGGAGACATGTGGGAAAAATCTCTTAGAACTGCTGTTTGTTTTCTGTGCAATATGTCAGGTTTTTCACAATGCGATACTTAAGATATTGTGTGTCCTGTTGGATTGTATGAGCTCTGCATCCTTCTGTGGTGCCACATTTTGCAGTATGTTGAATGTGTGTGATGCTTGTACTAAACTTGTCAAAAGAAAGCACTCAGAATCCACCTGCCCTTTTCCCATATCCATGTGCTCCCATTTTCTAAACTTCCTTTAGGCTTCCAAAACAGTGCAGTGCATCTGGACACACTAATAATATTAATTGTACTGGAAGCTGGGTGCCCTCATCTCCCTGTTCATCTTTTAAAAACCTGCTAAAAATAGGTGGAGTTCACAGTGCAGGAATTAGCACATATGTAAAGCAGATGCTGCGTGGGCAGATCCTATATGAATGTCTCCCCTAAAATGGGATCCCAAACCCAAAGGCCAGCAGCTTTCCTAGATGATCCAGCAGCTTAGCAAAGAGCATCAGCCATGCTGGAGCATGAGGTGACTCGTGAGATGACCAGACAGGTACAAGGCAAAGATTTCAAGTTTCCCCTTCCTACAGTGATGTCTTTATTTATATTTTCTACCAGTGTCTACAATTATCCTTTCGTATATATATAAAATGTGTGTAAATATGGCAGCCAGTATTCTGCAGACACTAAATTCCAGTATAATATGGGTAATAAATGAAATAGGCTGGAAATCTGCAGAATATTACAGACAGATATTACTTTCTGGCTGTGTTATGAGACATTATGAAGAGTGTTTTGATTTTTAAACGTATGTCAGAGAGAAGATAAATGGTCAAGCAATAAAAGCATTTTCTGTCCTTTTTACAAACGCTTCAGAGCATGGTGCAGATCAGGAAGAGACAGATCTGCAACACTTAAGGCATGTCCAGTAACAGCACTGCCTGCACTGGGACATGTAAGAAATTGTCTGGCACAGGGAATTCCCAGCTGAATTCTGCTGAGTTCCTCGTACCCATCCCTGCCCATAGTGTGCAAATCTGATGGTGGATATTAGATTTCATCTCCTCTGGAGTACTGAGAGAAGGGAAGTCCAGGATTTTGGAAGGATGGGTTTGTCATTCCCATGTGGGAATCTGCCTTTCCTCGTTCCATGCAAATAAGCTATTTATGCATCCATTGCTTGTGATTTAAACTTGAGTGAAAAACTGTTTTGAGGACACAGGGTGGAATTTTTAAGTTGTTTTGTATAGAAGTCGTAGATGAAAAATGATGTTTCCATTTTCTGTTTGCACATAAAGAAGACAGCTATGTGCCAGAAGATGAATGTTCTCAGGAAGTATTGCAGGGTAATGGCTGAATAAGCCTCTGGTTTTGTTTACATATCCTAAAATAAAGTTGTATGTCATCATTTTCGTGCCTAATATAAATGTTGGAGAGTAGATAATTAAACAATGCCGACAGATTTCTTACTTAAAATAGACCCAAAAGATGGCCTGCCTGAAAGTAAGAAATCTCTCTGCTTTCATGGTCTGTGATCAGGGACACAGAGCAGCCTGATGCTGCTTTCTTGTGTTTTGAGTATTTGACTCCTCTGTATAAATTCAGGTTCATTGAGATACAGATAAATCTCTTTCAGAATACCTCATAAATTTATAGGCTGTGGGTTATTCTGCGAAGAGGCAAGAAATAAAATGCTATGAACATCAGAAATAAATATTAATCTCAGCTTTCTGTTGCAGGAAGAATGGGTAAGAACTTCTTATTTGTGGTACTGTATCAATCCACACCTAAAGCACTGCAATATCCAGTACACTGTTCCCTATGAAGAAAAGCCTCAGAACTCTCACATGCTTTGAGAGTGTTACGGCTTCATTTTCAAGGGGAAAGTGAAATGCCTAGAAACAATCTCCACTGAATCTTGAGTTTACTCAAAGGACTGATTGTCTTTTGGGTGTAGAGTAACCTACTGTGTGTCCCGAGCATTTGTTATTGTGATTTAGTCCCAGCTGAGCAAACCCATCTATTCAGAAGAGGAAGGACTGTCTGCCCTCTCTGATACAGACTTCTGGATGTATGTGAGTGTGCTGACACAGGTTTGTGGAACTGTCTGGAGATCTTGAAAAGCATCTGATAGAAATTACACGTATTGCGATTTAAGACCTTTTAGCTGGTGAAACGTTCCTTCCTTTCATTCAGAAGCAGACCGAGTGGTGTTGTTCAGTGATGCTGCATTTGGCTTTGTGAATGGTCTCTGCAGGATCCTGTGTCTCATGAAGTGCTGTAGTTATCCCTTGGTATCACATACGCATTGGAGACTGGTTTAAAACCCCCACAAACTCTGGCAGTCTAATTTTTGCAATAGATTGAAAAAATAACTTAGGTTGTTATTATTATAACTTAGGGTCTCTGGAGATCATTTGGAGATCAAGCCAGCTGCTCAGAGCAAGTCTGATTGGATCACATTGCTCAGGGCTGTGTCCAGCTGAATCTTGGATCCCTCCAAGGACAGAGATGCCACAATCCCTCTGTGTGACCTGTTCCAGTGTTTGACCACCCTTGTGGTGAAAAATATTTTTCCTTATATCTAATCAGGATGCCCCATGTTCCTACTCTGGCATCCGTTGCCTCTTGTCCTGTCACTGTGCACCTCTGAGAAGAGTTTGGCTCTGGCTTTTCTGTATCCTTGTAAGAATTTGTTCAGAACAGCTGTGGAGCCTTTGTTGAGTTCTGTGTTTCTGGCTTTAATACAGTCTAAATAACTTCACAAAATAAAATATGAAAGTTACAAAGTCCTTTAGAGTGCTAATTCCTAGGTTGCTCTCTATTGCATGTGAAATTTGCTCCAATGCTAATGGCTCTGTGTGGCACCAGACTTTGGCAGGTGGTCTAACCTGGTGCTTCTCCAACTGCGGGGCACTTGCAAAAATATGGAAGAGATGCTCTTGGTGGAAAGAGCTGTTCCTTGGTTTCAGCTTGAGCATGCTGATTGCAGAGGCAAGGCTGTGAGCTCAGGTGGGAGAGGGAGTCAAAAGAGGGCATTATAAAACAGGGTAACTTGGGTAACAATTGGAGTCAGTGGTCACAGATTGCTCAAGTCAGTTAATTTTATTCTTCTCTCTGTTACAGTGAAGATGTACATTACCTAACTATTGCTGCTCCAGATCCCCAGTTTATGGTAAATCAGTGTATTGGACTGGTCTTTCCATGCTTTGTGCTCTCTCAAATTGCAGGAGATTTATATAAGAGATGGCCTTGATCCTGCAAAATGTTGGTCTTGAGCCAGAAAAGCACTTCAGCCAGTAATTAATTTTCAACTTGCATACATAAAAGTTAAGTACACGTTTAAGTGCTTGGCCAGAGCACTTGGTATCTTGCAGGCCTAAGCCCTCCGAGAAACTACTGGATCTGCTTTTTTTAACGTAATTCAGTCTGTCACATAAAAAGATGCCATAATCTTTCCCTCTTTATCCCCACTTTCAGGAGACAAACATTGTTCTTGGATCAAATGGAGAAAAAAAAGAGGCCATTTTGGAATAAAAGAGTAATTAAGAGGACTGCCCCATGTTCAGAGTGAATGCTTGTGGTTAATGGGAACTTTTACTACTGCTGAGTGGATCACTTAATCCTTTTATTTCTGTAGCGGGCATTTCCTACATTTTTTGCCAAACATCAATACCTTTTTAAAGCAGTCATCTGGTTTTGATTTACAAAAATGTGTCATGAAACTCCAGCCAAGGGATCCCAAAGTTTTATAAATTGACAAGCTAGCTAGACTTTAATTAGTGTAGGAGAAAAGTGGTTCTTTATTTGTTTTTGCTTCATTCATGTAATTTATATGGAACACCACTGGAAGAAGAAAAAGACTAGCACAACTGGTTTTACTTAGCTTAATGCACAGGCAAAATATTCTTCCAGTTACACAACTAGAAAGGGAAAAATTCTGCAAAGCCACATATATTATCAGCTGAAATTTGCACCTTATAAACAAGATCTGGTTACTTGACCATGCCACTCAGACGAAATCTAAGGCCAAAGCAGCAAGGTGTTCACGTATTTTCTGTTTCCCCAGAGCCCTTTGTTTCTTTTTCTAAGCCCTGCTATTCGTATTCTTTGTACACCCAGCACAAGGAAAATGTTGTTTCAGCCCAGCTAAACATCCTTAGATGTTTGTTCAGGAAACCTTCTCATTTTTCAAAGGAGTGAAATACAGAGTGATACTGGAGAAATTGTAGCTCAAATAAATAAACATCCCAAGATTTTTGTTAGGGAAACCTTTTCTATTTTCATAGCAATAAATGCAGAGCAATGCTGGGAAAAAACCTAGCTCATCAGCATAGCCACCTCTCAGCTATCTCTGTTCATAATCCTTAGGATCTGAAGAACAGAACTCCTCTAGCCTAATGATCGACTTGCTGAGGAATTATTTAGAGGTCCCAGGCAGATTTAACTTGGAGATATTTTAATTTCAAAATAATGGAGTTGCAAGTGGATCTGTAAGAGCACTTGTCTAGGAACATGCAGGGACTCTTCAAGGTTTTAGTAAAGGAAATGAAGTGTTACAGTGTCTCTAGCCTGCTGAAGTGAGAGCGAATGTCCTGTTCCCAGGTCACAGTCCCTCCATCCTCTCAGCAGCCTCCCTTCAGATACTTAACTGCATCGATTCATTAAAGGCTCTGTCCTCCCTGCTGCTGGAGACAGCGACGGGCTGAGCAAATGCTGGGTACTCACATTGTGGAGAGGAGGCATGAATGAATCATTTAGTCTTTGTTGAAAAGGGCAAGCCAGAGACTTCCATGTCTCTTTAAAGTAGCTAATCAGTGGGATAACCTAAACATGTACTTACAGGAATAGTCCTTTCTGGTTTTTTTTTCCTCCTTCCTGCAGGTCCCAAGGGAAGAAGGAGGAAGCTGTAATATTGCTGCGAGACTCCATTAAGTACGGCCCAGAGTTTGCAGATGCTTACTCAAGCCTGGCCTCGCTGTTGGCTGAACAGGTAAAGGGGATGGCTCGGGCGCTCTGCCTTCGTGTGCATGCACTGCTGCTGCACTGCTGCCACAGCCACAGCACCTCCTGCACCTCCCACCCTTGCCTCGCTCACACGTGGTGGCAGGTGTGGGTCCACGCTGCCTGCACAGAACTCTCAGGCTGCTCTACAGATGGCTTTTTCAGGATGGGAGGCAACTCATTCACAGTGAGTAATTACACCCACATGGTGTGGCTCTGAATTAAATCACTGCTGAAGTTGTGAGTAAATCCCCTCTCTGCGGCTCTCTGCATCTGTGACGAAGTCTTAATCCATTGCACCTTGAATGTTGTGACAGCAGGAGAGGCTCACACACAACACGCCTACACAGATAACCTTGAGATTGCATAATAAATCATTCCAAAGCTAGGAATTGTCAGAAACCAGGTGGCCTCTGCAGCCCAGAGTCTGCCCCTTGCACACACACACAGAGGGATATGGCCCTTGATTACGGTGGTAGATGATCGCGAGTAGGGAGTGGGAAGGCTCCCTGGCTTTATGTTGCTCTTAATGAGCGACTGTTCAATATTTTATTTAACCTCATTGTTCATGTGCCTCCAGGCCTTATTTGCTGTGCGTGGCCCAGGCTGTGCTCTGGAGGCAGGATTACTCATTTCCTCTCAGGCCTGTTCCCCACGCTCATTACTCAGACTCTCTCTACTCTCTGTAGGGAGATAATTTATTTCTACAACATCCCTGTGAGGTGAAATATTGTCCCTACAGAGGAGAAGAGAACTTGAGGCACAAAATCCTTGAGTTCAGAAGGAGCCATGAGGAGTGAGTACCCATGCTGAGAGCACCAAGCCCTCCTTTCCTCCACACCTGCAGCAGCAGATGAGGGATGCTGTGCTTTGCGCTGTGGTCCCACTCTGGGGCTGTGGGAGTGGATGACAAAGTCCCTGTAACTGCTCAGCTCCAGCACACCTCTGCAAACCTTTTGAAAACTGACTTTTTTTTCTCCTTCAGTTTTCAGATCTAATTGTTCCATAGCATGGGGTGCTGAAGCTTTCTCAAAAGGTTGCTGAATATAAATACAGACAAAGCAAAGTGGTATCTTTTGCTGTTCTCCATTATTCTGGTTCGTGAAGTCTTCTCTCCATAAGGGAAGAGGATAAATTTCAGCTAAACTATAGGGAGAGGTCTTGTTTAGTCTTCTTTAATGATGCAGGCACTCTACAAAACTCACCTATGATGTATGTGAATTACTGAAAGATGTTCTATTTTATTTTCCCTTTTAAGAGAATTTCAAATATTATCAATATTATCTGCAGGGATCTTGAAATATAGTGTATGGATTTAAAGACGAGCCTTGTTGAATGGGAACTCTGCTTTGAATAAGCCCATCAAGGAAAAGTCTCCTGCAAGTATAGGAAATGAATCCTCTGCAGTAATACCTGGTTTTAATATTAATTGAAATTATTAATTAGAACGATCGATTGCAAGGTCAGCAGAGCAATAAAACCATTACAGAGTCCTGAGACCTTCTGCCCAAAGCAAATGCCATTAGTAAGTCCAGCAGTAATTCATCTCTCTTACATATGGATTGTTCATCCTCTTGTGACTTGAGTAAGTGGTAGGGAAAAAAGATAGTTAATACAATTTTGTCAGAAAACAACACTTTTTCTGCAGACTTTTTTTCTCATGTTCAGCCACAGCAGATGACTACTTGATTGTGCACCTCCTGCCTCACACACCTGTCCTAGTGACCACAGCAGGGTCTGTCCTACACTACCTGCAGCTGCCTGTGTCTGGGAGCTGCAGAATCACACCCTCCAGGGGTACAGGCAGAAGTTTTGGCATCTTCAGCCCAAAGGATGATGACGGGAGCCCATTTTTTCAGTTTTGGGTTTTCCTCTTTGTCTGAGCAATAGTGTTCAAAACGGCTAAAAGTTACAAGAAGTTTTTTTTTGTGTTCTTGTGGCCCAGAGCCTGTGTCGCAGCTGTAGGGGTGTCTGTGAGGCCAGGCAGTTACAGGATGGCATCACTGTGGAGCTCTGGGGAAGGAACCACTGGGTCCCTCTTGCTGGGATGTGATAGAAAGGGGCTGAAGTGCCATGTTAAAATAACTTGCATGTGGTGACCGTGCCCACCACAACTTCTGCTTCTCCAGCTTTGCTCCAAGCCTAAAAGGGAAACATGTGGACACAGTGAAACAGTGGCAGGATTGCCTTGGTGAGTCCTGCACAGCATGTTCCCCCCACAGTAAAGGGGATGAATCTGAAACAGGCCTTATGGTTCCTTCCCTTCTATGCCTGTAAAAAGTGCTGCTAAGAGGAATGTTTCAGGTGCTAGGGAATTAACCTGTAACTTGATGTAACTGCCCTTTTCTCTCCTTGATAGCTGATTCTGAAGCCAGAGCTGACATGGAAAAAACCACTGCTGCATTGTATAGAACAGTTTGGCTTGTTTGGGCCTTTTATAAATGCTTGCCCTTCTGACTGCTCTTTCTGCTTGGAATTGTAACTCAGTTGCAATGTATTGCAGTTTTCCTTGATTTCTGTGATCACTGCAGTGGTGCTCGTAACAGAAATCAAACATTTTTGCTGCCTGTTTTCACAACATTCTAACACTGGTTCCCCACCGTTTCCCTTCTTCCCAGCTTCGGTTTCATCCGTCATTTCGTGCTACTTGGTGTCTCTTTTCAGGCCCTGGCTGCCACTGATTGTGTGTGTGTGTGTGTTTCTTAGAAAAAGAAACTTTTTAACCCACTTAGCTGCAGAGGAGAGCCTACTCAGGCATAACCAAACTGAAAAACTGAGCCTTATGAAAAACAGACCTAAAACCCTGGAGTTCAACTGAAGGATTCTCATATGCATAATTTTTTTACTATCATAAAAATCTCATACATTTTTTAAGCCAGTCTTCTGAGTTTTGTGAGGTTGATGAATGTTTCATGGAGGTCTGGGAGTGGCATTATTAAGTGTTAATGAGAATCAAGCCTTGATGAACTTAGAGCTCTATTTCTTCTAAGAGGAGAGGCTGTGAGGAGGGAAAGCTCTGGCAGGAACAGCAGGTTCCACCCTTGCCACTTTCTGATTGTGCTTAATGCAAGCACTTTGTTAGACTGGGCAATGAGCCTGAGGCATGCAGAGTCAGGATGTTAGGTGCCAAAAAAGCAATGCAGCCATGATAAAAGTGCTAAAAGTGCTCAATATTAGTGAATGTTTTGACATGGAACACCCTAATCCCGTTTAACGTAGCCTTCCTTGCTTTAAAAATCGAGTTTATGATCAGTATATAAAATAAGCTGACATACATGTATACAAAGCTGCATTCATTGGTTGAAAATTAAAAGCAAAGGAAAAGAAAATAATACATAAATCTTGGAAAATATGCACAAAACATTGCTCTTCATTTTAGTCAATTCTGATGATCCCTACACTTTTCCTGACTCCGCAGGATAATGTTGTCAAACTCACATCAATTTATCCAAAATTTCCAAAGTTAAGCACTTTTTAAAAACGTATTTCTGTGCTTTATTGCACACTTATCTTTTTTGCTGGCTGACCTTTATCATGTAAATGTGAAGGGACTTAACTGTGGCAAGCTGTGCGATTCTGCTATCAAGTCATACCTTTTCAGTGCAATTCATTCCAGCTCTCCAGTTCTGAAATAGGAGGTGAGAAAAGAGTCCTCACATTAAGCAGCTGTGGAGCAAAAAGCTGCCATCAGGTCCAGATTTTAAATCCAGGGAAAGCCCAGGGGGCTCTGCCATTTGCAGGCCTTGAGGAGAGTCCATAGCTGGGAGTGGACCAACCTCTTATTGCAGCGTGGATACATTCCCGAGTGTGGATCTGCCCTGGGAGCTCCAGGCCCTCCTCAGTGAAGAGCCAGCTGGCTGATCTTGCTTGGGAGCATCGTCGAGAGGCTATGGAGTTTGTCGCTCTAGGGCTGTGCTGCTCAGTGGAAGGGGAAGAATTGAGAAAAGCATCTTTGGTGCTGGAGGCTTGCCTCACACCCCTCTGCACTGTGCTTGTCTCTTCTGTTCACAGCCTCTTTCCACAAACACACCCGGCAGCCAAGCTCTGAGAGCAGGGGGGAAGGAAGGAACCCATTCTTGTGAGAATGCAGGCAGTGGGCACACGTGGTCTGACTGGAGGGAAGTGGAAACCTTTTTAAGTTGCTCTTTGATCCAAAGGAGAAACCTGATTGTTGTTTCAGGACTGGGCTGCCCATAGCTCAGGCTAGACAGATCCCGACCAGTAGGATGCTTTCTGTAGGCAGGGTGTTCCCAAAGAAAAGATCTGTATTTTCTAGAAATGTTCATCACCAAGAAACCTCTTTGAAATCTATGCAAAACAAGGGCTCAGTGCATCTGGGGAATCAGCATGGTGCCGTGTCCCATCAATCCCAGTGAACTATACCTCACACATTGACAATGCCTGGTTTTAATCCAAATCCGTCAGATTTTCCCCACTCTTTCACCACCCTCCATCTTTCTCCAGTTTCCTTTATCCCCCTGCACTCGCTCCCTAGCCATCACAGCAAGCTTTCATTCCTTGTATTTTCCTCCCTGCTTAGGGAATAAACAGCAGAGTTCCAGAGGGGAAAAGTTAGCCAGGGAGATGCTCATTAAACAAATAAATTAGAATGTATCAGTTCCCAGATGACAGATATTTCTCAACAGAACCAACACAATCCCTGTTGCTATGTTTTTCCTGGCTGGGTGTGTGCCCAGCTGGGGGCTCACTGGCATTGCACAGGCACCACCTTTTCCAGGTGTTCCACAGGTAGCTACCTTTGCAAAGGCATGGGAGAAAGCTGTCTGAATTGCCCTGGGATACCAGGTGGCAGCTATATCCCATCCATGCCATGGGGTAAACTTTTGGCCTCCTGGAAGGCGGGGTGGTGCCCCAAGCTCCCCGTGCAGCGAGGGAGTTGTTGATGCAGGTGTGCAGCAAATGAATGGTGCTGCCAACCTTTCTGCCATGGCTAAGAAATCTCCTTCTCTTTCAAGGAACGGCTTAAGGAAGCTGAGGAGGTCTATAAGGCTGGCATAGAGAATTGTCCAGAGAGCTCCGATCTGCATAACAACTATGGTGTTTTCTTGGTTGATACCGGTAAGTGAGAGGGAGCAAGGGACTTTTCCCTCTTTGCCTTCTTTGCTTTGATTTATTTTATTCAGCAGAACACATCTAAAAGGTTGTCAAAAGCTTCCAAGGCAATAGATGTGCCTCCACGGTAGCTTGGAAATAAATATCCCTGTGCTGCTGAGAGGGCGCAGCGCACTGGAATTCATAATCAGTGCAGACTCTGTGCAGCAGGAGCATTGAGCCCCACTGTTCCCATCAGTGTTTCTCACCATCTTCACATAGGCAGTTGCCCTCTTCAGTGTCAGCTGGGCAGCACCCTGACAGTACTACCTTTTTTCCAGCAAGGCATGGCCACGTGAACCCAAATCACAGGCACACAACTGGATCATTATGGTCTCTGGAGCACATGGAGCCCTACTTTGTGACAGAGCAGCTCTGTGACTGTAAGGGTTGAGTGCCACCACTATAGAAAGGAACGTGGCTTTTAAACCACAATCATCTGTGAAGACAAAACCTTATACACTGTGGGATGAATTGATTTTTCAGGAGTTCTGTAATGGCATCCTTTATTTTCTGGGCTTCTGGTTCCCATCCAACTTCCTTGGCAATTTCTGGCATTCACATAACAACAACAGAAACGTCACTTTACTTGCCACCTTTTATTGACAGCTTTATAAGCAAGGCTGAATTTGACAAATGACTAGTGGAAACTGACTGTTGTCTCACTGTGGTCCCTCCAGAACAGAGGCTAGACTCAGTGATGAAATAACGTAGGCTTAAAGTGTGTGGTTGCCACCCATTCTTTCCCCATCACATGTGCCCGGCTCCAGTGGTGCTTGGGAAGAAGGGACGATGGTGTCTGTCAGTCTGCAACTGGCTATTCTGCCTCTGAGCTGACACTTGGCCACCACTCTTCTGTAGTACCACTGTGAAACAAATACAAAACCAAAATCAGTATTCATAACCAAAAGAGGCATCATGGCATTAGCAAAAGAGGTTGTGGTTCTGAATTTCGGCCCTGGCATAATTCAAGCTCGCAAATAATAAAAATTCCTGAGTAATTTCCCTCTGATGTTGTACTCATCTTTGCTTGCCAACCCAGATAAGCTGTCCTATTCCTGCCAAAATTTGTGGTTCAAATGTAGTGCAGAGCACTTTCTGGTTTTTGCACTTGTGTACTCTGCCAAAGTCAAAACTATCGTTTCCTGGTTTACTCCTACGCTTCCCTACACACAAACAACTGGAAAAAAACCCACTGACTTTTGATACTTGGGGCATGATGTGTCAATAACCCTCCTAGAGACATGATAAGGCGTGAAGGAAGTGGCTGGTGGTGAACCTGTCACAGGCTGCGCTCTTCGCTGGCGGCACAGGAGATGCTGTGAAGCACCACGCCAATTAACTGGCAGGATTTTGTGCAACAAGCCTCCAGCAAGGGTCGGCTCTGGGGAGCCACAACTCCAGACAGCTCTGCAGTGGTCACAGACATTCAGTGTGTTTCCCTTAATGATGCACATTACCCGTGTGTGTTGAGCAGGGAGGCGCTGGCTGGCTGAGGGACTGAGGTGCGTGCCCAGCTGCTTCCCAGGATGTTTTGTAGATACAATTTTCAAAAACATGTGCCTGCTCAGTGGTGGGGAAAGATCCAGGCTGCTGCTGGAGGTCTTGAAAAGTTGTACCTTGAACAACACGTCTTCAGCCTTGGGTGAATCTTAAACACTTCTAAATCTCTCCAGAGATGTCCTTCCTCTCTCCTTTAAGGAGATGCTGAGGTGTATCCATGTATCTTTTAAGTTGCATAGATGGTCTCAGAAAAACCAAACTAGATCTGAAAAGCTATGAAAACAAAATTCCCACAGCAGCATGTTCAATGCCCCAACATGCACTGGCTGTTTTTGAGATCTGTTTTCCAGCTCCAAATGGAATTAAATACATTGTGAAGTGCATTGGTTTAAAAAATGCCAACGCTGAAAAGCTTTGTTGGTGGACAAAGCTCTTTGAGTATTTGTTTTCATCAGGAGATTATCTGGTCTGGAGTTTGCAAAACAGTTAAACAAGCCCTGGGATGAAAAATGCAATATTTGCATTGCCGAAATTCTGGAACTTTATATTTTTACCGTTATTTAGCTAAATAAAAATATGGTATTAAAAGTAGAACTTTAGGCATTGAGGTAGTGATCTTGTACCTCTCTTTTTGCTTGTATTTTGTTGTGGTGCTGGGTGATGTCATGGGCTGCAGGACCTTGCACATTTTTGCACAGCGAAGCAGTGCCACCCTATGGCTCCTGTGCAGCACAGAGATGGCGCCTACGTGTGCCAAAACAGGCATCTGGACACCTCTGCTCTGGGATTTATTGCCCTGAGTGGGAATTAGCTGGTCCCTGGCAGCTACTCCCAGTCCTGTTGAGCAATACACAGAGACTGAGCTGGAGCTCAGAGCAACACAGCAGAGGTGGAGGGAATAATCTCTGTTTGGAGAGAGCTGAAACCATTTGCAGTTCTGGTGGTGTTGTAGGGAATACTGAGTGGCTTGTTCTCCATTCTTCATTGCCCATTTCTCCAGTGGGCCAGGGTGAAATGATGCTCCACCAGGAGATGACACACGTGCCCCAGCCCCTTTTCTGAGGTGGGCTCTGTCTTTAGCACAGGGGCTGTGTCCCCACTGCTGCATGCAGAGGGTACTTTCAGTCAGGAGTCATCTTCTTGTGACTTTATCCTCAACTTGCAAAAAACCCACCCCTAGAAAGTCTATTTCTCAGGATCATCTTTGAATATTGGGGCCTATATCTTCGTTTGGACAGCAGTTTCTCTTACGCTTAGATTCAAAATGCTGAGGCAGGATTTCTGTCTCAAAATATTTCCCATGCATAGAGCAATAGATGAAAGAAAGCCAGAACATTACTGTGTGCTGAGTTTGAGACAGGGTTTTTCTGATGCACCAGTTTGATGGCTGTTTTCCTCTCCAGGGTCTCCCGAGAGAGCCATGTCCCATTACAGGCAGGCCATCCTCCTGAGCCCCGCTCACCACGTGGCCATGGTGAACCTGGGCAGGCTTCACCGCTCCCTGGGGCAGAACAAAGAGGCTGAAGTGTGGTACAAGAGGTGAGGATTTGGAGTGGGAGACAGAGGGTTTCCTCCTGCCCCTGTATGGCTTGTCTCTGCTAAAGAGTTTCTGATACACGAATCTGTCAGTGCATGTGACGGGTTTCCTCCCTTCATTCTCCATCTGTTTGAAACTAGATTTGGCTATTTTTAGGGAGTGCTTGGAAAGGCAGCATGGGCTCAGGCAGTGTTGATATCCCTGGACTATTCCCAAGCCCCCCAGGATGGACACTACTGCTTTTGGCTGGGGGATGCTCTGATTATGAAGTCTGAGGTTTCTCAGTGGCATAAGCAGGTTGTATTACCACAACTCCCACCCTGCTTGAAGCTGGTCTCTGGTTGCTGCACCAGTAACAGCCATAACTGCTGCACAGCTCAGCACCAAACCCTTGGCACCATTAGGAACTCTAGCCCTTCCCAGCAGGCAGGCTCTGACTCCTGGTATGCAGCAGGATGGATTGGGTGGGAGTATTTTTGCCTTCTTTTTGGCATATAGATTTGTGCTTACACTCCCCAGGTTTCATCACTGTCAGCCATCCCCACCCCTGCTGCAGGCTTGTGGGCACTTCCGAGGTGGCTCTTTCTCCTTCTCAGGTGGCCAGAGGGATTGCTGCTGTGGGCACACTCATCCCTCCCCAGGACTTGAAATTTGTGCTTCTCAGGCTGGGATGGTGCAGAGCTTTGGTTCTCCATCCCAGCACAAGCCCACCTCACTCTTCCACTTTGCTCCTCACACCACCTTGAAACACCCCTTTTTCCCAACCTCCAGGGCACTGAAGGTATCCCGGAAGGCTGAGATCCTGTCCCCCCTGGGGGCTCTGTATTACAACACGGGGCGATACGGGGAAGCGCTGCAGGTTTACAGGGAAGCAGCAGCGCTGCAGCCTTCGAACAAGGACATCCGACTGGCACTGGTGAGTGTGGGGCCAGGGCAGGGCCACGACGGGAGCAGCAGCCACTGGGTGCAGCCCAGTGCATGACAGAGGGCTGAGCTTTTCAAGATCATAACACTTCATAGCGTGGCTCTGTTATAGGCTCAGGTTTTGGCGATGATGGGGCGGACGAAGGAAGCCGAAAAGATGACAAACCATATCCTTAATGAGGATGCAGAGTGTCTGGAGTGCTACCGCCTTCTGTCAGCCATCTACAGCAAGCAGGAGCTCTATGCCAAGGTACCATGACAGGGGATACCCTTGTCCCAAGGGCTCACACGCAGAGCTCAGGTCGAATTTTACACTCCATCTCTCCAGGGATATGTCATGTGCCTCAGCACACGTTCAGTAGATTATTTCTTCACTAAAACCTTCAGATAATATACATACTAAGACTGAAGCTAAGCAGTGTGGTTTTCTTATCACTTACACCTCCTGCTGCTGTCAGCCGCACTGCCCATCAGCCCCAGGCATTTAAAAATCTCATTTCCCTATATGTTAATGATGTGAGGCAAACAAGGGAAGGAGGAAAATTACTCTTATGCTGGGAGTCCATAGTGGTGAGGGAAGAATGAGAAGTGGGAAGGCACACAACGTCCTCTTGCTTTTTCACAGGCACTTGAAGCTATAGAAAAAGCGCTTCAGCTAAAACCAAAGGATCCAAAAGTCAAATCAGAGCTCTTTTTCACTAAAGGAAACCAGCTAAGAGAACAGAATCTCCTTGACAAGGCTTTTGAGGTATGACTGCTCTAAGACCTACAGGTAGTTTTATAGGCTAAAAGATAAAGTTTGCTCATTGTGTGTGAAACTCCCTGATGCATACACCCTGGCTGTTAGCCTAAGGAGCCCAGAGTCCATCACTGGTACAGAGAAAGCTATGAGGCAACTAACTTTACCAGACGTAATTGCAACTTTTTTCCTCATTCCTGTATGGAAATACTGCTCCCTGCTCTGAGAGGTTAAGTGCAGAGTTGTGGTGGGATTGACCCTTGCTCCATCCAGCCCCAGCCCCTCTTGCTGTCAGTGACCAGCTCCAGGTGGCTCAGCAGGAAGCTTGGGGACTTATGAGAGCTCACCATGTTGTTATATCTCGCCTCAGAAGCCAATAACTGAGAGGTTGGCTTATCCTGTGGAGCAAGATGCTTGATAGCTCAGAAATTATGTTAGCATTAATAAGAGTACAGAAGCGACCTTGTCTAGTGGAAGATGTAGGAGGTGTAGGCCTGTAGGAGGGGAGCTGGAACTAGATAATCTTTAAAGTCCCTCCCAGCCCAAATCATTCCATTATTCTCTGATCTGATTCAGACAATATTATTGAGACTGTTCCGAATATTATCAATATCCCTAGAGATGTTTAATCCTGATTTGAAAATCCTTTTCTGTTGTGACAATATAGAGACAGTACAGTGTGTCAGTGGGAAGGGAAAGCACTGCCCTCAGGTCCTTGTGGAACCTCCACGCAAGTGGCTGTACCAGAGTCTGCTGCCGGCTCCAGATTAAAGCCTTGCAGATAAAGAGCAACCACATGGCTTGTAGTTGGCAGGCATTGTGTTTGGCCCTGCCTAAGGAAATGACCCTGATGTGCAGGAGACCCCAGTGGTGCAGGGGGCAGGGACAGGGGTCACAGGTGTGGCTCCTCTCACAGTGCAGGAAAAGCAGACGTTGGCAGGGAAAATCTGTGAGATGAGCTGAGCCGTGAAGCAGTACATTATGTGCCTCTGCTGCAAAGAAACCGAAATTCACTTTGTGCATTGTATATGAGAGGAATTTGAATTACATTCTGAATGGCTTCAGGAGAGGAAACTGCATTTCTCTGTCTCCTCCAGCACTGGTTTTTTTTGAAGAGTCAGACTCTTAACCTGGAAATGTTTCATGTTTCTGTAGAGCTATAAACGGGCTGTGGAGCTCAACCCAGACCAAGCACAGGCCTGGATGAATATGGGAGGCATCGAGCACATCAAGGTATGACAGTTTTGGTTTTCTTTAAGCAGCCAGGTGCAGAGACTAAGGACAAAAAGCTAAATTAGTTTCAGACTGCCAAGAGTTGCATGTTTGTGAACAGCAAGTGCCCTTGACATATTTTATCCAAAAAAGAGAGAAGTCTCTCCACCCCATCTAGAATTACCCAACCAGGTTGATGGTAATATGTATCCTGTAAAGCAAATCTCATATTTTAAGAGTGCAGGCTGCATGGAACAACCTGTTCCTCGCTAAAGCTTTCCTGCTTCAGTTATTGACCTACATTAGAAAAATGTCACCGTGAGTCAACTTTTAAGGTATTTCTCTACCTAATTAATTTAATAAAGATGTCTAATGCAGAATACTGGCATGAAATTATGGAAATAGCCTACCCTGTGGTTGCTTATTCTTTTGAATACTTTAGCATATCATTATGATTTGGGTCTTAAGGAGTCACATTGTGTGATGTCCTTAAGCTATCCTGTTGCTGAGGGAAATTAACTCTTCCGTGCAACATAACAGAAAAATGTAGATCTATTTCTTGCTGAGTTTCATGGAATTTAGGCTAACAGCACTTGATGATCTATTTCATAAAGAAGTATTTTTGTAACCCAACAGTGTCAGGTTTTTTAAAGTCTTGCTTCCCCTGTGTTAGGTTTACCCTTGGAATGAACTTTCTGTGTGGAATGTGAATGAGACCTACCACTCATTTTCTTTGCAGGGGAGCTACATCACTGCCCGTGACTACTATGAGAAAGCCTTACAACTGGTTCCAAACAGCAAGCTGCTGAAGGAGAATCTGGCCAAACTGGATCGCTTGGAGAAACGGTTTCAGGAAGTCCAGGAGAAAGACCAAACATAGCAATCAGTCACCAGCAGAAAGACACTCATGCCCCTTGGAGAAGAGTGTGGTGGAAGCCTGTTGCTCAAAGTGATGCTGAAAGAACTTTGATAGGTCTCAGAATTATGGAAGGCAAACTTCGAATGCATGCTTAGGTTCGACCAAAGTTACAGGAGAAACCCGGCTCCTGTGGGACATGCTGGAGCATGAATGAAAACCTTCTTTTACTCAAGATTTATGTCTAGGCTGAACCCATTTTAGTCGCACCGGGAGTGTGGGTGGGACATGCACCTTCAATATCTTGGAAACCATGGAGACAAAGCCCTCATCCATTTCAGCAGGGGTGAAGTAGGACCTCCTGTTACTCCACACAGGCTCACCTCATCCGTGTAGAGCACCACTGATGGGCTTCCTTGCAAGTGCTGCAGACAGGAAAGATGGTCATAATGGTCACATAAAAAAAGGTTCCAAGGGGTTAATGCTGAGGAAATGGTGGCCGCTTTTACAGCTCTAAATGTGACTTGAAATTTATTCTAAAGAAAGGGGAAACTATTTAAATATCACCCTGGAAGGATGATTCTACAAGTAGGACAGATGATCCTTTGAGGGAAAACCTAGCCTGAATATTTTACTCATTAGACAATAATTTTGTAGTAATTCAGGTTCATGATGTCACTTTTGTCAAATATCATATGGCTTTACCCTTTGCCCTCTCCCTCCAGGCCAAATAATTATTACTCTGAAAAAAATTGAAGCATCCAAAGGCAATGGGAAGCTCTAGAATTACTTGTCCTCCAGCTCAGTCCCCAATATGGAAAACAAGCAACCTATCTAATCAATATAGGAGGTAAAGTAAAGCCACAGAGAGATTAGGGAACATTTCCTAGCCTGGAAAGGTACGAAGGAGGCTCTTTTATGGGTGTGCAGGGAAAAAGCCCATTTATCATGGTGATAGCACTGACAAAATACTTGGTCAAAGTGTTCTCACCACTCCCCTAAGAGATACAGAAAATGACCTATAGCTGATCGGTCATAAATCTATATTTTTAAATACTGAGGTGGGAAAACAAATTCTCTTCAGAGCTGAGGCTTTTATTTTTGAGCTTTATTTATTTAACTTATAATAATCAAATAATTAATATATTTTCTCTGTTTTATACAAATTGGGCAATATCCTTCACAGCTGGCCACATGGTTGGGCGTTGTGACACGTATTGTCTGAAGTTAGAAAAAGGGAGTACCGATGAGGCGTGCTGGAACAATTCCCTCTAATGATTCTAAGGCAAGTGGCTGCAGAGCACATTGGACCACCCTGGCCCTGCAGTAGCAGCACTTCTGCTGCTTCCACTGGGGTTTGCACCAGTTCACAGGGAGCGTTAGCAGGATTCCGCTTTGTGCCTTTGGGTTTGGACATCAGGGTAGGTCATCAGTTTGTTCCTCTTGCAGCAGTGAACTGCTAGAAAAGTTGTTTTGTTTGAGCTTGACTGTGGCCAGACCCTGCAGAAGAGCAGCCCAGGGTTTGGCATTATTAGTAAAGGACAGTTCAGATTAGATGTGCAACGCCTTAAAACACATCTGCCAGGAAAAGCCTGTGTGGCAGGCACCCCTGTGGTGCCCGGATTTAGCTGGCCGTGGCACCTCAGCACGCTCCAAATTCCCTCAGTGGGATTGTTCAGCCATGTGCTGGATATTTTGCTGGTTTCATTTGAAAAGCCTGGTGTCTTGCTGCTGCTGGTGGTGAAATTACTGATAAATTATTGATGTGACTCCAACTGTGTTTGGAGCTCAGAGAGAGTCCAGGTGCAGTTGTCTGCCCTGCCAGAGCCATGGCTGAGCACCCACTGAGAACAGGCTGGACTGGTCCCCACTGGCCAAGGAAACCAGCCAGCTACAGCTGGGCAGAAGTGAGAGGGAGACTCTGGGGAGGGGAAGGAGGTGGCACCACAGGTGTTTGGGCTCTCTCTCTCCAAACCAGCTTCCCAGGGGAGCACTGGGATCAGAATAAGCAAGTTGTTTTGCTGGTGAATTCTCTGCCCCCAGCCCAAGCAGCCTACTTTACATTATGGGGCTGAGTCAGCACGCCTCTCGTGTTCACACGCCTGTCTGTCGTGGCTGTGGACTGGCTGAACTGACATTTCTGCAGGTCCTCAGTGCAGGTGCTCTGCTGGATGCCATGCACAGAGTAGCTTTGCACAGCCCTGGGCTGCCAGGATGAGCAGGAGGAGGTGGGATTATGCCAGCACAGTCCCATGGGATGGGGAAACCAAAGCTTAAACGGCCTCTGACAGCAATCAGTTCCCTGTCATGCATTGCAAGGTTGTAGATGGCTCTTTACTGAGATATTCAGAGGTACCTGGACCAGAAAGCTCTCTGCCTGTCCCCGGGGTGAGTCTGCCTTTAGGGCAGCTTCCCAAAGCCCCATGTGTCCAGGCTGGCTGTGGTGCAGTGAATTTGGGGGCTGGCAGAGCAGTGTTTGGTGCAGTCCCGACAGTGGTACCGTGCAAAGCCCCCCAGGGAGGAGGCATCTGCAGAGTGCTCTAACAGCCAGCTGAAGCTTGGGGGAGTAGCGTGGGGGGAGATGTGCCTCCTTTAAAAATGTGTATCAACTATAAACTTTGCCTCATAAAGATGTATTAAATAAATACTATATATTCTTCTGGCCTCACTGTAGTGTGTGGCTTTAAATTGTGGCCAATGAAACATATTTTTCCAAATACAGAAGTTGTATTTTTTATAACAATGCTTCGTGAGGGGGAAGACTTAGTTTAATGTTTTTAACGTCAGCTTAAATCCTAGTTTGTCCTTCCTGAGAGACCTGGTAGAAATTATTGTCTCCTCCTTGTCCTAAAACCTGATCAAAGCCATCTTGACCTCCTAAAACTGGTGGATTTGTAGAAGTATAATACAGCTTTGGAGGGCCCCCCTTCCAGATCCTGGAGGAGGATTGATTACCTATTGATTACTGTTGTACAACACTCTCTTACTTGCAGAAAATGGAGAAAGATGAGACCATGCTCCCAGTTAGGGAGGTGGTTTGGTTGGAAGGCAAGGCATATCCGCTTGCTTGAATTAGGCAGATAAAATAACCAGGGTTTTTAATGCCAGTTGAACCAGTTTACATTTCTGTGCTGAAAGGCCAGCTCTCCACATTTTGGAGCTGGGTTTATGGTGGTTATGGAGAGAGGAGGGCTCAATAATGAACCCCATGTTCCTGAACCAGCACTTTATACCCCATCTATGCAGGATGACAGTCAGCAAACTGGCAGCAGATTTGGAGAATGGCTCAGACCATGGGCTACCAAAGCAGTTAAACCCTTATGAAGTCCTGAGCTGACTCCCTGTCCTGTTGGCACCCATGCTGAAACCCTGTGTTTGTTCAGGGTGTTAATCGTGTCAAAGGTTTATCGCAGACAAAGAACCGAGTATGATATGAGATGGGTTACCTCCGTCAAAATGGAATGCTGCTGTGAAAGATAAATCGAGCAACTTACCTTGTGATAACTTTATGTTATCTTAATCATAGGAAATGTTCTCTTCCTCTAGCATTGCACAGCTTCTCAAATGATGAGTTATAAATACATTGTTTTCTGCTGGCTCCAGTGCTCAGCATGGTTAGCAGAGATTGCAAATTAATAAATAGCTGAAGATCTACCTGGTGGGGGAGAGTTCATGCTCTCTGCAAGTTGCATTGGCTAAACCTCAGTGCTCACTAATTTTAAAGCAGAGAATTAATGGAAAGCTGGTTAGACAGGACTCTCTTGTACTCACTTTGCATTTTAATCCTAAATGAGAAATATAATAATTGTGTTGCTTTTTCCTTTCCCCATGAATAATATTTGCAGCTGATGGATTTCATTTTATTGTTTATTTCAATTCCAGCATTCTTTGCTTCCATCCCTTTTCTGTCCCCCAGGATAAATGATGCAATGGGGGGCATTTTCTTTCTCTCATGGACTCCTTGGACTAGATTTTCCTACAAATGGGCAGGCAATTTGTTTTGGCTAAACAGTAAGTGAGTGCAGCAGTGCAAATGGCCTTCATTCCAGGGATCTCGAGGAGGACAGGGGGCTGTGCATGCATGCGTATGGGTAGAAAGAAATATAAGTTAAAAAAATTCAAAATAAAGAGCCTAACTTGCAGGGGAGGGTGGACGCTCCTAAAATTATCTAAAAACTATGAAAGCTTCTCCACAGAAACCAGGCCAGATATGGTGTACAATATTTGGCGAAAGAAGATAATTGTCCGTCTAATTTATTAATTAAGCAATTTAGAATATTATTATATGGTCTTTTGCCTCACTTGTCCTCCAGCTCATTGAAACAGCTGGTGTATGCTTAAATCTCTTCAATCTTTATGTGATTAAGTTGACCAAGTGCTCAATTTCTATCTTTCATATATGCAATTACGCACAATCTTTTGAAAAAATTAGCCCTTAGAGGGCTTTTTCCCCAACCTTCAGTCTCTTGCAGCAATTTCAAAATGCACCCTTTTGCTTTCATGTACATTTAAACTGAGCAGCAAAAGAAAAAAAAAAAAGAAAAAAGAAAAAAAACAGCGCTTGGCAGTCACTGGTGTTTTAATGTGGCAAAGTTGCTTCAGGTAACCTTGATAACTTTGTGCGAAAGTTCATTGCCATGTTTGTACTGACTTGCTGAAAAATTCTTCTTCTGGAAAATACCCCCAGTGGTATCCTCTGTAAAAGTTATGGCTTCTACAACTGTATTATTGTAGAAATCTCTGCCTGAAGTGGATGTCATGCTGCGTGTTCCTCTCATGCAGGAGTTGTTTGCATTGCCTGTTGTTCATATGGTTCTTATTTCTGTATCTAATTTTTTAAAATTAGCTGTGCATATCTTTTTAAAAAATAATAAAAAAAACCAAACAAAAACAAAATCACAAGAAAACAGCCCATGGATTAGAAATATTTTAAAAATAAATTCACTCTTAGCAGCAGCTGGATGTATGTCAGTGATGCAGGAATTTGCAAAGTCTTTGCTTTTTTCACTGTGGGATTTATGGCTAGATTTCACATAAAGGAGTTATGCTCGAAGTCTTTGCAGAAGAAAATGTATGTAAATGTCTATTTTATATAAAAAGTAAGAAAAGTAGGTGCTGTGCCTGATTTTGTTCTCTTTCTTTAGGACCAGTCATGAACAAGTTGTTCTGGAGGTGGAAGTTTCTTACTCCATTTGACTTATATTTTATTTTACTTCCCCTGAAGTCCAGGTTATTGGTCATGTAGGAGCAGCTATGCAGCATATGTGTTTGAGTCTGGGCATACAAAAATATTGGAGCAGGCATTTTTTGGAGCCTGAGCATGAGAAAAGATGTGGGCTGATGGTCACACAGTCTTGATGATTGGACATGCTATACTGACATAAGCTCTTCATGTTAGGCTTTGTGCCTTGGTCAGGAATGTGTCAAACAAGTCTACAGAGTGCAAAGAGAAAAAAACAGAGATTAAAAAGAAACTAATTTTGTTGTAAATCCCTTCTTCCTGGCACGCATTCCTAGATGCTTCTGCATGCTTTCAGGGTTTGAGTACACTCGGGAGATAGTGATGGTGATAAACACCTTTATTGAAAATGGACCTGAAAGAGAATCAAAAGCCCTGAACACATGCCATGGTGTTTCCTGCCATCCTGGTGTGTCCAAAATGCTTTGTGGCGTGAAGGGGAATTGCACACTCTGAAGTCAGGCTGTACACCCTGAAGTTCTTTCAGATCCCAACAATGAAGCTTCTACCAGTGCTCACCTAGGTCATCTCCAAGGCCTGAGGCACCTCCAGTCTGGTGGCAATGATGAGGGGGGACATTAGATCCTGCTGCTGACCATGGAAACAGGCAGCAAACTACAAACAGGAGAGCCTAGGGAGCCAGGATCCCCAGGTGAAACACGGTTGGAGAGCCTCCAAACACACCTGTGTTGCAGCCCTGCAGCCTCAGCTGCTAATACTGATTGACCCCATAGCTATTAAAGGGGCTGGTTAGCTGCGAGGTAAGCTGTTCCTCCTGTGAGAGGTGGAGCGTAGCCTGGACTCCAGTATTAGTTACTTTTCCTGGGCTGTGGTGGGAGCAGGACTTCTCTCTGCTTGCCTCCTTTCTTCCTCTGTGTGGTGAGTCCTGTGTGTCGTCTGTGGGGAGATGCACCCCAGTGTGGGGCTATGGCAGTGACCATTGGCGTTATCTGCTCCTCTGAGGTACCACATAGGTGAAAGCAGCCAGTCAGTTATCACAGATTGTGCCAGGGCTTGGTGTATTTGCAGCGGTGAGTGATTTTTAGGGCTGCCTTTGCTGGGACTGGGAGCCTTTCATACCCTCTCTATGTAGGTGCTACTCACCACAACCCTCCTTGGCTGCTGAGGTAAGTGACCCGTCCCCTGTGCGGGCTGCCCAGCTGCCATGTGGTCCCTTGGCTATGCAAGAAAGACAAATGGCTTGGTCCTGCTGAGTTTGAGAACTGCTCTCCCTGGGATACCAGGTCAAACCCTTCTCGCGCATTCCCCTGCAGTGGTTAATGTATTCCTAACTCCCTGTCTGGCCTGTTCCTATACCCATGTGAAAATTTATGTCCTAGGGATGCTTTCAGGTAAGAGAGGGAAAGAAGAGCTAGATGGTTGTGAAGTGGCTCAAGCCAGGCAGGAGAGTGATGATGTTCAGAGTAACTTGCTCCTGGTAATGAAGCCTGTGCTCAAAACATACGTCCTGCTGAGGCAAGAGAGGGTTTAACCAGCTAACTGCCATTCCTCCCACCCTGCGCCAATATGATGCTGGTCCTTCTGCTGCTGCTAATGTTACTTCTCTCACCACCTAAGGGAATGGTGTTTTCGCTGTCATTTACCACCTTGATAAAGTCTGTTTATTTTTTGCTTCACTAGTGGACTTGCTGCTATAGCAATAATCACCACAGTCTCTTGTTGGAAAAGCCAGCCAGCACCAAGGACTAGGGAGAGTTTGGTCCAGGTCAGTGGCTTAGAAAATTGTGCCTGGGCTTTGCAGTGCTCTAGTGCTTTGAGGCCACAGAGAGAGGTTGGTCTGAACAGGGCAGCAAGTAACTGAGCCCCTCTACAGCCTGGAGTGCTGCAGGAGTTGTGCAAGGATCCCCACAAACTTATGGGGTGAGTCCCACTGGTTACTGCTGAGGTCATAGGGTGTTTGGTGGTCTGGATAGCAGAGGAAGATGTGGGCTCCTCGGTGCAGTGGCGCTCTCATAAGGTGGTGTGAGAAACTGGTGAGCTTTCTAATGCCTGTCAACCTTAGTCAAATAGCATCATCTTCAAGTTTATACAGAGGGCATCAGCTCCAAAGTTAAGGAGGGCTGAAGTGGTGTCATTTTGGATCCAGTCTCATGGTGACTCGAGTGAATTATTCCAGGCTCTCACCAGAGCAAACAGAGTGTGAGTACCTACTACATCGTGAGCATTGTGTTGCTTATGTTTGTGTGGCTGGGAACTGAGGTCTTATCCCAGCCTTGGCTTGGGAGCGGCAGGGGACCCCTCCTGTTGGCATGAGAAACACATCAGCTAGGAATGATTAACAGAGTGATTTTTAGCTGGTGCAGACACAGGCCAGCTGAAAGGAATTGAGGAAGAGCTGCTCTCCTCTTCTCAACAAAGGAGCCAGAGGCCTTATACAACCCCTGTCCCACAGCCCCCAGCCTGGACAAGCTGACCTCCAGAGCTGGTGGGAGAAGCTGCAGTTCTTTTTTTTGTGTCCCAGGTATTTGAGATCACTTCTGCTGTGTGATCCTGGTTGTGATGGTTGTGTTCTGGGCTGGCCCAGGCTAGCAGCACACTCCTTGCTCCTCCACCCAGTGTGGAGTCTTCCAGGCCCGTCACTGTGTGCATCATTCCCTGCTGGGTGAGGACTGGAGACATTTTCCCTAGAAAACATAAATGGGATCCCCATGGGTTTATTGCAAACTGCACAGTTCAGTGAAGCATCTAAGCCTTAATCAGACCCAGCTGTCCCTCAGTCAAATTGTCCCCATGCTCACTGTCCACATTGCTAAGGCACAGCTGGTGCCAAAAGCAATGTAAGAAAGCTGTGTCTCCTTGGGGTGTGTTTCAGACCAAAGCCAAGACGGGGCTGGGCCAGCTCAGTTCACAGACACCTTTCATGATGACTTTACTGGCACAGGTTAAGTACCCCAGGGCACTTCAGGCATGGAAGCTTTTAAAAATAAACTTTGAGTAGTCTGGTGATGTCATTACAACCTGTTACACTTCTTACTTAATTTTCTAAGTCCCAGTTGCGTTTAATTAAGAATAATTAGGCTACTGGATGAAATCTAAATTTGTTTTTTTTTTTTGTGGCTGTGCACATACATCATGAAAGTACCTCACAGGAGACCTCAGCTTTGCACACATCAGCTTCTTATAAAGAATTGCAATTGCTCTGTGTTTTCAGTTATCTCCATATAATTGCCTTCAGCTTGGAGCTCAAACTGAAGTCAGGAAAGCTGTGGCACCTGGGATTTGTCTCATTAATTCCCTACCTGCCAGAAGAGCCTGAGGTAATGCATTTGAGCATGTGGGGTCTTGTCTCACCGAAAAAACATTCTTTTTTCCTGTCTTCTATGTAGCCTGAGCTGTGGAGTTTGTCCCAGTGACCTGGAGAGCCCAGAGGATGCTCTGCAGCTGAGATTAGTTGTTGGCAGGCAGTTGGAGCCTGGAGGGCAGCCCTGTGCTGCAGTGTGCTGCCCTCCTCTCTCGGAAGGGGGAGGAGAGGCAGATGCAGTCTCTTTTTCATCCTTGAGTCATTGAGTGCTGGTCACTCAGGAGAGCAAAGTCCTTTTTGCACAGCTTTCCAAATCTGGTCCAGGGTATGGAAATCTCCATGCTACCATGGTTTTTCTAAGTGTCTCAGCCACTAATTATAAATGGTTTTGTCTTTAGAAGACCTGCTCACCTAAGCAGGCATGTAGAAAAGCATTTCTGAGGCAGGAGGAGATGCGGTGCTGCTTCCTGGCAACTGTCCCATCGCTCTTAGTAGTCATGTTGGCTTCTGTACTCTGAATGCAAGACAAGCTTCACAAGCCTTGCTAAAGACTTCTTAATGGGCAGGGACAATGATAGAAGGGGCCTCTTTGCCAGCACTTTTATAATCCATTATATTGTAATTGCAGACCAGTCATCTTCACATCTGTTTCTTGCTCAATTTGAGCATCCCTTTTGAGGACTAATGCTGAATAATGAGAAAGTTGCTATGGTATAAAAAATTTCAATGTGCAAGATTAACCTTCATGATGAGGCACCTCCTTGTTTCTGTGTTCCATGCAAAACTAGTCAATGTTTTTACTCTCTGCTGTTATGCTGTCAGTGCTGTTCCTGTGTTCCTGCAGCATTTGCATTGCCAGGCAATCCTGGTGTCAGGCTTTGCTGGGAAGCACGGGAACTTTCCATTTCCAGTAAACAGCCTCCTGGGATTAAGGCTGAGCTGTGCCATTACTGGGTCTGTTACTTATGGCTGGAAGTGATTAGAAAATGAAAGTAAGGTTTTCCCTGAGTGGGAAAAAAATAAATCTTAATTTACTCGAAAGCATTGAAGCAAAGGCTCATGCTGATGCCTTGATTCAAAATGCTTGAGGCCATGCTTCAAGGGCAGACAGCCACAGTAAAGTGAGTGCCTGCCAGGCTGCCTGGACTTGCCACCTCCAGAGGCTGAGTGGGTGAAATAGCGTGGTGGTAATTCAATAATTAAACAATAATTCAGCAGCTGGACTCTTTTGTCCCATCCTGCACTGGAGCACTTGCTGCATCCCTAGAGAAGGGTAAATGCCTTTGCTAAAGATGGGATCTACTGCTCATCTGTTCATTGGGTAACTGCCCTGATAGTGGGTCTGTCTACTCAATTGCTGCAAGAAATGCTGAATGGAAACTCTGCTGGAGCTGATTGCACTGAGTTTAACTGTGACATTATATTGCTTATAAAATATGCAGAAAAACCATAATGGGCACATGCTTGTCTAGTGTTAATTTAAACCCCACGTAGCTGCCTAAAATCACCATAAAGCTCTTGGATGTAGGCCTTTACTTATCTCCTTAAATGCACCAATAACAAAATCAGGAGGATTTATGGGCCAAAAATACTTGGCAATCAGTTTCCATTGCTTTTCAGGATTCTCACATGTCTTTTAGGATCCCAGACTGCAGGTAACCAAAGCTGAGCTTGCTGTTTCAAGGTCAAAAATTATGTGGAAGCTCTGTGAGTCCCAAGGTGAAGGATAAACTATCCTTTTCCCTCTACAGAGCTGGTTGCAATGAAATCTGCTGGCACCTCTCCTGGCAGCTCTGTGCTTCCCAGGTATGAACAGTGGCTTGATGGATAGCAAATGAAACAAGAAACCTATTCATTTAAAAGAATGTCCAGATTTTCCAGCTGGAGGTCAGAGAATCCTCTACATTGCTACTAATGTGAAACCAGCCTGGCTGCAGGTCCTGTTGCTGAAGGCCAGCCCCAGATCCCAGGGCAGGACCACACTGCAGGATTGCAGACTCAGTGTCCCCTCAGTCACGTCTTTAATTCTTATTGAAGTAGCACAGTTGGTTTCACTCTTTTCCTAGGCTTTGATTAATTGTCCCAGAAGTTTATCCCTCAGGGTCTGTGCTCTGGCTCTGCCTGTGCTTGCTTTGTGACATTCCTGCGTGTCCTTGTGTGCCCCTCATACAAGGGTGCTGTCTCCTTCTCAGGTAGCCGCTGGAAAGCCACTGTTTCCCCGTGGCCATAGCCCTGGGCCATTAGCTAGCCATGGGCTGCAAGGGTGTTGCCCACCAAGAAGCAAACTGGATTAACATCTGCTTCCAGTACTTCTGCAGGCAAAGACAGAGCCTATGGAGACAACTTCAGGGTGTCAAAGTTAAGGATGTGGCACAAGTCTCTAACTTCCTAATCTTTTCAAAGGCATCCCCTGTGTCTCATAGAGATAGGATGGGTTACAGCCAGCTGGCCATGACTGCCTGTGGCCATCATCTGGCAGATCAGCCAACATAAGGTAACAATCTGTCACTGTCATGTCCCAAAACACTGGCTGAGGTGCTGATAGCCTTACAGTTTGGCCATAATGGGAGCAAGGGAAGTAAGACCAGAGAAATGTTCACTTCAGGGCTCAGACATCCTGGTAGGCAGCGTCAGGAAGGCTGCATGAGGGCTGCCTGTACTCTGTGGTTAAATAGATGTGTCTCTAGGCATGGACTAGGCTTGACAGCATCTGTGGAAGCTACAGGGATCCCTGCTTTGCTCCCCTGAAGGCTAGGCACTGCCAGTGCCCCATCAAAGCTTCCAAGGAGAACTGTGATCCGTTTTTCTCCTGATATCTAGGAAAAGCAAACCAATATGCCTCTGGATTGAACTGAGCTGAATTTTGAGTTTTGCATGACCTACACAACTCCTTTGATCTGATCAGTGCTGGTCTTTGGGGAGAAACACGTGATGAGTTTCTCACAAGCACTGAGCCATTTCAAGGAGAGTGATAGAGGCAGTGCAGTCTCTGTCTCTGCTAGGCTCTTCCACCTCTTTTGTCCTCTTCCCAAGTATCCTCCTGCTTACATTAACATTCAGTCTTCCTGATCTCTGCCTCTCAATCTAGCGCATATATATTCTCAATTTGGCATGTATATATTCAACTACATGTGACTAACTTCAGTTTGTATTCTCATTATATAAATGCCCTCACGGAACTGTGATGTTTTGGGAAGGGAATTATTGGAAGGGTATGACTTGAAGGAAGTTTGTGCCTATAAATCAGACGTGTCCCTGGAAGCATGTTGTCATGTGTTCATTTGTGCACCCTTTCCTCTGCAGGAGGTGGGATTCAGCTCATCTGCCTTCCCCCAGGGATGGAAACTTCTAGGCTGGGACACTCTGTGTGGCCAGGGGCTGGGGCAATGTGTCTGAGGGTGAGTCAGATGGCAGGGTCTCCTGGTCACAGCTACAGGAATAGAGTAATGGATACAGGAAAGGAGACTTTCACAAATAGAAATGCAAGAGAAGGTGACTCCTGCCAGATGGGTTATTCAAGCACCCCTTTGCTCATCAGGTCTCCTCTGCTTGTCAGAGGACCAGTCCCTGTAGGGATGTGCAGATCAGCATTTTGCTGCAGCACGGAACCTTGGAGCACATTAAGGAAGGTTGTTCTTTGCTGCTGTGCATATTCATGTGTGCATATTGGAGCCTGTCACGGGCAGAGCCATCCTCACAGGCTGGGGGCACTGCTCCTGTCCCGCAGGAGGTGGTGCTGCCCCTCATCTCCAGCCAGATCTGAGTGGCAGGGACCTGCCCCCGGTGCAGGGCTCCGTGGTGTGCAAGGTGACAGCTCGCTGGCCCTGGCTCCTCTGGGCAGCAGGATTGTCCTGTCCACCTGCAAACCTCCTTCTCTCCCGGGGAGGGAGGGAAGCAACAGCACTGAGAGTGCTGTCAGCACTTTGCTGAGCAAGGACTTTACGAGGAGCTTCAGGTTAATGAAGGCAGGAGCAGTCTTTTACAGGTGGCAGTATGGATGTGAGCAGGAGACTGACACATGGTTGGCTCTTCCCCAGGCCTGCCCTGGGCACTTCTAACAGCAGCACCTGCATCTCTGCAGGTGCCACTGCCTTTGCTGGAACCAGGGAGGACCTTCAGTGGTTGGACTCCAGGCAGTGGGCAAGGGAACCTGGCATGAGCAATGCTACCAGGAGGCTGGAAAGAAGGCAGTTCTCACCTCCTCCTCCATGTCCCCTTGCACACACTCAAACCTTTTGATACCTTTGCTCAGGCAGTCCCACTGGGCAATGGGCTGCCGTAGAGGAATTTGCTCAGTGCTGAACTCTTCTCTGCTGGTCCTAACAACATGAACAGGGCCAGACTTGCCCTGCCCTAGGGCAGGCTGCTGGTCAGGATGTCACTTGTCTCCTTGTCACTTGTACTTGCATGAATGGTTTTTTTCAGCCAAGCAGTAGCTTGGGAAACTCCTTGCTCTCTGTCATACCTTGAATGAATATTTTTCAAATCAGTGCTGCAGCTGATATTAGCAAAATAGCTTTCATTTTTACATTCTTCATGGAAAAAAAAGGGTTTGTGTATGGGAAAGGGCAGGCTGCCAAACTACAAGTCAGATCAGGGGACTGTATAAACAAAGCTTAGATTTGTGGGGTTTAGGTTAAATGGTAACAGCTGAATGAGCAGGGATGGTACCAGGTTCCCATGAGAGGGAGAAGCAAGCAAGGTTGTGTTGGCTTCTCTGGAAAAGCTGGCATGTCATGGAACAGCGTCAAAGGTTGAGGCTGCTGGAACAGGAATAAATGTCACCTTTCCTGCCCAATGGAATTTGGACAGGGTGACTCTGGAGGCCCCTTTGTGTGTCAGAGGGCTGGTGGCACCTAAACACTGGTGTGGTGGTGTGGGGGTCAGGTGTGCCAGAGGATGAAATGCTCTTGTGAGAAGCACCATGGCCCAGAGCTCACCAGGCATCTTCTCACAGGTGGCTGCATTTGTGACTTCCTTGCCCAGCACATGGCACAGGGCAGGTATAAGTACTGGGAGGTTTTTTCCACTGTTTAGCGCTACAGAGATCCAAATTTCCCTGCTATTGCTCCTCCCTCCTCTCCACCCCCAGTAGTTCTGTTCAATTTCCAGGCACTGAATCAGCAGGGAGGTATAGTATCTTTTAATCTGGAATGGCAAAACCAAAGATTTAAACATATAAGTCCCCCTTCAGAAACCATGTTATAATAGCAAGTCTGACCCTTGCATCCTCTGAAGGAGAAGCAGAAGGTGCCTCAAGCTGCCCTTTTTCTGGCTGAATGCAGCCCTTCCAGTTTGGTCAGGTGCCCCTCGAGTGCTGCGTATCAGCCCTGCTCTGTTAAAAGTCTGCTTTGAAAGCTTGCCAGCTAGAAATCTGAACTGCTGTTGCGCTCCTGAAGCAGCATGCAGAACTGATCAGGGGTTATCTCCTCATCAAATACAACTTTGAACATGAAAGGGAAGAGGGGCATGATATTAAGTGCTGCAGCTCTCCTGGCTTATTGGAAGAGCCTTTTATAGCTGGGCACAGGTTTAGTGACTCCCCACTGGCCACTTGTATTTCTCTGTACAGATAATTACAGGGCTAATACAAGTTATTAAAGAGATGGTGTTATTTCTGTCATAGCCATCAAAGCTGAGGTGCTGGTATTAACTAATACCCAACCTATTATGGCTTTCCTAGGGATCCTTAATGATTATGCTTTCAAAGGGGTACTATCTGCAGCCAGGAAGGTGCCTCTTAATTGGGAGCAGTAACTGCAAGGAGCAGAAGCCACGTGGCTACTAAGTAGGTGTTACCCTTTGCAAAGGAGAGCTATCAGGATCTGCATGCACCAAATACCCATGGGAGAGGAAGGGAAGGCTGACATGAAAGTGGTACTTCATTTAAAAATCAGCTTGGAGTAGCCATGTCATCTCTTAGGAGGCTGAACGAATATGAGCCCATTGTGGGACAGCTGGTGGGACAACTCCTGAAAGTTGTGGGATTTTTAAGCTGGACTTTGGGAAGGAAATTGCATATTCTCCTCTGAGCTGTCTTTCAGCTGCATGTTAAGCCCTTTGTGTTTGAAATAGCTGTAGTATCTTAGCCTGTGCCTTGGTCAGTTGTGCCTGTACTGCAATACCCCACATAACCTTTTTCTCTCCCTGGCTACTGTGCCAAGCCCTCTCCCTGTACCAGCAGAGCGAAGTTCCTGAGGCATCCTGCTCTTTGGAGAAGGTGGTCTCATTCTGTACCCCCAGCTTTAGAGGATAATGTCCCTCACAGCAGGTGGCTGTAGGAGCCAAACACTGAATTTTCCTCATGGCACCCCCGAAAATGTTTCCCAGGGCTCAGAGGCCCCAGTCAGCACCAGACCGGGCACCACTCTCAGCAGTGCCTGGGTGACAGTGGCTGTGTGTTCCCTGCAGTGCAAATCCCCAGTTCTGCTTGCTGGGCAGGATAATGCTGTGTGGGAAGGCAGTAAGACACAAAGTCTGTTTGTAATACAGATTCTGTACAAGCCACGCTGCGGCTGGAGATCTGCTGTGCCCTCTATCCTTTGGTCTGGGTATATTGGTGTCAGCTCACACAAAGAAGCTTTCAGCTCCTGCAGGAGGCAGGGGAATGAGATGGACAAGGCTGGAGGTACGTCAGTCACACAGCACAAAGCTATTGCTGCTCAAGCATAAAGGCCCCACATGCCCTGAGCAAATTCATGGCAGCCCTCTGCTGTTGGCAGCTCCCTCTCCAGCCAGCTGATGCCAAGGGGGAAGATGATAAAATTTACCAGGTGGAGCCAGTGACATCAGTTATCAGCTTCTGCTGTGTGACATTCCCAACTGTAGTGGGACTGACAAGGGCAAAGCTCAGCCATGCAGAAACCTGCCTTTACCATTGCTTGCTTCTAGCCTGTGCACCTGGAACCAGAGCAGTGCTAGAGGACAAAATTATCTTAAGACTCTTCACTAAATTAGATGTAGAGTACCAGCTTGGATGAGACCCTAAATACATGTCCCTCTATTTGAACGGAAGCGAGCTAATCAGTAAGTCTGGGTGCCTTGGAGGTATGAGAGTTTCTGGGTATAATTTCATGTAATTCATTGTCATAAAAACCAGCAAATCTGTCTGGCCCTTGAAAGCACTTTGTGTTTTCCAGTATGAATCTAAAGATCTAGAGAAAAGACCCAAATGGAGCAGGGCAGGTGGAACTGTGGGTCATGTTCATATTTGTGCTGGCATTTAGTTCAGTGTGATGGGTGTCTCAAAAATGTCTTTCAACTGTGCATAATTATGGGCCCTCTCTGCCTTGTCTCCAATATATGCTTTACTCCTACAGACCCTGGGTAGCAGAAGAAACAGAGTGCTTAGCTTTGCTTAGCTGGGGTATGTCCAGATCAGCTTCTCATGTGTTAGCATAGCCAGTAACGTGCTGGAGACACAGCTCAAAGGCTGGCTCTGGGTCAGTCATTGTTTATATGGCACAACAAGCACACAAGTTACTGGGTAACTGCAGATGAGACAAAGAAATGTGGCCTGTTGTCCCTCTGAAGTGGTAATAAATGTTTCCTGCGTATACTGACTGCCTCTGTACTTTAACTTAGTAATGGTGATGTGTTGGTAATAATGTTGATCCTTAGTCATGCAATTCATCCTCTGCGAATATTTGGTTGTTTGCATGATTAAACTTTGTATGAAGTCCCATCTCTTCAATTTGTC
Organism: Callaeas wilsoni; assembly: GCA_013398955.1. Classification (NCBI taxonomy): domain Eukaryota; kingdom Metazoa; phylum Chordata; class Aves; order Passeriformes; family Callaeidae; genus Callaeas; species Callaeas wilsoni. The sequence goes on along the minus strand of VWPU01016422.1, from coordinate 41,306 downwards.
TTTACTGCCTCTAAATGTTTTACAGGTAATGAAAGTCAAATAGTCTCTCCTCTTGATCTGAGACAAGACCTTCCCTATGGGATCTAGCCTGGTGAACCACTGGGAGATCTGTCTGGATAAATGTGTGTTCAGCCCACCCTTATGCTAACTTCTTGTCCCCCTTGGGTAAGTCTTGCAGAGATGTCTTCCCAGCCCCTCTGCTAGCAAAGTTAGACCAGACCACAGTTTGTTTCTGATGGAAGCAATGCTGGCTGTGGCTATAGCTCACCTTCACGGCCATCCGCAAGTGACTCTGTTGATGCTATAGAAACTCTCTTTCTGTCCTTCCTGACCCCCTTAAAATAACAACTACCCTTAGTGTGCCTGGCTTCCTTAAAAATCAGGTTATTGATTTGTGTTTATTGGCAGTACCATGTGTTAAATTGTCTTCTGTGCTGAGTGTTGCAGGCTCAGGCTGTGGCAGTGTCACAGTGTTAGTGGAAGAGGGAAGATTGATACTGCTAATTAGCCTGGCTTGTATCCCAGAGACGTGAAGTGCCACTGGCTCATTGAAGGTCCAGCAGAGTATGTCGTAAAGGTAATAAAAGGAGAAGCTGCACTTAAACCTCTGCACTAAGAACTGTTCAGGGGAGCAATTCAATAAAATCCTGCCAGAAACATCTGTGACGCATGAGACTGTAAAGTGTAAAGTTTCCAGGTCACTGATTCTTTGCAGGGCATATTTTGTCAGTTAGACATCATCTTTGAACTCCTGCATGGGGGAGCTGTGACTATTGTAAGTGCTTAAAACCTGTAGCCACCAGGCTCATCTCAGGATAGCTTTTTCTTGAAGTCCAGCACTGGTCTGAGGGTAAAGGGACGGTAGAGAGCATGTTGCAAACAACAGAATCAGCCTTTTTCTCAAGGCAGTGTCAACTCCCCCCACAAACTACTCCTTATTCCATACCAAAGTGTCTGCTTCTCACTGTGCATGGGCTGTCTGATACTTTTTCCCACTCCTAGTACCAGCATCTCTTAACTTTCACTGCCTGTTGCAGCAGGCAATACAGTCTGTGTACAGCAAGCAGCCCACCAAGCTCAGGGTGAGTCCTGTTGCCATTTACATGGTTCAAAGCAGGAACATGTTTCCTCCCTTGCTGGGAGAAAACGGGTGGAAAACATTGTGTCTTGGTTTCATCTAGGATTCATCTAGAGTTAATTTTTTCCTAGTATAGTTCTGTGGTTTGGATTTAGGGTGAGAATAGCATTGATAACACGTTGTTGTTTTAGTTGTTGCTAAGTAGTGTGCACCCTGAGTCAAGGACATTTCAGTGTCCCATGCTCTGCCAGAGAGGAGAGGCACCAGAAGGTGGGAGGGAGAGTGGCCAGGGCAGCTGACTGGAACTGGCCAGAGGGATATTCCATACCATGGAATATTTAGCTCAGTACATAAACTGGGGGGAGCTGGCTGGGAGCTGCTGATCACTGCTGGGGGACGAGATGAGCGTTGGTCAGTGGTGGTGAGCAGCTGCATGGTGCATCACTAGTCTGTCTTGGGGTTTATTCCCCTCTCTCTCTTTTTGCTGCTTCCACTTTCATTACAACTATTATTATAATAATTTTTTATTTCAGCTGTTCTTATTTTTATTTCAGCTATTCTTATCTTAAAGTTTTTTCCTTTGTTTTTTTCCCCAATTCCCTCCCTCATCCCAAGAGAGGTGGTGGTGTGTGAGTGGCTGTGTGGTGCTTAATTGCCTGCTTTGGTTAAACCATGACACAGTGCTGAACCAAGGGGTTCTTGAGGGTATGGAGACCTTTTCTTTGGTTTTCTGCTGCTCTGTTGCTGTGAGAACCTGCAGTCTGGATTAAAAACAAAATCAACAAATGAAAAATCACACACTTCCCATGCTTGAAGGAAAAACTCTTGGAAGGACAGTCCATACAGAGCACTGACCTTTCAGAAAGACAAGGCATCGAGTGCTGCAGTAAAGATGACAACCAAAATGCCTTAAGACAAAACATAGACCAGCTTCATCCCCTGCAGACCTGTCTGTAGCCCTGCACAGGAAGGAGCAGTCAGACCAAGATTGTCAACAGAGTGTTTTGGTGAAAAATGGGACACACTCACCAAGGGAAGTCTTGCCCAAATTCTTCTAAAATCTAGCTTTTCCTCAGCCCATGGTTAAGCAGTTTAAGTGTTTCAGTCTTGAGAATTCCCTCTTTCTTGTCCACTTTGCAGCTGCAGTTTGAAGACTTAGCCTGGGCTGCATTTATGATGCAGTTACTATTTATTGTGAGGAAGAACATCAGCTGTGTGGGCACTAATTGTTTCAGACTTAAATTAGAAATCCTGTGGAAACAGGCGTGCTTTATCACCAAAATATGCTGTCTGGTATCATGGTATTCTGTACCTCTGGAAGGGTTTCTGCAGCAGCCTTGAGGCTTTGTCCTTTTGTCTTGCCCGTCATGATGGCCGAGTGTGCCATCGGTGCAGGAGATCCCACATCCTGATCCAAGGTCTTGCTTTCCCATAAGCAGCCTGCTGCTGCTGCAGGGCTGGGTGTGGGAGCGTGGCTCATGTTCTGCTGCGCAGCCAGTGGAGCGCACAAGTGTCTGCAGCTGGATTTGGCCTTGGCTCTGCATCGCTCTCTCCCAGGACACTGTGAGAGAACCTTGCTCTAAGTGTCACTGAAAAAGACAAACGTTCAAAGAAAGGCAGCATGAAAGGATGGTTGTTGGTGGGTGCTTAATCCTACTGAAATGGATTCTTAATAAATTGAACTAATTCTGTTGGAATTTCATTAATGAAAAATTGCTGACCTGAGGCATCTCTTTCCCACACTTTCAGAAGGAAATATTTTTTAATTTCTTGCATTAAATCTACTTCAGTTTTATCAGTATAAAAATCTTCAGTGAGAGAAATATTCTTCACTTTCCTTTTTTTTTTAATTTCTGTATTTCCAGATGTTCTTCCTACTTAGATGAAAAGAAAACACATTGTAATAGTCTGCTTTTTTTCAAAAAACAGCTTCCAGGCACCACACTCACTTTTGCAGAGTTTGATACTTATTCTTGAAATGAAAAGCAATCTTGTGCTCAGAAGTGAAGATATTTGGATTGAGTTCTGGTAATCTCTTTACAGAACTGTATGTCAACCAAAAACTGGAGTGATTAGGTGCTGGTGCGCTTTGCTTTTTACCAAATAAGCTGGGTAAGAGGCTTGAAGTGACTTGGGTTTGCCATTGACAAATGATCTTTGGAAAAGGGTTCTATTTTTTTCTCCTTTTTGCATTTTTCATTTGGTCTGTGTGAATCTGTTTTGTGGTGGTAATTTAGTTGCATGTGTTTACCAAATGCTGCATGAGTATTAGCACTACAGGTCCAAAAAGAAACCTGGTTTCCATTGCAGGGGACTATTTATGTGGGGGGAACAAGGCTGACAATTTTTGATCTGGAATCTTTCATGGGAGAGCTTTCAGCATCCTGGAGCATTTCCCTTGAGGCTTTGAAGCACAGCTTTGCCATCGGAAATTCAGATTCCTACAGGAAAGCTCCTCTGGAATAAAGTGCAAGCTTCCTATCCAGCTGCAATTATGGGGCTTTCAGATGCAAACTGAATGCTCTCAATAGGAAGAAAAGTCTAGCAGCTGCTCTCTAGGTCCTTAACCTGGACGCGTAGACTGTTCTAGAGAGACTGCTTACAATGGTGACAAATTCAATTCTCAAGTGTGATTTGTTGGTTTGGAGTTCTGTTTCATGCAATGAGGGGCATTCACACTGTGTGTTGAAGATTACTTGTAATTCCTCTGTAAGAAAATTAGGATTGCTTTTATGTATATGTAGCATAAGTATAGTAGGTTAATTCTGGCTGCTCTTGCTTTCTAATCAGAAAGTCGCCAAGTCTCTATGGTTTGGGAATTTTAGAAATCTAAATTAGTTCAAGCCACAGGTGCTTACAGGATGACATTTCTCATCTTAAAAATACAGTTTCTAGTTCATTCCTGCAGGTAATCTCTGTGGATTCTCAGCTCCCAAACCAATGCTGAATTCAGGGATACCATGCTGGTACATTTTCAAACTGATGGGGAGAACAGAGGGTTTACAGCCTGGCTCGCTTTTATTCGTTTGTTAGTACAGAGGTGCTTGCTGTGTGTAACGGTTTCCACATCATCTGCATCTATTCTTTGATACCTGATCTTATTTTTCCAGCTAATCCTGCTGCATTCTGTCAAGGTAACTTTAAAACAGAATAGTCACTTGTAGCAGAGGTCCTTTTGCTGAATGAGGGAGGTGAGTCAAGTGCTTTTTTCTTATTCTCACTGAGAAACGAGATGACTAATGTCTGCTACCTGAAACAAGCAGTCTTGTTAATTCTATCAGTCTGATATTTCCCTTGAAAGCCTCACTGTAGAGGAGAGCCTTGATCCTGGGGACCAGTCTGCTATTGTTGCTTTTTACGTTCATGAGTGTGTGCCAGATGCCGCTTGAGGAGCTGAGTAACTTTTCCCTTCCTGAGTGGGAACTTTGTTTGAGGGGACAAGCCAGAGTTATTGACCTAAGTCAGAACTAGCTCTTTTTGCCTTCCTCTTACAGAGGAGGCAGGGAGAGAAAGTTCAGGATTAACGGCACCAATGTTGCATCTGCAGGATGTCCCCTTGGGTAAAGAAACTAAATTTGGCTCCGTTGATTTGGTCTGAAGCTCTTTCCTCTAACTTATGAGAAGATTATGCACTGAGGCAGATGCTTTCTGACCTCAAGTCCCCTTTTTTGCACTTGTGTGAATGAAAAATGATACATAGATGCTCCATCACTTATTATTCATACTTGTGGTGCATCCTGTCCATTCTGGTTGCCTGCACTTCCTGCTGGGAGCAGGGATGCAGGGTAGAGTGTGGGAGAGACCCTCATTCAGTACCTCATTTGCTCCCTGAAGGAGCTCCTCCTTAGGATTCAAGTTTTCATGTACTGGTTTTTCCTACCCTCACTACTTGTAGACAGAGCAGACAAATTTTCTCTCTCCTACGTCTTTGGCCTTGCTGCATCCATGGTGTGAAGTTATCTAGCAAAAAAAAAAAAATTGCCTGTGAAACTACAGGGAGTTTTCTGGCTCTCTTGCAGATGCCCGTGTTTTTTCCTCAGTTACTCCCTAGTGACTGTTCAAGCATGTTAATGGGGCTGAGGAGGCTGTCCTCACTGCTGTCCTGAAGCTGCTTGGAAATTGCCACTGTGACAGGGCTATCATCAGCCTGCCCACTGTGTGTAGCTGTGAGCATGACCAGCATGTTCCCAGGCCCCTTCTGCTCCTCTCCTCGTGCTGTGCACTCCCCTGCTCCTCCAGGCTGGGGGCACAGCTATAAATTATATTCAGGCCTCTTTGTCCTCTGCAAAACCTTTCTTCTGTGTTTCCTCCATAAGCACTGATTTTCAAGATGGGAACAATTTGGTCTTCCTTGTAGGAGTTCCATTAAAGTTAATTGGACTATCTGCTATCAGAGCCAGAACTGATGCAACACAGTTGTCACAGTGAGAAGCTCTTGCTCAGCAGTCCTGGGAATAAGTGACTAATTAGAGAAGAGCCAGAAGGGATGTGCGACTGCGGAATTAGGAAGCTCTATGGCTGACTGTAAGTAACACCAATATGTTTGCTTTCACCATACAGGTCTAATAAATATTTGCACTGGACTGTGACAGCAGGAGACCATCATAGAGCTTTAAAAGAGTCAACAGAACAGGTAACACCGAAGCAATACCATTAAACATGCTGACTTTGGTGTATTTGACCCTGTATTTTTCTCAAAACAGATCTATAGGTACAGATAAAAGTGTTGGCAGCAAGGCAAAATGACTGATAAGTAGCACAGGTTGAAGAATGAGAAATGCAATCCAGTAACTATGGTTTCATTCAGCTAACTTGCAGTGTAAGGAAGTATGTTTTATACCTGGTTCTTACTACCAGCAGTAAAAAGTCTTAAAATCTAATAGAGATGACTGTGTATCCTCAACATCTTACTCCCTTAGTGCCAAGCAATATATCTCTCTATAAAAACCTTGCTGACTCTTTCTTCCTAATGGGGAAGAGGAAGAAATACATGTGGGAAAGACGCTCAAGTGACTCGCACTAGACTTCTGCAAAGCCTTAGTGGCTTGTATTTGCACAGTGAAGCCTTCACTTTAGTCTCAGGAGGTCCATGCAATCTATCCCTGTAGTCTTCTCAAGTGAGTGGAGAGGTAGGGAATTTGTTTTTCAAAGTCCTCTCAGCTTTTTAAAATTTCTTTTCATGACCTCTTTTGAGGTTGGTCATATTTTGTGGGATTGATTTTCCCCTCTTACTTTACAAGTATCCTTTCAGGACGCACTTAAAGGGCAGCTTGTTCCTTCTCTGCCCTAGTCACAGCTGAGACAGGTGAAGACCACAGTGGTGCATCCCCAATTTGGCATGCTGAGCTTCAACATTTCCCTGATGCTGCTGAAATTACATTTCTGTCAGAAGTATTTTCTTCTTCTGCCCAGACCTAACCTCAAATTTATTTCCCAACCAGATGGGAGCCAAGCTAGGCAGTTGCACCAGACATGAGCACCTGTACTTGAGAATGAAGTCTGTGAGATAAATTACTACTTCAGTTACCCTGGAGGGATCACTGCCAGGATGCTTTGTGCTGGCTTTGTTTCTGTGGGAGACCAAGACTCCTGTCAGGTGAAGAAATATTAGAGGTGAGCACTCTTGAAAGTGTCTGCATATGGATGTCTGTGGATCACTTAGGGAAAGGGACTGGAAAGGACTTGCAATTCCCAAGGCCCATCTAAGATCCCAGTGAAACACTTGCCATTGTAGCTTGCTTGGAACTCTTTTTCATGGCACTCTTTGGTCAAGGTAAACTATGACTTATATTGTTTTTATAAAATTCTTGTATTCAGAGCAGTGTTGAAGAGCTGACTAATCTCCCCAAAATCACAAGGCAAGTGGGTAAGAACAGCTGAGTAAATAAAAGGCAAAGTAATTCTGACTGAGGCATTGTCAAGCTCAAATGGTAGTTCTGCTCAATACCGCAATCTTATGTTGGACTAATAAATTATATGTAACACTAAAGAACACACTTTAATCATATTTTGTCTACAGCCTGTGCTCAGTCTTCACTCACTGATAAACCCAGCCTTTAAGTCAGTCTTTTTGTTGCAGGCTGCTGCTGAGTTGCACCGGTAGCTCTGTTCCCAGTTCTTGCAGGAGGGCTTTTCTGGCAGATGTGATTCCAACAGCCCTCTTCTTACCTGCAGCAGTGCAGAGGCCAAATGAGATCACTGAATGCTTTCTTGGTTCCTAGGATGGTTCTGGCGGTCCTTTGGTTGCAACACGCGAAATGGACCATTTACACTTTACAGCATTGCCAACTGGGGTGTTGGCAGTGCCAACCCAAAGAAACCAGAGGTGTATTCAAGGTTGAGGATTTTCCTGAACTGGATGGGGCTGCTGAAGAAAGGTGAGTTGTCTGTCTGAGTCCTGAGTATAATGCCTATGTAAAAAATATCCCAAGTGCATTGGGGTTTTTGTCTGGTAGACTTTTTAAGGCAACTTAAGATGAAGGGAAAAAACCATCCAGGTGATAACCTCCAGCAAGTCTCCACTTCCTCCTTTGCCTCATACCTTCCCCCTAAACAAAACTTACAGGAAATTAGAATGGGAGTTTCAGAAGCATAAGACTCGTGTTTTACACTTCTGACTCTCAAATTGGATATAGTCTTTGGACAGATACTTTTCTCAGTAAAAAGCAGCTTGTGAAAATGCCTACCAGCCCCATGCCTTGATGGGCAGGAGAGTTTGGGAAAATGCTCTAAACTGAACTTGTGCATTTATGTATCTGGATATAATTAGTAGCACATTCAGAAGCCTGCAGGATAAATTTTGCCAGAGAAAGAGTAGCACATGCTAGTGAATAAGCACTGATTGCATGAAAGTGATGGCATCTTACAAAAAGAAGATGCTCCTGTTCCTAAACTGGAGGGCTCTCATACAGAGAACTGGGGGAAAGACCTGTTTGAAGTTCAGCATTGTCATACTGCTTCTCTGCACTAGCTCTCTTTCTTCCCCTGAAGTTTCTTTCCTGCTGAGGCTACTCAGGTCAAGGTGAATTTGGCTTTTTAGTTTCATTGGCAAATGGAGAAATCTACCACTTCACCTTGTGTAAGATTTGAGAGATTTCAGAAATGTTCCAGACGTAGCTTCAAGTCTCTTTTTTTCACACGTTAAATAAATTAATTTGTCATTCTAGAGAAATGTTTCCCTTTGCCTCAAAGCAATTGCACTAGGAAACTGTTGATGCAAACCCTTTGTATTCCAGAGCTTTATCCCTCCTCCTTCCTTGCGTGGGCACACGTACAGCTGAGTATGTTAATGAATAGGTGTAATTGTCCCACGTCATTTCTTAAAAGGAAAAACCTAATCCTGGACAGAGTGTTTGTGTTTCCGACCATCCTACATTTTATCCTGTTGCTGCCAGCAGAAAACGGAAGTCTTCTGCTGATAGGAGTAAATTTCATTAGTTTTCCCTGCATGCTGAATAAAATATGCTGCAGTTAGGAGCAGGAAATTAAAGTATCTATTAAGGAAAAGAGCATGCTGTGGATCCACTTGCAGGTCATATCAGCACTTGAACTCCCCTGCTTTATGCTGCAGTTGTCTGTGTTTCCCCCTTGTGGCACCTTCCTTAGTCCCACATTGACCTAGTAGAAACGCTAGTACGGATGCTGACTAAGGGAGAATGTTCTCCTAAGCTACAACCGGTCACCAAAACAAGTCATCATTTGTATGGTAGCCAGGCCATCCTCACAGATAAGCTGGGAGCTGGCTGGACATCCCCTGGATCTGACACAGCTGATTGCTGACCACTGACTCTGAAGGCAGTTAATGCCTCTCTGGCCAGGCTGTTGGTGCAGGGAATTCCTCAGCTCTGTAGTATAAATCTTTCTCAGAGGTGGAGGCTGTGGCAGTGCACACAGCTCTCACATAGGCCTTCATACGAAAGGTTCAAAGCCCTGAGGGTTCTTTGAGAGACTGACTCAAACTTTCAGTATTCAGGTACTTGGCTCCTTTATCGTTATATGATTGTCTTCCTGTTGTGGGAAGCAGAGGAGCAGGGATCCATTACCACTGATGCTGCAGATTTCCTGTGCACTTGGCTGTGTTGCTTAATCTGCTCTTTCTCTCTCTCCCCCTTACCATCATTGAAATAAGGTACTGCTTTTTGATCTTCCATGTTTTGGACTGAATCTCTTCTGCACGTACTTTGCTTAAACAGAGCTGTGGTTTTGGATGAGACACTGCCAGCCTTGCTGCTGCTTCTAAAACACAGCAAACAGCCCGGTCCTCCTAATGTGCCTCCTCCTGCCTATTAAGCATCTAAATGTTTCTCTACATCCAATACTGTGTAGGATGAAGGATGGTGAAAAGCCTGAAGTACCCCTGAGTGGCCAGTGACATGAGCTTTGGCAACAAATTGGAGACTGCAGTTGCTCATGAATTTAAAAAGCGATCTGTTCAGGAGGGATGTGCTACCGGCACTGTTCACAGCCTTGTGCAGTAGCCAGCTGGTTAGCAGGCAATGTGTGCTTTTCTCCTCTTCCCACTGGCATCCACGCTGGTGCTCCACAACATCTCGCTTCTGAGATAAAAATAGGCCCCCCGAAGTGGTAAGCAACAGGAGGTGGGGGTAATTTCTCTCCACAGGGAAGTGCAGCACAGCCAACCACTGCGCAGACATCGTTAGCAGAGGCTGGAACCATGCAAAAGGCTCTTGCTCACCCTGTAGCAGGCTTGTCTCAGCTGAGCTGCTCGTCTTTGGGTGAGCTTGAAGCTATGGCAAGCTCAGTAACCTGAATGCAAAAACAACTCTTAAAATGAACCTAGAGATATGAGCCCTTGCGGCTCAGCCTGTTGGGCTTTATTGTCTTCCAGACTGCAGCACCCACACTACACTGGTGTTCCCTGCTGTCCCGATGCCAGCACAGGGACCACATCCTCCAGCAGTGCTGGGTGTGTGCAGGAGCCCTTGTGCAAAACTGTATGATTGACTCATTGCTTTTTAACCTAGACTGTGGTGGAAGAGCTTTGGATTTTTTTGAAACCAGCTCTCAATGAGGAAGGGCATCCTCCCTGTAACTCAGCTGGGCTGAGCTCTCTTCCACTGAGAGTTAAGGCACGTACCCCTTCCCTGTGTGTTCCCTCTCACAAGCACTGCTGTGCAGAGCTGTTCACATCACGGCACGTTCCTTGGGAGGCAAATGTTCTTCATCTCCCTTCTGGACTGGAAGGATTTTTACCGAGCAGGAGGGCTCAGCCCTTCCCTCCCTGCACTGTCAGTATCCTATGCAGGTACACAGAGACATGGCATGGTGTCAGCATCCCATCTGAGCAGAGAGCTCATGAAACCTTGATGTGGGAGGGAGCACACTTACACAGAGTTTAAGCTGCTGTGCAGAGGGTATGAGTTAAAAAACTGCTGCCTTGGGAGGCAACAACCCTATTATGTGTGGTACTAAAGGGACACACAGTCCTCATTAGTGATCTTGCTTTCTCTCCTCCTGCTCTGTTATAACCACTCAGATGCTTCCAAATATTTCTCTGTTGATTTGGTCTCTTATTTAATGAGTGCTGAATCTGAATGCACTGTGTGGACATGAAGCTGTAGGCTAGGCCTGCTCTCCTGTGTTTCTGGATAATCAGGGACGTCACAGACAAAAGTACAATATTTCATAACTCTTCTCAAGAGCTGGTCACAAGGTCAATATAAAAAAAAATGTACTACATTTCTTCCTTGAGCGAGTACTTGAGGTTGGTCTTTTAGCCTGGGTATGTGACCAGCCAGGTATGTGTTTATCTCTTTTCCAGGCATTGACTTAAAGTGCAGCTCAGAGCAAATTAGCAAGCAAATCTGCTTTCCTCTAAGGCCCAGCACCTCACTCCTTTGTACTTCTAGTCTGTGTCTCTGTCTGGGTCTCTGAGGTTAAGACAACAGGGCTGCCTTGTGATCATGCACACTTTGAGAGCTCCTGCAGGCTTGTACCAGCTTGAATGCTGAACCCTGAGAAATGATCCAACTGATCGGAATGGGTTTTAAATATTTATAGATATGTAAAGAGAGGTGACCTATGTAGGTTAAGCTTTTTATCATTTTGGCCTTTCCAGTGAATAACTGTGCTCTTGCTAGTGATATCAGGACCTTCAGGCTTCCACCAAGTCCAGTAATACTGGGTCAGGGGAGGAAGAGGTTTAAAAAATAAGAAAAGAAAACTAAATATTGGAAAACCATTTCTCACTAACTTTATTGACCTGCTAGACTCTCTTCAATCATGGACAGCACTGCCAGGTTTTGTGGAAAGGTCTTACTGTCTTGTCTTAATGCTTTTATCACTGAAGTGCACATTTATCCACAGAATGTGCATCAGAAGTGGAGCTAGAAGAGCCCCAGGGATTTATATCTGCTTCTTCCTCATCACGTTACGTGGGAAGCACAGAGTGCTCTTGGATACTCTGACTGTCTCTGAAGAGCATGGCAAAGATTATTGTAAAGCATCCGTCAATAGCATCATCACTGAACTGCCAAGAGGAGTTTCTTGGGATTTATGAAGAGAGTCAGAGAGGAAGAAAAGTTCCAGGTAACAGCAAATGATCCAGCTGAGGACACTCAGTCCTAGAAATTTCCCACTTTCACTTGGGCCAGTTTCAGAAGGCCCGGGTTGCATGTCTCTGATGTGTTGGCAGCCTTAAATTAAGCTGCAGAGCCCAAGCTGTAAGCTTGGCTGAAGACCTTAATCCCTGTGTCAGTGTGCTGGATTGATCCAGCAGAACAGCCCTCTTAGGACCTCAGAGAAATAAGCTGTGATCTTTGGGCACCCCCTTAGGGACCCTTGTCCATATAAGTGAGTTCTGACTTCCTGTATTGTCAGCTTCATTTTCAAAGGTGAGCCCCCAGTCTCCATATTCCCTGAGACAATGATGGTACATGATTTGCCTCTTGGAGGTGGAATGGATGACACTGAGGCACTGAGGGGTCTGGGTGTCAATCTTCATGCCAGAAAATGTATTAACTGCATTGCAGAAGGCTGCATTTTCCTCACCTTGACCCTGATGAGGTGCAATCTCATCACTGAGACAGTAGTCTAGGTAAACAAAATCCACAAATTAAAAGCAAGTAAAAAGAAAGTGAGAACTTTAATTCTGTTTACTGGAAAGTTAAAGTTCCTGGAGGCCTCTCTATCTGCATGTTTACAGGATGCTGTGCAGTTAAGTAAAATCTCATTTGAAATGTGATGAGGCAGGGAGCAGGAGCACATCAAGGTAATTCCATTTCAAAATACATGGAGGAAATGTTTTTTGTTTCCTGTTTTAAAGGGTCTGTACACAGTGAAGGGGAAAAGGAGGAAAGGGGAAAAATTGCTATATTAAGCAGCAACTTTGAAACAAAAGCAATTAACTGGAACTTGTTGGCACAAAAGATAAATGGGAAAGGGGGAAGTAATAGGAAAGGAGTGGGGAAAAACTCAAGAAACTTGATCTTGCAGAGGTTTTATTGGGTATGCAGAAGGTGTTCCTTCTCCCAGGATTTCTTGCCAGCATTTCACTGTGGGTTTTTTCCTCCCCTTCCTTCACCCCCCTTTATTTTGCCTCTGTGTGAGTTTAGTATATTGTGTTTGCAGAGAGCACGCAGAAGAACTTCATCTCTGTAGGTATCCACATTGATTTGCTATTAGACAAAGTGTGGTGGAGAAATCCTTTGTTTCTCCAAACATTTTCAAAATTAAGTGATGCCTTTGGAGAAAGTTTTTGGATAGTAACTACTCTGTGTAGACCCTCATCTTGTTAGCATCACAGCAGTGGTGATGGCTGCTGCTCTAGAGAAGAGGCCCTGTTTAACTTCTGTCTGGGTGAGGTTAAGGGCTATGTTTTGTGTTCATTGTAGCTGTCAGATAAGGGGAATAAGCTGGTTATTTCTCTGACACTTGAACAAGAACAAACTTTTTTTACCACATATAGTAGTAATGCTTCCTGCTGAAGACTATTAGGGTAATGGAACATGCTAGGAATATTTTTTTTCGTTAAGAAAACATCCACCATCCACCAAATCTACAGTTTAGCATGTCAGTTAACTCCAAGTTGGGAGTGAAAGGACAGGAGAGGGGTAAGATAGAGGATAGGCTAAGGAGCTCTTGGAGTGCTCCACAACTGTCTTCCTCCAAGAGCTTATTTGTAAAAACACACAAAAATTCTAAAAGTATATCTATTACAGCTGAGAATAGCAGGTTAGCTATCATAACTATTTACAGGCAGTGCAGAGGAAAATACTATCAGAAATGGGGCCATCAGTCAAAGTTTTGCCTGAGTAAGAGTCTCACAGACAGCTCCCTGGAGCATCCTCCAGCACACAGACTCACTGCTATGTAATAGCATTTGTTATGGCTGGCAGTTTTTCAAGACTGGGTATATTAAACTAGATTCCAATGTCTATTTATGTGCCAACATATTGAAACAGCCTGTTTTCTCCTTTTTCCTCCCCTTCTTCTCTAGAGCTGGTGAATAACAGAAGTTTGTGGGTGCCTGTGTCTAAACTAAATTACTTTTACCCAGGAACTAAAACATAGAATTAGACTTTAATGTCAGAATGAGCTAGAACTTTAGGATGATGTTATGACAGGGGAGAAGGAGGCTGGGAAATTCAAAGAGTCAAAAAGTTACCAGAAAACAATTTAGCATGCATAACAAGGGAAGTACCTATCAGTGGAGATGCAGTAAGGGCAAAATGGTGAAGCTTGAAACAAGGCTAAAGTGAATTTGAATTTTGTAGGATTATAATGAACGAGGCCTGGCCTGGTAGCATGAGAATGTGGTAGTTTTCCTAATTGGTTGGCCATCTAATTGAACATACCCTTTTTCTTCCAGATAAACTTTTAAAATGAGTATTTTAAGGTTTTGCTCTTCAGACTGTCTTCAGCTGTGATCCATGTGTTTCCATCAGGGTCATATGTAGGAACTGTTCTAGTACCTGGTGAAGGTCTTTTTAAAACTTAATATTAAAGCTATATTTAATGCTCTACATTCTTATTCTTCCCAGGACAAAACCTGTCAATGCCTCAAAAATTCCCGAGATGAGTTTGACATGGCTGTCATCCTTCCAGGTTGGGAAGGAATCGTGCAGTCACTGAGATACCCCTGAGAGACACAAGTGCCACCAGGTGAGCACCTCAGTTCTTCTGGCTTTTGTAACTCCCCTGTGAAAATCTGCAAACATCAGTGGTGTGGCTTTTAACGAATCCATGGGTGCTTCAGTGCATGTTAGAAAACTGGGCAACTTCCTCAAAGAGAGTTTGGAAAGCTGATGTATGCCAGTACCCTGCTTCCAGCAAACAGCAGACAAACCTGGCACCTCTGGGCAAAGCTCTCACCACAGAGCACGTCAGAGGCCTGAACGTGGCAGAACCGGGGAGCTAACAATAGCAATGCTAAACTATGTCACTAAAAATCTTCTGGCACTTTCATCCATTTCCCTTTCTTTCTCCCTTATCGTGCCTAGTTAGGGTAAGAGATAAATTTTCATTCATGTGGCAATACCATAGACTTCTAAACCATATGAAAGGTTAACTTCAAAAATAATGAATAATATGACCAAAATAGATTTGGACCAGTATCCTGTCTTTGATTTCTTTTTTTATTTTCTCTTTTTAAAGGGCGTTACAATCCCTTTTGCCTTTGCTCACATTTTGATAGCTATCCCTAGGAAATAAGAGCCAATTGTTAAATATGCAGCATTGTGACTTTGTTCTTTGCTTTGTGCTGCAGCTGCCACAGGAGACTTGTAGCCCCATTAAAATCCATTATTCATCTTGAAGTCTTGAACTTTCTGGACTGAAAGAAATCTCTCTAATTGTCATGGCCAACTGATGGTGTGCGAAGGATTTGGACTAACCAGAGGTTACTAGGTGCCAGAGAGCTCACATTAATGCTGGGGTGAGAGAAATGGAGGAGCTTAACCAAGTTTTTTTTGCTGATAGACAAAGGATTTTAACATGGCACGCTTCCATGCTCCTGGAGGGATTTCTGATAACACTTGGAGTTATGTCAGCTAGCCTAATACCTTTCCCTTCCTAGAAATACTTCTGCAATCAAACTTGTTGGCTACAAGGTCCTAATCATGGCATAGCTGTGCCTTGGAACTATGTGAGTCTGTGTAGGATACTCTTTCCCAGGCTTTAACTTGCAGGAGGACAAATTGTGGTTTGTGTCCAAAGCTGTGTGCCAAAGACAAGACAGCAGGTCAAAGAGAGGGGGCCAAGGAGGGGAGAGCTTTTCCTACAGCTCTGCTGAGTGTGAGGAGGTACCTACTAAAGAACTGTTGGCTTGATTATGTAGGACATTGTGGGGAAGGTGAAGCTGTATCCTCTATACATAGAAGAAAAAGCATAGACTGGAAATTTAAACTGTTAAAACACTTAGGAATACAAGGTTCTTCAGTGCCAGCTCTCAGTTGTGTGAGACACTTCCAGTGATTTATTCCCCAGAGGATATGAATGTCCTGCAGTCTTGTGAGCATTGCATAGTGTCCTCCACAAAGGGGCCTGAGCGAGGGGCTGCCTGTCAGGGCAGGGATTTCTTCTGACCAGAGTAGTCCAGGCAGGGAGCATTTGCCACTAGTGACTTGTGGTTACAATGGGTGTCTGTAACTATTTCTGTTTGAGGAAAGCCACCGTTCTGGTTACAAGTATAGCCAGTTCTCTTCTGGCCATGTCTGCAGCCTGACGCATGAACTCAAAGCTGAATGACATGAGGATTTTGTGTTAAGGGGGTTTTAAAGAGGGAAATATTTTCTGACACTGCATTTTGAAAGACTATGCCTTACAGCCCTCAAGAGAAAAAGGTTCGCATCCCATTCTGGTCTTTTTTACAGGCAACTCCTGTGGTGACACTCCTGTCTGTCCCATAAAATCTTGAGGTTCAGCAGTGACAGTGGCCTTCCTTTACAGGGCTGCGGCAGCCATGAAAGACTTTCTCTCAACTAGCTCTACTCAGAAAACATCATCTGGTAAGTCTGTTATGATTTTGGGGTGAGGATGGAGAAGTAGAGCTTAAAGTATGGCTGTTCTATTAAAAAAAACCCAAAACTGTCTGTTCTGACGGGAAATGGCCATTAATAAGAGATCTCTTTGCAATCTTGAGTGTTGGTGATTGAATGTATAAGTAGCGATTTAATTGCTGTACTCATTTCCCAGTGTAAACCTGTAAAAATGAGATACTGTCCTAGCTATTGCTCTCTATCTGCCCCTTTGCATTCTGCTCTACAAAACCAGAGCCCCCTGTCCCCATGCTCAGTCTCTTATTGCTTCTATAATCTCTCTTCCGCTTCTTCCATTAGTTAGGCAATAATACTGCTAGGTGCTGTTGTTACTACTGCTCACCTCCCCAGCCTTCACCTCTGCCACATGCCCAGGGACTCATGCAGTTAATTGGGCTCTGAGCTTAAAGACGAGAGAAAACCTCCCTCACTCTCTTGTTTCCCAGGCAGGGGCACAGCTTGTGATACGGGTGGACAGTTTTCTCTGTGAATAGCAGAGTTGCCTTGGCACCATTAAGCAAATTAGTACTTTGATACCTCAGATCAGAGAAACTTGGAGCTTGGAAAGATGTGTCCAGTCTGTCTCTTCTGTTTTGTGGAAGCAAACTGTTTTGCCTTTCTAGCAATTTGAGCCACGTCTAATCTCCCCCTGTCCCCCTTTTTTCTGTCTTACCTGTGCTCCTCACTGCTGTGTGAATTAGCACGTCTGCTTGGGCAGCTGTCTTGGGCTTCAGAAGTAAAGCACAGCAATTAAATTTCTCATATTAAAATGCATCAGACTTGCAGCACCATCAGCAGAGATCTGTTTGCTTTTCCATGTGCACACACACATTTCCAAGGTGAATTTCAAACCCTAGCTTTGAAAATGAGGAGGTACCTTCTCCATTTACATATTCCTCTGTGCTTCTTTTGGCTAGGGTAGGGTTAATTTTCTTCACAGTAGCTAGTAAGGGGCTGTGTTTTGGATTTGTGCTGAAAAAGGTGTTGGTAATAGAGATGGTTTTGTTACTGCTGAGCAGGGCTTGCCCAGAGTCAAGGCCTTTTCTGCTTCTCACACCTCCCCGCCCTTGAGGAGGCTGGGAGTGCACAAGGAGTTGTGAGGGGATACAGCCAGGAGAGCTGATCCTAACTGACCCAAGGGATATCCCATACCTTATGGCATCATGCTCAACATATAAAGCTGTGGGAAGGAGGAGAGAGTGGAGGAAATGTTTGGAGTGGTGATGTTTGTCTTCCCAGGTAGCTGTAACCCATGATGAAGCCCTGCTGTCTTGGGATGACTGAACACCTGCCTGCCCATGAGAAATGGTGAAAGAATTCCTTGTTTTACTTTGTGTGCATGGCATTTGTTTTACCCATTAAACTGCCTTCATCTCAACCCACAAGTTTTCTCACTTTTACTCTCCCAATTCTGTCCCTGATCCTGCTGGTGGGGAGGGAAGCAAGTGAGTGGCTGCATGGGGCGTGGCTGCCAGCTGGGGTTACACCATGACAGCCACAAAGCAGTGCAGCTGTTATAAAAATGTTTATTTGCTGGATGTGCTTTGCCTTGAGCTACTGTCTGAGATTCCAAGATACTCTTCCATGCTCTGATGTATCCAAAACTGCAGCAGGTTAATTCAGTGCTCACCCCAGGCACTCCACATAGGTGGTAGTCCTCATATCTCTGCAGTTTGCACTGCCACCAAATCAAGTACAGAAACATCCCTGAGGAACGACTGATTATATAAACTTGGTTTTGGATTGGCTTGCGTTTGTTTAAAACAGGTGCTTATTGGGAGGGACGACTGGTCTCAGCATGGAACTGACCTCTGATTAATTAATAACCACTGTCTGGAACCTGACACTCTAAACGGAAAGCAGAAAAATAAACGGCTCAAGCCATCTGTGCTAACTGTTGCTTGAGAGCTTAGCTGCTCTTATTAGATGATTGTGCCTTTTCCTGGGGCACACACAAGGGATAGAGGGAGCTCGTTATAAAAAGGTCAGTTCCCATGCCATGACCCAGAGCACCACCAAAAGAGGGGAAGCAGGGGAGGTGTTGCACCTTAATATTGTCAGTAGATTTCTCTGAACCAGCTCTACCAATGACAAGGTTTTAGTGGATTTATTTTGTTAAACTTTATTTCCCCCCCAGATTAATCCTCTACTTTACTACTTTCTGAGGAAAGTAAATATTCTTCACTTCCAGTTTTGTTCCTTTCCTTTCTCGTGCCTCTTGCGATCAATGGAAGCTGGTGGGTGTGGGATACAGGTTATTTATGTACTGTTTAATTTGCTGTTGTTACTTGAGATGGTTGGAAACACTTTGGCAGACTAATTTTGGGAAACGAAGACATATTGTAATGGAAACACACTATAAATACCGTTCTGACTGAAAGGAGTCAGGAAATTATTTGTACCTGCAGAACGTGGCTCCCTGAAAAATCTGTGAAGGGCTGTTTACCCAGGACATGTTGCCAGCCGGTACACATCTTGCTAGCCTCCAGAAAAGGGACATTTTTAAGCCATCTTGTCAATCCTGACAAACAGGTGGGCTTACTGTTTCCCACAGGTCTACATACATCCAGAGCTGCCCTCCACTTCCTGTGTAGTGTCCTGTGCTGCTGGCAGTGGTGGCAGCAGAGATGGAGTATGCACTTTGATGTGTATCTGGTAAATAATGTTAGGCTGAGGTACCATATGCTTCTGTTGAACCTTCATCTCTGTTTTATGAGATACCCCAGTGATGGTGGCATAGGTCTAGAATGTTTCATCAGGATCTGTAGATTTGATGTGGGCTGCATCTGTGTTGTAGTCTGGTGCCTGAGTAGGTGAGCTGACTGACTCACCTCCGGACGCACTGTGTTGATCATAACAGCATCAAAACTTTAGCATACAAGTTAAGGTTCTTTGTCAGCACATCACAAAGAGCACTGGGACCTCACTGGTATTCCCAAAAGTGTCCATATAACGTCAGATTGTAACTATTGAAGCATGAGTGTTGTTTGGCAGCAGATGTTAAAAGCAAAATTTTGACTCTTCCCATTTTCTGAATTATGGGGGGGGTTTAGACAGAAAAAATGTATTTGTTTTCCTTCTTCCTTGCCCAATGTCAGACAGAACAGTTCTGGGGAAAAAAAATACTTGTTGTCAAATGTGAAGGATGTTGACCCCCTGCTTGTGAAAGCTGTGTGCACACACTGGTTTGGGTGGGTTTCCTCCTGGAAGTGGCCTGGCACCCCTGGAGCTGCAGAAACCCATTGCACCAGGTATCATTTGGAGTCCCACCACAGTCAGCTGTGCCAGGGTTAATGATTATAATAACACTCCAACAGGGGGCCCAGTGCTTGTGTGTGATGCTAAGAGTGAAATGAACAGCAAACCTTTGGGCAGGGTTGCTTCCTATTATCTGGTCAAAACACAGTGTGAGGGTCAGGAATGTGACTTTAAGGTATAAATGTAGGCTAGACATGATCTAGAGAATAGCCAAGATCACCTATTCTACCTGTCTTCCCAACCTGTCAGAGCTGTACTATGACATTAAAGTTAATGAGCCATAAATGATCAGGCATGTCCCAAGAGAGCTGTTGGGGGTTTTTTGGTTTTTTTTCTTTTTTTTTTTTCCCCTCCATAAAGGCTGGTATGCACAGCACTAACATAATATGCACCTCTGTGCTGGTAGTAAATTAGTGTCTGAGATGGCAGGAGCAGTAATTTAAAAGAAAGCTTTTAAGTTGCCTGTACCCATTGTCTAAACTCCAGAATATTTTTAGAGGAATATTTTGCTGTGACATATAATTTAGATATTTTTTATATATATAAAGTGCAAAAGTTGGACAGAGCTGAGAGAAGTTACCCCTCTCAGTTTGCTGTGCACAACTTGAGGCAAGACTTGGGGGAAGGAAAGGAGAAGAACTGAAGACAAACATTAAGCATTGGGGAAATGTGATCTAAACAGAGCCAGTGCACGAGCACAGAGCGGATGACTAAGGAGGCTGCAAAGCACATGGATTTCGCCATATCCTCTTGGAAAATTCCACAGTTCTTCAAAGAACTGTCTAACAATATGCACTGATGATGGGAGGCTTCTTCACCAAAGGAGTAATGTCCTGGGTCAAACTTGCCTGAGGAAAGTGTCTTCCCTCAAGTCCCTGGATCCATGTCTCTATGTCTCTTTGGAGGGTCTTGTCTCTCATCTTCTTAGAAACAGCCTTCAAAATATGTTCAGTTTGACTGTGCTGTGGCCCCACACAGCGGTATTAGGAGAAAGCCTGTTCTGATTCATTAAAACAGTGCTCTCAGGCATCCAGCAAGTACAGCAAGGGGATGTATACATTATTAAAGCTCTATCTCATCTGTTCTGCAGTGTTGATGTGGGATATTTGGTGGGATGGAGAGATGAGGAGTGAGCTAAGAAGCAAGAAAAGCAGTGGGCTGACAGAAGGAAGAGCAGGAAAGCTGTACTTGGGGTTGATGGGACTTTGCTTTCCAACATAGGCGGTTCTGTGGCAACAACCTGCTTGCAGGTGGAGGGGAGGAAGCAAACACTCCTGTGAGATGCTTAACAGGATGCAGAGAGATGGGACCTGGCAGTAAGCATGGGTTACTCTGACACAGAAGAACACCTGTGACTGAGGGCAGTGACAGCTCAGACTGGGAGCACTGCCGAGAGAGATTTCCCCTGCTCCCTAAATGTTGCCTACGGTGTGTGAAACATTTTCTGCCAGGGAGCCAGGCTGCCTCTTCTGTTGGGAAGCTGGGAAACTTTGGTACAGGCAAAGCCGAGGTGGAGGCTAAGCAAAGGGCAATGAACTCAAGGGAGATGATATCACTCTCATGATATCTCAATGCCCAGGGCCTCTTGCCCATGTCACCCCTGCTGCTGCTCAGCAGCATGGTCAGATAGCTCGTGGTGCCGGTGTCTCCTTGGGACATCTCAGTGTCTGGGGAGGAGAAACCTCTCCCTCCATCTGCAAACTGAAGAGAGCTGTAGCTCTCCTTCAGTACATCTCCTGACCTTTTGCCAGGAGATGTGGAATGCATGTGTTTGAGTGCAGCTTACACTGAGCTGGTCTCTGTCCTGTCTGACCAGCCCCTGTGCCAAACTCTGGCCTTCTCCTTTTTCAGGGTGACTCTTGGTGGTCACACATCTGTTTGTTTGACAGGCATGACAAGCTGGCCAGTATTGCAGTCTGGGGCTTTTGCGTATTTTTCCTCAATAAGGAAGGTTGTCGTGTGCACTGGGTAAATGTTTGTGAACTGGGTTAGTTCCTTCAAAACTCTCCCTCTTTGGAAGTCCAGGCTTGAGCACCCTGTTCCAGAAATCATCTTTTAATTACGGTAAACCTTGTGGTGCTGTAGTGCTGATATCTATTCAGTTCCTGAAAGGTGCCCAGGAAATATTATCCTTCAGCATCTGGATGCATTGCTAGTGTCAAGTCCTGTACACAAGTGGTGCTCATCTGTCAAAATAGAATTGGTAGCTCTGTTCCTCTGGGATAACATGATTTACTAGGGGGAAGTAGCTGCTGCAGCAGCATGGGGAGCTAAGATGAACTGCTCTGGCTGCAGTGTTATCTTGTTGGAAAGGAAGTGATCTGGAACTTGGTGTGCTGGCTTATCCATTGTAAATATGCCTTCAGGTTTCAGAGAGATTGATCTATGCCAAGCTCTTAGTCTTGTCTCTCACATTAGGGAGGCCATACTGACATGATTCCAGTTGCCAAACAATTGTTTTTTCTCTGTTTTAAGTGGAAGGGTTTAGATTTACCTTCTTAGGGTAGGGAAGGATGGTGTCTGACTTAGCTTCCTGTGAACTGGTAGCTAAAAAGTGGACTTGAAAGTGAAGTGTATTTGTGAAGAGGGATTTTAATGCTCAGCCTTATCAGCATATATCAATTAATTACAAGCCAGGAAACCTCTGCCTGCATCCATCCCTTCTGGTTTCAGCACTACTGTGCACTACATAGGCATCCATTCTTTAAACAGAAGATAGCGAGCTCTTTTCCATCTCTGTGCTGCTTATCTTAGTCCACTTAAATATTGAAATATATGCATAGGAGTGTATGTGATGAAGCAATGTGATGTTATGTAACCAAGTGAACCTGGCAACCATCTGTTGTTAAATGGCTGAAGAACTGCAGCCTGTCCGTACACCAGGTCATTCTGGTGCAATAGTTAAAAGATCATGTGGGTAACTTTTGATTTATCAGATATACCAAATACTAGTGTCTTTGTTGCTTAAAAGAAACTCTTCTTTCTCCTATCCCCATGTCATGCTGTTTTTGGAAAGAAAACCTCTCATTCTAGCACAATTCAGAAAACATCAGTCAATCCTTACAAAAATAATAGTTCCCCTGAACTAGCAGAGCTGTAAATTGCAGTATTTTGTCAGGCTGCTGTTGCTGATGACGGACTTGTCATGTTATAACCAACTTTAAAAAACTGCTCTGCCATCATGACAAAAAATGTGTTGGGGTTTTGGCTTAAAGATGTGAGTTCCCCAATGTGTCTTCAGCTGTGCAAATAGAGCAGCTTAGTGTTTGTAATTTAGTGCTGTATCACAGACCAGAGAGGCTTCCTGTTGTGAAAATGTGTGTGGCATTAGGGGAATAACATCCTGGCTGAAACGTTCCAAGAAGTGGGGGCAGGATGAGTTACCATGCCTGCTCCTGGTGGCAAGGAGCTAGGCAGAAGGAAACCTGTTCTCAGGGCTCCTGATGTGCCAGTCACTACTTCTTACATCTGGAAAGAAGATGTGCTGCCCAGTGAAGTGACAGCCTCATCCTAGACATGGTCCTCCCCATGCCTTGGGAGATAGATAGAGCCTCAGGGTGAAACTGTGGGCTCTCAGGCATGCTTGTGGTAGTAACAGAACCCCCTGGCCTTCCACAGGGGACTTTATACCTTAAATTTCACTAGAGGAAGAGGGTTAGGAAAGCTTCTGGCAAAGCTGAAGGACAGCAATTAATACTCGGAATTTTTTCTTTTCTGACCTAGAAATGGACAGCCAGGTACAAGGGGTGTAACTACTGACCTGCTAAGGGAAGTGTCATCATGTAAAATAATTTGGAATTCCAGTGCAGAGCTAGAATTGAAATGCATGTAGGTTATCTGCTGTTTATTTTGTCCCTGAAGATCTGTTGCATGGTCTCCTTTTGGACCATCTGTTTGATACAGAGGCATTTGGTAAGAGAAGAATCACACACAATCTAGATTGAGGTGCAGCACTTTGTGCAGAGGAGTTTTCCCTCTCCACCTTTTTACAAGTGAGTCTGGCTCTGATATTCTAAATATACCCCCGACGGAAAGGGAACAGCAGAACCAAGAATTATTTACATCTTTTGAAGGAAGAGGCACTGCAATACTGAGGAAGGAGGCTTAGATATTGGGGGAAAGGAGAGTTGCATAATTTAAGTGTGACAAGTAATTCCCATAAGTGTGGACTCTAATGAGCTCTTTTCTCTAGTTCTAGACTTGTTAGAAGCAAGGGTAAATAATAAATTAATCTAGACAGCATTTCTGGTTTTTTTGGTTTTTTGTTGTTGGGTTTTTTTGGGGTTTTTTTTTCAGACTAGCGCTTCACTGCAGGATATCAGCTTTACCACACTGCAAATGTTATTCCTGATTCATCCATTCAGAAATACCTCATGCATGAGTCCCACAGCACGGATGTTTTTCGGCTTAAAGAGGGCACGGTAAGTGTTTACTGCACCAGCTGTAGCCCTTGTATGCCATGTGACTGTAGTGTTAACACAAGAATTAAAAACAGGAGAGGGTTCTTCTGACTACCAAATCCTCCACCAGCCCAAGTGGCAGTTCGAGCTCATCCTGGCTTTCTGGGTCCACGGGCTCTGGAGGTTGTATACTAAAGTTGTGAGAGAGAAGAAGGGCTTCTGCCTGGCAATAGTTAGATTTGCTTGAATGCTGCATGTGGCTTTTCTATGGCACAAGAAATGGGACTATGAAACCACAATTTCTCAAGTAGCTATCCCGATGCTGCCAGAAATGTCCTTCTCTTTGCAGTTACTGCTTGAAGTTGGTTGTCTTGTCAAAGAGGGATGTTCTGCTTAATTGCAATGGAGATGTTCTCCTGATTGAATTTTTCTCTCTTCGTGGATTTTTTTCTCTTTGCTTAAGAGTAGCTTAGCAAGAAACTACAAGCTACTGGTTTTATAAGCAGGGGTTTTTAAAATTTTAGCTAGTGCTGGATTAAGATGAGTGGTGTGAAATTTAGATGACGTTTTTCCCCAGAATAGTTTGTGCTTAATGTTTGGGCTCAGATTTCTTCCTTTTCATGCTCTAAGTAGCCTGTCACATTTGTATGTGGACTGAGAGGCCTCCAAGAAGAATCTGTAACATTGGCATAACTAAAACCTTACAAACTCAAAAGCAGATCAGTATATCCTTGAAGCAAAATAGCCTGTGCTGGCTGGAAGTTGTGTTTTAGCATCTACATTTCCTTGCAAGAGCCAGTTTTTGTATGTATGGTTTTTTTTTGGATGCAAAATGAATGCACTTGCACACCAGCAAGGATCAGTTGCTATTTCCTTCTCAAGACCCATACAGGGTTTGATCTATGCTGGCTGCACTCTCTGCTCTCTCTTAATTTAGTGATGCTGTTTATGTAATTGCTGCTTTTCTGATGAAAGTGCCTGAGTACAAGCTGAAGGTTTGACACAGGCAGCCAAACTTTTTAATTGCCTTTAGCTCATTTCTAGCTGTGGCACATCTCTGAATGCAGCTGACTCACGAGAAAGTCTGGGAGAGAAACTATACCCTTTTTATTTATGCTTTTTCTCTGGCAAAATTGCTCTGTGAATTTTTTTCACCTAATGGTTTCTCTGACACCTTTTAAAACTGTTCAGCTTCTCACCAAGAGACTATTTTATATGAGACTTGGGCCAGTAAACCATTTCTGTGATCTGGGAAGTGCTATGCTTCCTTCACAGAGCAATCCATTTCAAAATTAGCTGGGCCTGCCTGCTCAAGAGGAACTCATAGTTGCTTGGCTGCTAGTCCTGAATGGATCTATTAAATGCCATATTTCTGTAAAAAACCCCAGCAAAAATCTATTGCTGACTAGCAAGTCCTGAAATTCAGGCATGTCAAGGGTAGCATAAATAATTTCAGAGTGCCGTTTTGGAGACAATAGTTGTTTCTGGCCTAGTAAATACTAACTCACATCCAGTCTATTGAAAAAGGTGATTATGTAAGGTAGAAATCAGCTGGGGCTTCAGCAGAGCTGGAAGGAACAGGCTTCTCTTCCATTCAAAATGCCTTTTAAAATTCAAAGCATTTAGTCATATGGAAGTTAATTGACTTATCCTGTCCTAAGCTATGTCCAGCCTTGTTGTGGTTCTCCCAGGTGGTTCCAAAGCACAGATAAATTGAAACTCCAGCTCTTTTCACTTCCTTGTCTAAGGCATCTTACAGAAATGTTATCACCCTGTATCACCTCCATTTATGTACAAGGGTGATGGGTCGTTGCTGCTGCCTCTGACCAGCCAGGTGGAATTGTGCCAGATTTAAGCACTTTGAATTTGAGTCTGGAAATCAGTGTTATGGGTAGATGTCTGTTCACTACAGCAAATTATAATGGCAGGCTCCTGGCCCGAATTCCTTTGTAAATGTCGTTCTCCTCTCCCAGCAGCTGCTCAGGAAATACAGCTCCTGTAAAAAGCCTGAGGAGCTCCTTACTCTATCACTTCCTTCTCTAGCTCAGGTGGAATTCAGTGCATTCTTTTCCTCCAAGGTAAAAGCATGAAAGTTAGCAAAAGTATGTGCTGTATCCTGCTCCTCCCTTGTGAGTCCCTGGGAGATCTGCTTACAGGTGACCTAGCTGGAAATATCCACCTGGCCCACTACCAGTTAGAAATCTGGGGACTGCTGGAGGCCTGGTTTGTCTATGGGAGCCTTTCTGAGTGGTGAGGCAGAAGGAAGAATGCACTCACCCAGCTTGCAACAGAGAAAGCAGAGATGATAGCTTTTTAAAAGATAGAAACACTCAATTATACCACATATTTCTCAGACTAGAAAACCATTATTTACTTGCTTGAGGGTTTTTCTTGTCCACCTCCATTTTTACTAAGCTCATTTTTCTTTATTCCTGACCTGTGACAGCTGAAAGAGTTTTCCTGGGAGAGAGAAGATGAGTGTGTTCATGCATGTGGTGAGGAGCTGGGCAGTAGCTGTTGTGCCAGCTTGTTGTGTGGAGGATGCTGGACAGTTAGGGTTCAACCTGGACCACCCTTGTCTTGTGGTCCCCACTTGGGGCTGTGAACCCAAACAGGTCCCTGCACACTTTTTTTTCCCCCATCAGCTCTTCCATCCCACTTGACCAAAGGCAAGTGAGCTTCAGGTTTCCCAAAAGTTGAGATTTTTATTTCCCAGAGTTACAAGTGATAGCAGAGACTCCTTAGGGGCAAATGCCACATTGCTAATATATGTGGCAGGCTGCACACTTCACTGTATTTGTACCTCTGGGTACAGAGGGAAACCCTGGCAGTCCTTGCTGCCCTTTGCATGCTCTTGCTGCTCAGTTTCCAGCTGAAATCTGTGCCTCGCTTCCAGATGCGGCTGGGGGTTGGGCGAATCTATGAGGCGCAGGAAGGAAAATCAGTCATAGAATGGTTTGGGAGGGAACCTTAAAGCTCTGTCTTGTTCCTTGGGCAGGGACACCTTCCCCTAGAGCAGGTTGTTAGAAGCCCCATCCAACCTGGCCTTGAACACTTCCAGGGATGAGGCATCCATAGCTTCCCTGGGCAACCTGTGCCAGTGCCTCAACACCCTCTCGGTAAATGTGTTTTTATGGCTGATGGCATGGTGCTCTGCAAACTTAGGTGTCTGCTTTCCCTTTTTAGGGCAGCTTCCCTCCTAAGTAGTGCCAGGTGAAGATGTGCTTGTTTATGTGTTTAGACCTCAGTCTTCCGGCCGAGTTTGGGCAGTCACAGATGCTCGGCACACTGGATCACAGCCCTGACTTTGAAGATGCATGCTTTTAAGTGTGCCGTTAACTAAGAAATGCTTCAGCTCAGGTTACTAATGTTTGTCTTCGGGCTTCCCGTAGCTGTTTCCTCACTTTCCTCTGCTGCCACCACGTGGACACGTCTCGTTGTTCATGTAAGATTTTTGTATTAATCTTTCAGAAGAACGCCCTCCATCCTTGGTTGTGCTGTAGTTTTCAGCTGTGCACAACGTGTTTCTTCATTTGCCATGAAATTCAGCAGGGGGGAATCTGGCACATTGAAATAACAGAATAAGGAGAGAGAATCTCTATCATGCTTTTCTTTCCCATTCTTCTACCGAAAGACTTGGAAAAAGTGTACATTTTTCACATCTAGAAAAGATTGTGTAGAAGTAACTTGGTGTGCATGGCAAGTTACGGACCTCAGACAGAAGTTTCACAAGCATCTCAATAAAAAGCCAGGCTCAAGCCTTAGCAATTTTTTTCCAAAGGGCTGTTCCTGAGGCAATTATATGTAGAAGACTCTGTGTCGCTGAGGGCTGATTGGGTGGCTTTTATGTGCCATACATTCAGCTCTGAAAATTGCACTTGGGAGTCAACACCTTTCATGCACTTCTGGAAATATTATTTTGAGAGTAGAACTCTCTTAAGGCTACCAAGATGGAGATCTGGACTGGAACAGCGATTATTGGAGGTGTCTGGTGCAACTTGTGCAGTTTCATGACAGAACAGCTTTGGAGCAGCAGCACAGCCTGGATCCTGTTCACCTTGGGGCTTACTCAGGCCAGAGCCAAGTGGATAACTGTATTTGAAACTGGAAACAGACAAGGATGATCTAATTTTAGAGTGAACTATAACTTATTTTCTTACATTATTTTGTGTATCCTTACCAATGTATTCTTACATTACATTTATTACATCCATCAATAACTTTCAATTTATTGTTTCATCGATAAATGAAACATTTAGAATCTGCTGCTATATGAAAAAGCAGCATACAGATGCAACTCTGTTAGAAGTGATGCATTATGCTGGAGCAGGCCCTGCAAACTTAGCTTTTGTGAGGTTGATTTGTTTCAGTATTGCACATGAGCAAACCACTCATGAGGTCCTCACTTTGCCAAGTGGTAGGGCTTCAGTACAGTACTCTTTCTCTCTGCAATCAAATGTTGAAAGCAATGAAAATTTGGATGAGGGACTGATCTTCTCCCCTGTCCCCTTTCATTACAGGAATAGTTGCTGGAATTAAACACCTGAGAGTGCTTTCTCTCTCTTTGTATCGGAGAAAATCCTTGTGAATGGCTGAGGCACATTTCATCATCTTACAGTCTTGTTAGGGGGAAAAAGTTTTAAATGAAACAGACTTTAATGCAACAAATGCAGATTTAGGTGTAGGGAAAACTGTGCTGGGTCCAGTTTTCCAGAGTGATAGGTCAGCTGCCAGGACAGATTACAGCTGGATTCAGTCCTTGACACTAGCTACATAGTAGGATGTTCACTGTGGTTACAATATGTAAAAGAATAACTAAATATCATGTGGTTTTATCTGTTACAATAGCTCTGACAGAAGAAGTTGGGCCCCAGGGCTGTGAAGTCCTGGTGCCTATATGATAGAGAATTGCTGTTCAGCCTCAGAGAATCAGGAATGACTCTTCATTTTTGCTCTCTTTTCTCCCTCTACTGGCTGACAGAATAAGACCATAAAGCATTCAGAGCTTTCTTTTGGTCTTCAGAGACATCCTAATCTAGAAGTCATCCTAACTTCCAGCTTTGACTCATCTTGAAGGTAGAATTAAATGAGCCAAAACTGCTGCATCAAAGACCTACACAAGGTGGTACACAATGTCCTGTTCTGGGGCTAACTTTGGTTTCAATCCTTGTCTAGCATCTGCCACAGGAATGTTCTGAGAAGCCCAGTGTCCATCAGTGCATTAGAAAATTCCCTGAGAGTGAATCTGGGACATCTGTCTACCTGTGACCAAGCTGACCATTATCACCCTGGCACTGTGGGACCACCAAGGTGTGAAGGCCCCTCTGGAAGCTTCCATCCAAGCCCTGCTCAGGGCAGGGTCACCTGAAGCAGGTTGTATAGGGCTGTTTCTAGTGAGGTTTTGAATATCTCCAAGGATGGAGACTCCACAACTCTGGGCATCCTGTTCTGGTGTCTGGCCACTATTGTGGTAAAAAAGCTTTTTCTTATGTATTATTGGAATTTCCTATATTTGTGCTCATTGCTTCTCATCCTTTCAGTTGCATGTGCCAAAGGGAAACCTCACAAATACTCGGTATTGGTGTTAAATGCTTTTGCACCCCAGAGCTTTAGCCTTTTCCTTCTAGATTGCCTACTGCTTTATATTTTCTGAGAAGCAATCTTTGAGTATAAAATGAGAAGATATAGCAGCAAACACTTTTTAAAGTCTCCTTCTGCTGAAAGAAAGCCTGTCCAGCTGCATTAAGAGAAATATGAACCTCTTAAAGCTGCTCACCCCTCTGACAGAAGGAAGCTATATTCTGTTCCGCCTTAGACAATTTAGAGCAGCCATTTCAAAAACAGCCTTCAGCATCTTTGAAGCAAGCATGCTCTCAACAAGGCTTCTGGAAAAAAAAAGGACCCCTATAAAAAGCATGAGTAATAAAAGATATTCTCTTAAAACAGCTGGTGAAATGATGGGAGGTATCCTGGACTAGAGTTAAATTTTGCTGTCTTTTTGACTACTAGCACCTCAGTGCATGGAGTTTCTCTCTTTCCTGGACTGTGAGGGAATTATTTGGAACAGTCCTGCTTTGGACTTAGTACATTTTTCAGAATGACACTGAGAAAAGCCATCTCTAACCATCTCTTTCACCCTCAGGAGGGCATTTTGTGTTTCTTCCCAGCTTCTTGGAAGTTTTTCATCTGTGGCAGACAAAATGTTTCATAGCTTTTCTTCTGAGAGACTCAGAAGTATCTCGTGTATTGTGCTAAGATGAAATCCTGTCTTGCAGGTTCACCCCACTACTGAAAGCAGTTTTGGGGTTATAACCTACAATACCTTTGGCAATATTTTATATGGTGATTCTAATATAGCACTTAGTAGTCTCTACCTCTCCTCACCAAACTGTGGTTTTTCACAAGGCAATAGCCCTGCCTCTGCAGATCACAGGAAATCCTGTGTATGAGGTAAGAATATCCCATCCAGGCTACGCAACTGTTTGGGACTGGCATAATTTTCACCATTGCTTGTTGCTCTGAGGTAATTTTTAAATTTCTGCAGAGGTTTGTGGAGGGACAGTTCAATTATCCCCTTGCCAAGATAAAAATTACATGTCTTGGTTCTAATCTGAAATGTTTGCAGTGACGTGCTGCCAGTAGGATAATTAGTCAGAAGAATATAATGTGGATATTCATAAGCAGTGATAACATATTTGTTGGCCTTTTTTCCCGGTCAAGTATGAAATGTGATGGCAATGTAACAGCAATGCAGAGCGCCCCTGAAACACTGGTTATTTTGCAGTGCCTATTGTGGCTTCAGAAAGTCAAGTCCTTCGGAAACTTTCTGCAGAAAAAGGAATACAAAGGGTTTTAAGATGCAGCGGTGTCTGTGAGATGACATATGATGAAAAATGTTGAAGTTCTATACCAAGCTTTTCAGGTTCATTTCTCTCCAAGCACATCATCCATTGGATGATGAGCTCAGAAGTTATGGACTGCCATGTTAAACATTGGAGAAGTAATCCCTGGAGAGCTAAACAAAATCCATGACTGTTTCTTACCTATACAAGAGAATATGAAATACTGTTTTTTCCAGTCATAGGGCTGGTGTGTTTCCCTTGCACTGGCTTCCCAAGAGACCCAAGGTTATA
Organism: Callaeas wilsoni; assembly: GCA_013398955.1. NCBI lineage: Eukaryota > Metazoa > Chordata > Aves > Passeriformes > Callaeidae > Callaeas > Callaeas wilsoni. The sequence goes on along the minus strand of VWPU01016422.1, from coordinate 10,441 downwards.
ATGGATTGTACTGGAAAAGCAGATTTGGCATTTTGTTGGAATACGCAGGTGCAAAGTCTGGAATACCAGATTTTGCTGGGAAGAGTGATGAAAACCTCCCTGTTTCTGGAAAGTATTGCACCAGAGTGTTGCAGCCATGGGAAATACTCACTCTTCCATGTGTGGGACTTAGGAAGTCATTCCAATCAGCTTGGCGATAACCACTGCCTTCTTCTCTTTCTGTTTCTAGAGGTATGGCACTCTGAGTCAAGCAAACCCAATTTGTACTTCTTCAGGGTAAAAACTCTTTGCTTTCCCAGACCCCATCCTGCTGTCCATCCACTTGAGAACTGTGGGAAGAGAGGCTGTCATTGAAGACAGGTGAAAAAGCTGTTCAGTATCTCAGCCTTCTCCTGATCTGTTGTTAACAGTTTTCCAGCATTGTTTGTCCGGGGAAGAGAGCTTGATATCAGTGAACAGTTGTCCATAATCTTAATGCATTGTTCCTTTGAATTTAGAGGAATTAATTTGTTTTCAGTTGGTCTCTTTTCCTAAAAAGACAGAACATCTCTTTTTCTTAAAAAAAAAACCCCAAACCACCTAACTTCCCATGAGTAGATTCCCAAGCCTGCCAGGAGGTAGTTGCACCCTCAAGACTGCTGTATGTATTTCTGTGAGAGCTGCTGTTAACTCTGGGTTGTGATCATTGCTAGTGCATCCATGGAGCAAGAAGTATTGTGGATGGTAAAATACCTCTGCAAACCAGATTTTTCTAGTGCTGTTAAATTGCTTTAGAACATCAGCTTTGACTTTGTTATTAGTAGAAAAGGAGTGAATGAGGTGTTTGAGCATTTTTCTTGAAGACTTGTTTACAATTCTTTTATTCCTAACTGCACTGTAATTTGTGCAAAGAGGGGCCTGCCTAAGTAGTGGCAACCCAGTCTTCAATCTTTGCATTTTTCTGAAGAGTTTGGCTTCGGAATAGTAAGACAGAGCTGCTACCACTGCTGTGATGTTCTGAGAACCAGCCAACCCAGCGCACTAAAATTACAAACATTGCACGCCTTCTCCCAGACCAAAGCTGTCAGCAGCTAGGACTCTGGCTGCCCTAGACACCACCTCTGACCTGACCTCAAGACACTGGGGAAACAAGTATTGTTTCCCATGGAAAATGGCCACCGTTCTCCTCCAGACACCTGTGGCCTAATGTGGGCCTGCAGCCACCCCTAACCACCCTGCCCCCCAATCCCATTTCCTGGAGCTCCGGTGTGGGACAGGGAGTGGTGCAGGAACTGCCATCCTCAGCTCTGTGCCTCTGCGCTCGTCCTGATCAATGTCACCAGTAGGAGAGCCTTGTCCCAGGCTAGGGTTGCATTGGAGGGTCTGGATTTGGGATGAGCGAAGTAGCTTGGCGCTGTGCGGTTTTTCCTGTCAGAAATCTGTCATGGCGATGTTTTCCCTGGCTGTCCCAAAGGGAAGAAACAGCTTTGGAGTTGTCGCAGCCACATGCTGTGGATGCATCCCCTGAAAACCAGTTGAGGATTGTTCATCTGACTCTGCCCCTGACCTGTGGCTTCCAGGGAGTCTCCTGGAGTTCTAGATATTCCCAGGAGAGGATATTCTAACACCTGCTTTTTAAGCCAAGAATTCCAAACCCAGTAAGTCAGTCACATTCTATGTGAGCTGTCCTGATGGTGGGATGGGAGGGGGAAAACCCCACACTGCTGTTTGCAACATTCCTGACTGGGAATTGGGGCCAACTGGGCATTTTGGAGCGGTGAGGCCACAAGGTCAGCCTGGAACTGCATCTCCAGGGAATGCTGAGGCATCCCATACCTGTGGCACTTGGCAACACATCCCTGATGTGGAGCAAAAAGAGGAGGGGGGAAATTTTGGGTCAATAGAAGGAATGGAATTGGCATTTCTAGAATGGAATTGGGATAGGTGCTGATCATATCATGGAATCAGGGGGTGGTTTGGCTTGGAAGGGACCACAAAGACCCTCTGGACTCTGTTATCTCATCCCATGGCGAAGAATGCATTCAAAACTGCCTCCTCACCTTTATGGAATGGCAATGGCTGTTGGGAGCTCTGGCAGGAGCACCTGGAGAGCAGGTAAGAATAGCAATGGAATTGTTTTGACTGCTGTTGGATGTTGTTTGCTTTTTCCAAGATGTTCCTCTGATTGATGTTTTCACAGTTGTCTTCTAGGCCTCATTTGAGGATAATTCCAAGAATATGAAAGTAGTTGGAAAGGAGAGAGGAAAAAATGTGAACTTGCTCCATTTCTAGTAACTCCAAACTTCTCCCACAACACCATTCTGGGGGAAAGCTCGTTAAATGATAAAGATACAGAGGAATAAGTGTTGTAAACCCTCCTGGCTCTCTGACAGAGCAAACCTTCCAGTAATCCCCGTAGATGTCTCAGAGAAACTGTGGGATCATAAGGTTTTCCAGGAAAGAAAAACAAGGACAGAGATGAGAGAATAGGCTTCCAGTTAATAATGATTTGATGAGCATAGGAATGGTTCTTGTATGTTGGATGCCCTCCTTTATATCCCTGGAATAGTATTTAATTATTCCTTTTAAAAAATAATTTAAGTTTGGGAATTCAAATCTGAGAGGAAACGATGCAAAATGAATGCAGGGAGAAATCATGGAATCATCCTGGAACTGAGGAATTGTTTGGGTGGAAAGGGACCCTACGGCTCACCTCACTTCATCTCCTGCTATTCCATCAACTAGACCAGGGTGCTCCAAGCCCCATCCAGCCTGGGCATTTAGCAGGCGGCAGCCCACTGCTGATCATTGTGACGGGTCGCAAATGGTGGCCATTTTCCATGGGAAAAATAATTCATTCCCCCATTGTCTCTGGGTAAGATGAGAAGTGTTATTTGGGGCTCCAAGGGCAACCAGAGTCGTAGTCGCTGGCAGTGTTCTTCTAGGAGAAATCCTGCAAAGTTTGGAATTTTAGGAGGCGGCAACCAAGTGTGGGCCATTATCCATGATAAAAATAGATCATTCCCCCATTGTCTCGGGATCAGCTCAGACGAAGTATTTGGAGCTAAATGAACAGCCACAGTCCTACTTGCTGGCAGCTTAGTTCTGGGAGAAATCTTTCAAAATTTGGAAATTAAGCAGGCAGCTTGCCACTGTTGGCCAATCAGACCAGATGTGAAGAGTGGCAATTTTCTTTAGGAAAGAAACCTCATTCTCCAAGCTTCCCACGGTCAGCTAAGGGGTGGCATGTGGGGCTCCAAGGGAAGCCAGAGTCCTAGCTGCTGGCAGGTTTGTTCTGGGAGAAATCCTACAAAGATTGCAAATTTAGCAGGCGACAGCCCACTGCTGGCCAAAGCAACGGGATGCGAATAGTGGCAATTTTCCTTGGGAAAAAAACCTCATTCTTCCATTGTCTCAGGGTCAGCTCAGAAATGGCATTTGGGGCTACAAGGGAAGCCAGAGTCCTAGTTGGTGGCAGCTTTGTTCTGGGAGAAATCCTGCAAAGATGGCAACATTAGCAGTCGGCACCATATTTTCTGCAGGAGAGACTGGATGGAAAGAGTGGTCATTTACAAAGGGAAAAAGACCTTATTCCCACATTGTCTTTGGGTCAGCTCAGAGGTGGCATTTGGGGCTACAAGGGAAGCCAGAGTCCTAGTTGTCCAAAGCTATGTTCAGAAAGATATCAGGCAAAGATGGCAAATTTAGGAGGTGGCACCCCAGTGTTGGCCATTGCTCATTGATGCAAACGGTGGAAATTTTCCCTGGGGAAAAAACCTCNCCGAGTCCCACGCAGGACTGAGGAGCCGAAAAATAAAACAACCAAAAAGCCCTTCCGGGGTTTCAGGTCTGGTCCTTGTTAGCAACTTCAGCTGAAGAAACCTCTTGGCAAAAGGGCTAATCAGAGTGCTCCCTTCAGCCTTTGTCAAGCTTTCGATGCCTTTCCTCCAGGTAGGTGGTTTTGTGTCTTCAAGCACAGGCTGTAGTACAGGTAGGAGGGGCTTTAAGAAGCCAAGAAGTGCAGCAGTGAAACAACAGGTGCCCCTTCAAACTGATGCGGCCACGTGGGGTCACCTGAAGTGACACAAGGGCCCGTGTGCGCATTCCAAGGGCTAGTGCATGGCAGGGACAGAGAGGTCGCTCCGCTGCCAAAGCTGTGAGAAGAACCAGAAGGGCCAAAACGTCATTTCAGGTCGAGCCCTGATGAACTCTTCCCCTTACTTCCCCTCAAATCGGCAGCAGGCAAATGCAGCCCGGTCTGTCTCGACTCAGGGCACAGTNAAGCTGACTAATGCATATAAGCATTGATTATTATTGATAATTATTGATGATTATTGATGATTATTGATAATAATCAATAAACGGAGTTCCACCAATAACTCTATGAGTACATGTGGTTCATCCCAGCAACTCTCCACAGAAAGCCCTGCTGCGGAGGAAGGAGCCCAGATAAAGTCATCCCGAGGAACTCCAAGGGAAAGCCCCCGGTGCTACCGGCCTTTTTAGCCCTGTCTCACATTCAGGAGTTGTGTTATGTAACGGAGCGATTCTTGATCACTTTGTCACACCTTGTAGCCCAGAGCTTTAGAACACTGGGTGGAAGGAGTGGCATTTCTACCCAGCTCCCTTCCGGAGACTCTGCTGTTCTAACAAAGAATCCCTGAATGCCCATAGCACCTCTTGACCGGCAAGGGAGGGTTCTCCCTGCAGTTGTGCACCCCAGTATGGTACATTTTTGTCGGCTCTGAATTTCCCCTTCTCCACTTCACCTTCAGGATGAGAAAAAAACCTGACTTTGTCTTTTGGGTTTCCTGCTCATTCACAACTGAAAGCTGTTGAGATCCTGGACTTGCTCCCATGGTGTTGGACCCATTGTGCACCCCCCAAATGCCTTCCTCTACCCTAAAAACAACTGATGGAGACGGAAAGTGCAGTAATCGGTCTAATTACAGGAATGCACCCGGGTGCCAGCTGTGACTCTGTGCCACCTTCTGTCTACTGCCCTGACCTACCAAAACAGGGTTCGGTAAAAAACAAGAGGTTTTTTTCATAAATGCACATGCTCTTTCATTTTTCTTTTCTTTTCTGAGGGCTGCCAACCCTCTTGTACCCTGAACAGCTCTCCAAGCCTCTACCCGAAGGCCTGACCCACGCTGCGGTCCTTCCAGCCAGGACCCCACTGAGAGGGGATGGTGAGAGCTCTGTGTGTCAGCTCTGGTCTGGAGGCTGAGCTGAGAGTGATAATTATCCCTTTTCTAATGTCCTGTGAGCGGTGACTGCCAATTCTCCAAGGGCCGTGACACATTTTCCCCAGGAGTGGGACGTCCATTGTTACAAAGCTTCCATTTTTACAAAGGAAACATTTTCAGTTTCANCCGGGGCTGGAGCGGGGCCGCCAGGGGCTGGCGGTGGCTCCCGGGCAAGAGCCGTCCGTAGCCGGGCTGGATATTTTTACAAAGGAAACGTTTGCAGTTTCGTTTTCTCCCTCTAGTGGAAGAAGAGAAATCACAGCTACTATTGTAAATAAAACAAAAGCATTTCAGGCAGGTTTGTTAAGTAGAAACTTCTACTCCTCAAGGCACAGCCTCACTCTTTTTACAAGGTTTCCTTTGAATGCAGTGTGGAATTTGCTCAAGTAGGAACTGCTGGGTGATGCTTCCTGAGACATATTTTTTCTTTAGTCTGCAACTGTCTCCAGACTGAAGGATATTTAACAAATGATAAGTAAATCGGTTTTGTCTCATTTAAGGTATGGAATGTCAGAGTGACGCAAAGAACTGGTAGAAGCAGGATATGATGTTTGACAACCAGACAAAGAAAACGTGACTCTTCTTCACTGGGCAGCAATAAACAACAGACAGGAGCTGGTGAAGTGAGCTGGGAGTCCCTGTGACGGTAACACAGCGTCTTCTGCCACTGTTACCTATCATGACTTTGTCGCTTTTGTACTTGAAGACAAAGGAATGTGCTGCTTGAGAAGGGAAGGGTAGAATTCAAGTTTTAATGCAGTTACCTTTGTGAAAATGTCACTGAAATGTAAAGATAGCCTGGGTTCTTTATATGTGAAATCATGTAGTACATGAAATCATGAAATTTTCCCAGGTTTGGTTTTTTTAACAAAAATGTCTTCTGTAAAAGTCACACGTCTGCTAAGGAAGGTGGGAACCTTCCTGGAATGGAAAGAAGACCCCTGCCTCCAAATCATTATAACTTTGAAAATGATGGGGCTTCCAAGCAAAAATGCAGGAAAGGAGCAACAGTTCTCTAGTATAAAATATGTACAGAGCAGAACAGAACCAGCAACAACACGGGCGCAGGAGTTCGGCCCCGCTGAGCGCTGGGTTTGCCCTTCGGTGCAGTTCTGAGCGCACCCGGCAGGGGCCGCTGTGGCCGCGGCGGGACACGGGCGGGGCCAGGCGGGCTCGAGGCAGAAAGGGGCGGGGCCAGGGCCAGGCGCGGCCGGCAGGGGGCGCTCCGGCGCACGCTCGGACCCTCCCCGGGGGGCGGCGGCGGCTCGGCCAAAAGGGAGCGAAGGGAGCGATTCCCGCGGGCACTCGGGCGATGGCCGAGACCGCCCCGGCTCCAGGCAGCGCACTGCGCGCCGGCTCTCCGTTCCCGAGCAGCAGGGAGCCGGGGAAAGCGGGCAGATTCGATCGCATTGCCGAATGGCAGCGTAGCAAAGTCCCGAAGCCGAATGCACAAAAGCTCCCGCAGCAACCGTGCAACCGAGTGCCCCGATCCGCTGGCGGAAGGGAGGCAGGCAGTGTTACAGCCCAGTCGCTGAAGTCCAGGATTAAACCAAGATTGTTTTGCTCTGGGTAGATGCAAAATAAGGTAGGAGAAAATCCCAACCAGATATTCTCAAGAGCTAAAAAGCACATAAAAGTTTCCTGGCAAACCACAGAAAATTAAGGAACGTTGTCAAAACACTAAACACAACCTAACATCACTTATCACAGCATAGACTTAGCCCACTGGACACAGAAAACCTTTTCACTCATTCGATGTTACGTTCCGTGAGAAGAGAGTTAGAAGAAGGAGAGAAAACCAGAAAGAGAGGAAAGACACAGGAAACCAGACAGATAGCTACCGGCTCCTGGGTTCCAGTGATGGAAAACTCCAAGAGGAAGGTAGGGCTAAAGGACCATGCGCTTGCCTCGTGATGACCCTTCTTCCTCGTGATGACCCAAACCTTTTCAGCCCATCCTGGGCCTTTCTCCCAGGAGGGACTTCTGGTCTCATGGCCACTCAGGGACTGGGTTAGGCAAAACCGGGGCTGCCTCCAGTGTGCCGTGACTGACAGACATTGCGGGGCAGAGCACTGCCTTCCCAGAGCAGGGTCTGATCTACCCCCTAGCACACATTCCAAGCCCCTTGAGATGTCTCAAAACAGATGGCCTTTTCCAGTCTCTGACAGGCAGGACCCACCCCCCGCCAAGTCTCGGGCAGAGCGTGCACCTTTTGCGGGATGTGCGACCGCCTGGGCAGCCTTTACAAGCACGTGCCCTAAAGCAAACCCCTCCATCCTTCTCAAGGTTTCCCGCCTGTCAAATCCTAAAGATACAGTGACAATCTTTTTGCCACAGAGGATGATGGGATAGATACTTTATCATTAGGAATCCCCCTCAGGCCGGTGTCCTTCCAGGGAGTGGCAGAGTGAGAGAAAGTCCTCCCTGAGCCTCCTTTTCTCCTGGCTGAGCCCCCCACTATCTCCCTTAGCCGCTTCTCATGTGACTTGTGCTCCAGAGCCCGCCGCAGCTCAGTTCCCTTCTCTGGACACATTCCAGCACCTCAAAGTCTTTCTTGTGGTGAGGGACCCAAAACTGACCCCAGGATCCAAGGTGGGGCCTCAGTGGTGCCCAGAAGAGGGGGACGGTCACTGCCCTGGTCCTGCTGGCCACACTGTTGCTGACACGGGCCAGGATGTCCTTGTCCTTCTCGGCCACCTGGGCACACCTGGGCTTGCGTTCAGCAGCTCGCGGCCAGCGCCCCTAGGTCTATTTCTGCGGAGCCGCCGGAAATTGCACAGAAGGGTCAGTGGAATGCGGAGAGTTTAGTAACTCCAGGCGGCCCAATCTGACTTAGGGACTCTGTGGCCGCTTTGGTAACAAGTCAAGTGGGCCCAGGCCGCCTGGAGTGACCAGGCCGTAGCGCTGCAGGAGGATGTTGTGACCCAAGTGAAGGTGTAAACCATTTCCTCGGACACCAGTTCCCACTCTTCCAGAAGGTTGGAGTTTATTCAGCGATCCCTCCTGCCCGGTGGCCGAAGCGCCTTCTGCGCGCGCGCGTTCCCGGCGGGGCTCGCAGGCGCAGCCGTGGAGTAACGGCCGCTGCGCGCGGGACCCCGCGGCCGCCGCTGCCCCGCTCACGGCCGAGCCCTCCGCGCGCGCACCGGGACAGGGGGCGGAGACTGCGCGCCTCGCGCCGCTCGGCCACCAATGAGGAGCCGCGGAACGGGCGGGGCACGGCGGCGATTGGTCGGACCGTCGGGCGGGGGCGGGGCCCGGAGGGGCCGGTCCCAGCTGAGGGGCCGTTGGTGCGGCGGAGTCGGAGCGGCGGCGGCGGCGGCGGGCGGGCGGTGGTGAGGGAGTGACCCCCGGCGAGGGACTGACCGACCCCAATCGAGGGACTGACCGACCTTTGGCCAGGGAGGGACTGACAGCCGGCGAGGGATTGAGCCCCGGGGAGTGACCCCCAAGGAGTGTCCCTCGCGGCGTGGTCTCGGACCCGTGGGTGGGTGCGTTCCTTCCTTATCGATAACTGTGTGGGTCCGGGCCTGGAAGGGAGCCAGCCGTTTGGGCAAAGGGCAGCGACGAGCCGCCTTCCCCTCACATCGCTTCTGAAAAGAAGCCTACGGGGCTACTAGAGGAGGTGGCCTTAAGATGAGATAGTGGAGATTCGGATTACATTTTTAAAGTTTTTTTTTCGCTGTTGGGGTGGTCAGGCGTTGAAGCAGGTTGCCCAGGGAGGTGGTGGATGCAGAGGGTATGGCCAGGCTCAGTCAATGTCCAGATAATGGATCAGGTTTGCGGTGACGGGGCACGTGGAGCCGGGAAGTCAGTCCACAGTTCAGATTATAGGATGATGCTCTTTAACGTGAGACGTGTTTGATCAGACCGAAAGCAAGCTACAGTGCGTGTTCCACAGAGAGAATTAGTGTGGCCGAGTAAGTCCATTCTCCATTCCCACTGATTTTTGACTTAGGTAGCATTAGATCTTGTTTTCTATGGTGTAAATGACATATGCAACAAAGACTCTGTGCAAAAGAATGCAATTGACAAGGTCCAGGACAGTTAATGTTACAGCGGTAGCAATTTCTCAAATGAAGAAAGGCAGTTAAGTTAGAGAACTTTATTTTCAGAGGTTTATGAGAAGGTGGTGGAGCTTTTTTTTCCTTTCGCCTATATTTGTAAGTAACATGCCATATATTACCTATGCATCTTAAAAGAAACTTCCAGTTAGCAAGAAGTTTAATGGATTACTTAGATATCAGTGTTTTGATTATGTTTTGCGGAATGTAAGTTCATAGGGAATTGGTAAAGACTTTTTTCTTCCTCTCCTCCAGCCCGAAATTTCACGTGGTCTGAAGGCTATAGAATAGATTTGAGTAACTTTTATTTGTGATTCTCTTGTAGAGGCATAAGAATTACTGAGAACACTCAGGAGTACTAGGATTCATATTTTCTTTTCTACAGGACATCATGTAATATGCTATTACAGTTTTCTCTTCAACTGCACATCACTTTTAACCTTGAGTGAAGACTCTGCATTATTGAAGAGAACCATTTTGGGCAGTGCCGCTCTAGGTTAACACATGATCAGAACCTCAGACTGCTAATTAAAAGCAGAAAATAGTTTGGCTGTCACCACGAGGCAACGGCATGTTCTCCTGTTGTCATTCACACTGTCAGAGTAAAACTGGAACCGAGTAATCCCATTCCTTTACAACCACCCTTATGCTACATCTTGTAGCTAGAGGAAATTAAGAATTGTCTTGCATGTTTTGAAATTCTAATCGGGACCAAGATGATGTGTAATCTAGGTTATGAACTAATAGGAGTTGCAAGACTTACGAAGCATACTCACCATAGAGGATTTGATTGAGAGCTTAAACAACCTTTTTAGAGTGGAACTCTAAAAGAGTTACAGAAGAGATGATGGATTCCTAGCTGGCACAGAGGAGTCAAGTGGTGAAGCATTTCTTGTTTAAGCAGAATATACAAAAAAAAAAGCCTCCAATAAGACACTGCCAGTAGTCAGAGGCACAGCAGCGATGGTCCTGGAGCCGCCAGTTCCCAGTCCTTGGCTCCCAGAATGACGTGGCAGTGCCTCAGGGGAAGACCCTTGGTGTAGTGCTGGACAAGATCCTCCAGCAGCAAAGGCAGGTGTTGCCATCTCCAGGGAATTCCCTGACATCAGCAGTGAAAAAGCAGGATAAGCATGGATTGCACACTTCAGATAC
>VWPU01016421.1:278-47615 GCA_013398955.1 Callaeas wilsoni | reverse complement strand
CCCCCCCGCCCGCCGCTGAGGCCAGCCAGGGGCTCCGGCAGCCTGACAGCCCCGCATTCTGCATCCCGCCGTCCTCTCGTCCCCATCCTGCAATCCCGGCATCCTGCATCCCGCCTGGACCGGGCCCCCGGCAGCGGGGCGGGAGGAGAGGAGCTGCAGGGCATCCCGAAGGCTTTTGCCCGCTGTGCCTTCTTGCGCCTGGACACCTTTGCTAGCTCGCCTCGGGGGTGTTTTTTGGGGTTTTTACTGGTTTTTGGACTGCCCCCGCCTCGGGACAAGCGTGCGGGAGTGGGGTACAGCCGGGCCCCCCCCGGCGCCTCCTCGCCCAAGTGAGCCTCGGACTGCTGCCCGAAGAACCGGCTCGCCCAGCACCTTTGCCACTTCTCCTCCTCCTCTTCCTCCTCCTCCCCCTGGCCCTCCCGTCCTCCTCCCTCGCCCGAGGACAGCGGGACTCCCTCCGATGCCGCTCGGCAGGCTCAGCGCTCGCAGCCAGCCTTGCCGGGGGCTCTCCTGATCTCCGTGGAGCTCCGCAGCGCTCGCCCCGGTGGTTTTGCTCCCCCCCATCCCTCCTCTCCACCCCCCCCTTCCCCCTTTTCGCCTTGTCGGGTGTGTTTTTTGCCTGTTGGAAAAGTCCCCGCTGCCCAGGATGGGGGTCGGTGGGTGCTTGGCCCTGCCCTGGAGGTGCCTGGTCGTCCTCTGTCTCAGGCTGCTCTTCCTTGTGCCCGCAGGAGTGCCCGTGCGCAGCGGAGATGCCACCTTCCCCAAAGCCATGGACAACGTGACAGTGCGGCAAGGGGAGAGCGCCACGCTCAGGTAGGAGCAGCTGGACTGGGGCCTTGGGGGGCCGGGGGGGTCCTGCTTGCATGGTGACTTTGGGGACGTGACTCAGTTTCCCCGCGGGGGATGCGCCGTGCCGGTTGGCGGTACAGGATGGCACCGGGCAGCCAGCTGAGAGACTGGGGTGCCAGGGGACTGGGCTTGGGCTCAGCACCCCCAGTTGTCTCCGGGAAAGTTACTGGGGGGTGAAAAATAAGGGAATGTGATTCCCTTTTGGCGCCCTGCCCCACAGCAGTACGAGGCAGGGGCTCAGTTGCTGCTGTCAGTACCGCGGCTCGGGCACTTGCGTTCGGTGCAGATGAATCCTGCTCTGCTCCTGGAGCGCGGTGCCGGGGGTGTCTTCATCCCTGTCAGACCACCACAGCCTGGGGAAAGTGGGAGTTGTTGACCTCCTGGTGTGGCTTTGTGTCTTTTTCTCACGTCCAGACCTGCTGGAATGGGGAAGTGCAGGACGGGGCTGGCTCTGGGCAGGTGGATGCTCCGCTCCTCAAAAATCCCCTTGCTCCAGAGGCAGGGGGCTGCTGCTCCCTGCCAGCATTCCCTCCCTGGGGAGGGGAGAGATGGGGGCTGGGCGTTGCACCAGGGTCCTGTCTCCTGCAGCAGCGATCCGAGTGGTTCGGGGGCTGCCGAGGAATCCGTAATTTTGCTCAGCATAACTTCTGGGATATCTTATGCCCAGACACTCGTCCCTGTCCTCACAGCAGATGGGCGCAGTCATCCCAGAGGATGTTTGATAGGGACATTAAAAATCAAAAGCCAGGTTTTAATTGCAGCGCTGGGAAGCGACGCTTGCAACTCTGGCATGCTCGGGAGCGACTTTCCTCCTCGGGAGCATTGCGTAGCTGACACCAACATCTGCGGGGCCAGCTGGGTGTGTGCGGTGACACCGCACTCCTGCTTCATGCCAGCCAGTGGAGAGGGGCCAAGCCAGGGCAAAAAAAAAAGCCCCAGAAGGAATTTCAGCAGGAATTTTCCTTCAACTCGGTTGTTTGCGGCCAAATCTCGTGTCCCCCTACAGCCCTTGAGTGCTCCTGGAGGGTGGGAGCTGTGTTGTGGCCATTCCTCTGGATTTGTCTTGCGTCATGGCACGACTGGGCAAAGAGGCTGGGAAACGGGTGGCAGAGGGTGGAGGACAGAGAGTCTTGCTTAAGAATTTGCCTCGCTGAGCTTGGATTAAAAAAGTAGTAGCTTGTTTTCTTTCCTGAATCGCTGTGTTCTCCCAAGTGCCAAAAATCCTACAGATCCTGCTATCAAAGAGGGAGGGGTTTGGGTTACTGGGGGTCTGGGCAGTGAAACACACTGCGGGTGGCAGCAGCTGGGTGGGTGCTCCGCAAACTTACGGGAAGAGGCTCTGGCGAGGGCCTGCACAGGGTTTCAGGCACAGATCGGAGATCTCGATCCACACCACAGATCGAGGTGCTCTGCCCTGGCACTGGGTGGTCGCTGGTGTTGGAGGAGAACAAAGGGAAGCTTGGGTGAGTCAGCAGGAGGAATTCTTTCCTTCTGTCGGGGAGGCTTCGTGGGAAGGGGGACAAATCCTGCCCCTGGGAGGTGGCTCTGGAGGGGAGGGAGGACAGCGATGTGTCATCCCCCCAGAGCTGCCATAGGCGCGTCCCAGTAGAGCTGGGAGCCGGTTTGGTGGCAAGGGGTGTCCACATCCCTCGGCAGGTGCCTCGTCAATACAGGCGTGCCCCAGGAGAGGGGCACGTGGGCTTTGGGATGTGCGGCCTGTGCAGATGCCGTTCCCGCTGTGCAGATGACGTTCCTGCTGTCCTGCCCCTGGAGCAGGGATTGCTCTTGGAAATTGATGGTTTGCTGGCACCGCTGGCTCGGTGCTCTGCTTTGGTGACAGAGGGGTGCAGGAGAGTGTTTTTCCTGGGCGTTTGGAGGTGTTTTCCTGCTGGTTTGAGGTGGGAGCAGTTGGCCAGCAGGCAGTGGGACACTGCTGCATCCCCCGGTCAGTCCCTGTCGTGCTGCGCCGTGGCAGGAGCCGGGAGGAGCAGGGCATGTGAAAACCAGAGGAAATCAAGGAAGCATGAATCTTCCTGCCTGGTCCCCTCCCAGCCCGGCGTGCCCATCGATCTGTTGTGGAGGAGTTAACTTGTGCAGAATAGCAATGCTGCTACAAAGGCTCTGGCAGACCCCAGTGAAGCTCCCGGCCACCTCCTGCCCAGCTCTGCATGGGTGACAGTCAGGGAAGGAAAAACAAAATCAGGTCTAATCCAATCCCACTCATTTCCATGCAAGGTGGGAGGATGGGGAGCTGCAGCCAAGGATTTGGAAGGAGAGATGTTTCTAGAGGTCCCTTCTGGGTGTTTCACAGATGCCAAAAGGGAAGAGCAAGCTGAAAACTCATCAGCAGAAGTTGCTGTTTCTCTGGAGCACTCGGAAGGTCCTGTGCCCCTCTCTTCCCAGGAGAGAGGCTCTGGCTGTTGGAAGTAGGTTATTTTATCGGGGTGGCGGGTGCTGAGGAGCCCGAGCAGCAGTGCCCTGCCAAGAGGCTCTTTTCAGCTCTGTGCCTCCAAGCAGAGCGAATTCAGGGCTGGGAAAAAAGCTGGACTGAAGGCTGCAAGGAGACTTCTCTGTTGTAAAGGCTTTGCTCCATACAATCCATTGTAGGGAATCACTTTAGGACCAGAGACGTTGGAGATGTTCAGATATTTCCTACCTTGTGATGTTTCTGCTGCAGGGTACAGACGTGTCTTGGGTACCAGCACTTGCGATCACTGTATTAAATTTAAATCAAGCTTTACATGTTGGATTAGAGCTGCTACCTGGGACAGGTAGGATTTACTCCTGGATGCAGCAAAACCTGTGGGAATAGGGAAAGGGTTGGAGGGAGTTGTGTCCAACAGTTTAGTGTCTTTACGGTTGGATGTGTTGGTCCTGCCTTTAGGGTTACACCGAGGAATTGTGTGCAAGTGAAGGTCAGAGCTTTCTGTCCCTCCTTGTGTCCCCAAGCCCAGATCGTGAGGACGAGGCAGATCTTCATCCCCTCCCACCATGTCCAGACAGCTCTGCCCTCACCAATAGCGAGCGGTTCATGCTGGAGTTGGACCCATCCTGAACTTCCATGCAGAGCTTGAACCTAGTCCAGGCATTGCTGAGACCTTTGGAGCGGCTCTCTCGGCACCAAAACAAATGGCTTGATTATGACTTCACTTTAATTGGCGTCAGTCAGAGCTTTCCACGGCGAGGCTCTGACGTTCCCATCAGCAGCACAGGCGCCTGCCCGGTGTCCCCCTGAATCCGCCTGCGCTCCCCTCGCCATCTCCTCTGGTTTCCTTGGCAGGGTGATGCAATGCCTTCATTTGTTCCCCTCTTTAATTCCAACACTGAAAGTCAAATCTGAGTTAAGCATGAGGCAAAGCTTTTTTTAACCCTGATGTTTCCCATGGTTTCCACTCAGGCTTTGAAAAGGGCTGTGAGCTTTGCCACTGAGCTCTGTCGTGCTTTACCTAAGCCTGTTTTGCAAATTTATTTGGCCCCTGTTGTGCTCTTGAAATAATTTTGGAGAAATGATGACTTGGCTGTGAAACAAAACAAAATCAAGCATGTTTGTTGGATGGGTGCAAACAGAAAGTGCTTGTTTGCTAAGCAGAAAAGACTATTTTTCAGAGATGGGTCTGTTTTCTGTGACTCTTTGCTGCCCCATCTTTTCCCCTTTATTCACAGGAATTCGCCTTGCTGTCTTTTTTATTGTGCAATAGAAAACTAGGAATGGTCTCCAATGGGTAAATGGGGTGTGTTCCAGCACCCAGGTCCTGGGGGAGCCTCCGTGTCTCCCCCAGTGCTGCTCCTGCCAGGATTTGAGCGAGGATAATTCTCGCTGAGGTTTTGGGCAGCTGCCTTTGTGGTTTGCAGTCAATGAGTGCCGAAATCCTGCGGGGGGAGGAGGGGAGCCCATTCCAGGCTGGCTGTGCCTGGGAAAGCTGTGCCTGTAGCCTCGGCTGAGTCGTGGGGGGCTCACGGGGGGCTCAGAGAGCAGTGCCCAGCACCAGGCTGGGCTCCTGGTGTGAGTAACAAAAGCCAGACAGGGCAGAGGATGATGATGAAAGGGGCCAGCCCTGATTGCTAAACCTCCTTTGGTGGCTGCCCAGCTCTGTGTCCGTTTTGCTCCAGGCTCCCACTCCCACTCTGAGCTGCAATAACCCCACTGAGGGGGTGTTGCTTGTCCACCCTGTCCCACCAGCTGAGAACACTCCGAGTTAGGTATTCCCATCTCCTGCCCTGCCCAGCCAACTCCCCCTTCCCTGCGCAACCACCGCATTCCTTATTTCCAGGTCAGTGCTCATCTGCCTCTCCAGCGCTCAGACCTGTGGGAAAGTCATCCCATTCCGATGGTCTCCAAGCTCAGTACCTGGTAGTTCTCATCCTGCAGTTATTTATTTCAGAGACTCCTGATTGCTCACCTGCCCACTTCCCAACTCCCTGCCTGCTTCCCAAGCCCAGAGTGAGGGGATACAGCTGGGGCTTGCAGGCTGCAGAGGCCAAGGTGTAACACCTTTGCTTTCCTCTGTTCCTGAGCAGTAAAGGAATTCTGAGCACCTGAGATGGGCTGGGAGCAGCTTCCAGCGGTCCTGGGGGGATGAGGTGAGAATGGAGCCAAGCTGCCCATTCATGTCTTAACGACCCAAGTTTATTCCCCCAGCTCTCCAGTATCCAGCACCTCTGCCCTTCTCCTTCAAGTCTCTCTCCTTTTCATCCTGAGGTTTAGGGAATAAGTTCAGGGCTGTGGTGACCCCTCCTGTATTAAGGCCAAGAAGGAGCAGAGCATGTTCTGCTGCGTCCCTCATGGTGCCACTTCCCCCCTGCCTCCCTCCTCTTCCCGCTGTTGCTGGGTCCCCCTTTCAGGTCAGGGTTTTGTCCCCACGTTCCTGGGGATGCCCTGTCGGAGAGGCTGCAGGAGCCCCACGTGCGGCGCTCGCCGTGGTTTGTAGCTCACGAGCCGATTGCTTTGCTGGCAGTGGCACGTTTCTGAAAGAGGAGTTTATTACTAAAGTGACATGTCAGCAAATCTCTGCCACCTCTCTCCCATCTCAGAGATGGAATCAGCTTAAAGTGGTGAAAAAAAATTGTCATATGCATGGATTATTCTCCCCTTTTTTTTTTTTTTTTTTTCCCTGAGTGCAATTTCCATCTGAGATGAGACAAGCTCCTGATTGCTGTGCCAGAGGAGGGTTTCCCTTTATAGCTTTCCTGGTAGAGCTGCTGCCTCTGGTTCACTGAAGCTGGGGTCTCCTAGGGGACAAGTGTGCTCTTGTGGAGCTGTCATCTCCATCCTGGCTGAAGCATCTCGCATCTGGAAAGGCTGAAGTCAAACACACTTTACCTTAGCATGGGGGAGGGAGGCCAGAGCAGCCCCACAGGTGGCCAGTGGAGAGGTGCTGGAGTGGTGCTTCTAATGGTTAAGGCAGGCTTAGGAAATGGATTTTCAGGCGTCAGGCCTGCCCTCGGCTCCTCGTGTGACGTTAGGTGCCCTCCCAGGTCCTATAAATGTCTTGATTCGTGCACAGCAATTGCAACGCTTCCTTTCTCTGCTCCATGAGTCATCTGCTTGCGTTGCAGTCTCTTTGTGGCAGGATTCATCCCTCTGGAAGGAAAATGCTAAAAGTGTCCTACTGGAGGGCACCAGAGGTGCCCACCCATGTCCTGCCCCTGCCTGGAGTTTGAAGAGGTGACCGGGAGCTTTATTTGGCTGGATATGCCAGGGAATTGTGGTTTTGGGGGTACCTGGTGTGTGGCTGGGGTACTGCGGAGCTGCTGGGTGGGTGGATGATTAGGTGGGAGCTGAAGTAAAATCAGGGATATTGGGCCCTGGGAAAGCGATGCCTCTGTGGGGCTGCTCACAGCCCCAAACTCTGCTCTGAACCTGCCTCCCCATAACCATGAGCCAGTGTAAGCCTTGGATCCGAGCGCTTGTGGGTGCCAGTCCAAGGCGTGGCACCTGGCCTCACCCCTAGCCCTTGGCTGTCCTGATGCGCTGTCCCGGTGCCACCCTGGCAGAGCCCTTCGGGCCACGCTGCTGCTGGCTCTGCAGTCCTGCACTGGCAGCTCCACCTGTGTGTTAGCAGAGGTGCGCTGGGGCTGTGGGTCATCTTCAGCTTGCCCAGGTCTTTGTTGGCTTCACTGGAGTTATTCCAATTTATGCCATTGAAAAAATCCTCCTCTTGATCAGACAGAGTTGTTTTCTTTCCCCCAGATCTGCCAAAACCTGCCACTTTGAACTCAGACACCCTTATTTTCCTTCAGGAGGAAAGTGGAAAAAATCAGGAAGGAACTAATCTACAACCGCATCAGTGGGAGCCTGGGCTAATAGAAATTGTAATGAGAATCCAGAGCCAAACAAACAGGCAAATGGGGAAAATGCAATCCCACCGGTGCGACAGAGAGATTTATGCCAGCAAAGGGGCTGATCCGGTGCTCATTAATGTCACCACGAGTCTTTATCCCAACTGTAATGGACTGGGGATCAGGTTGGAAGACAGCATTTCAGTCTTGCTACAATATGCAGACTGTTAACGGGTTGTGTAAGGAATAGCAATGTGGAATTCCTTCTCCTTGGGGTTTGCTCGTTGTTGCATGCGGCACCTTTGCAAAGCAAGTGGGAAATACCTTCTGCTCTCCTTGGGTTCGGTTTTCGGAGGTGCAAGGCTGTGAAGGAGCCAAGTCTGAGGCTCAGGCTTGGCTGTCTGGGTGCTGCAGCGTCTGCTGAACCGCCAACAGCATCTCCATCGTGAGGATATTAAAAAGCCTGGTTTAAATAAGGATTCTTCAGCTGCTGGGGAGTGGTGTTGGCTGTCACCACCACAGTCACGCTGGGAAGCATCCTTAGTTTATGTGCAGAGCGAGGAGGCAGTTGGGTGGGTATGGAAATGCTGCAGGAAAACTTGACTTTGCAGCTGGATTCTCCCCTGGAAAAGCCAGGGCAAGAATCGAGACAAGGTCTGGGGAGCTGAGGCTGGCCTGAAGGTGGGGACACCTTTGGGGACAGTGCTGAATAGGAAAGGACACCAAGGGTCAAACAGGAGACCAGCGAGTCCAGCTCTGCATGTCAATGAGGACAGAGTAAATAAGGGATAAAACCACCTTCCAACATGAGCAGCTGGTGAAATATCACAGGATTTTTTTCCCAGAGATGGGAGATTTTGACCGGCTCTGTGCCTGCAACCATAAATGGCTCTGACACCTGTGTCTGTTTTATCAGACACATGCAGAGCCCCGGCCATGATCCAAACATTCATTACTTGGGATTTTTGAGTCTCTTTTTCCCTTTTTTTTTTCATGGTAGGATCATTATTTTCGCAGCTTCACATCCTCGGTTCAGCAAAACCAGTGTGTTTTTCAGCCTTGTGGTTTTTACACATCTCTAATAAGAAGCATGAGAGGAAGCTGTTGAGAAAAGCAAATTCTCAAAGGTATGAAAGGAGAGCAGGGCAGCTCCAGGCTCAGAGAGACTTCCAAATCACAGGATATTTCGGACCTACAGATAGGCACAGCACTAATATTTGAAGGCATATTTGGGTTCTTATCCTTCAGTCCTCAAATTCAGTCAATTATCTGTGTAGAGCTTTATTCCTTAAATAACCTTAAAAAACATAAAGATAACATTTAATTATCTTGCATCCCTTTTCCTCTCTTACAGTCCAGTAGAAAGCTCTTGATGAGCACAAAGGGAAGGGTGACTGAGGTGAAAATTCAAGGAAGTATTTTCCAAGTCCTATTTCTGCCATTACTATTCAGCAAGAGCTGGGAGAGCACCTGCTTCTACTTTCATTCAAAAATTTCAGACTTGCATAATCTGTTAACTAAGAAAATACTTTTTTTTTAATTCAAGCCCAGGTATTTTTATTAAACAATCCATTTCTTTCTTGCGTCCCTTGACTGGAAAGGATTTGACTTAGAATCCCCTTGTGGGGAAGAGGGCAGGTTTGAGTTTGCTTGGAAAAATAGCATTTCTTTCCTTTTATCTGAGTTTGTGAGTTCAGTGAAGCACCTTGTCAAATGTTACAGGAAGTTCTCTGATGAAGCTAGTGCAAGATTTGGGGTTTAAAAGTGTTTTGTAGGAAATAGTGAGATTATGATTTCATTCAGTCTCAGAAGGGAAGGATTTCTGGACACACAGAGTTTCCCTTTAGCTGAAAATAAATCTTTCCCTACTCATCTGTAAGCTGCTTTACATCTTGGGTCAATTTTTCCATCAAACTTCATCTCTGCTATTACTTGCTACTATTTGGAAGAGCTGCTCTGTTTTGAATCAGACAAAGTTTATATTGAATGATGTTTCCCAAGGCCAAATTTCCAGCTGGCCAAGGCACGTCAGGACCCTGTTTGCTCTGCAAACTTGCACAGTGTGGGAGTCAGGGCAAAATGTGGCAGCGTTGGGAGGGAGCAATTTGGAGGTTCCTCGGGGTGTGTGTGCAAGTGATGTGATTCAGTCCTCTACAAACACGAGGAGCCAAAGGTATCTGTTGGTCTTGACTTGTGGAATTAAAGAGGCTCTTCCCTCTCTCGCGTTCTGTGGCAGGGTGGGATGTGGGGTTTGGTCTCTTCTCATGGGTAGTGAGTGATAGGACAAGAGGAAACTACCTCAGGTTGCACCAGGGGAGGTTTAGGTTGGGTATTAGGGAACATTTCTGCACCAAAAGGGCTGTCAAGCACCGGAACGGGCTGCTCAGGGCAGTAGTGGAGCCCTCATCCCTGGAGGGATTTAAAAGCCATGTGCATGTGGCATTTGGGGACATGGGTGAGTGGTGGCCTGGGGGAGTGGCTGGACTTGACGATCTTAGAGGTCTTTTCCAGCCTAAACAATTCTGTGGTCGGAAAGTCAAAATCCTGTCCTGGGTTGTTATTGCTTGGCCATGGAGGTGGTTGGTCGGGGAGACGCTTTCACTGGTGCATGTCAGCTGGCCTCCTAAATTTCTCCTGTTGTCCTTGTCTCCCGGAGGATGGCAGCTGCAATTTCCTTGCTGGTTCCAAGCCAGCAGCTTGCAGACTGTTGACATTGCTCAGCAGACACGGGGCCTTCACCTCAGACACCTCCGTGAGTCGGAAAACAACACAGACATTTTTGGCCATCCAGAGGTGCTCTTGGTGACCTCCATCCATTCAAGTGGCACTGCCTGAAGTAATCTGAACTGATCACAGGGCGATCAACGTCCTCTTGGTCCTTCTAGAAAAGACTGAGGGCTTGGTGGCCGTGCATTGTTTGGAGGAACTTCACCCACCTCGATGGGACCCTCCTGGAGTTGCAGGATGATTCCCTTGCAGGTTTGGTGGGAAGGGAAGGAGAGAAGGTGCAGAAGGTGATGCCCTGAGCAAAGGGCTGTGCCACCCACGCTGGGAAGGGAGGCTGGGAGCCTGCGGAGAGGCACCGTGGGGCTGCTGAATGAGCACACCGGGGACGTGTCAGCTCTTCCTCTCAGCTTCCCTCCGCGGCGCCAACTGTCAGTAATTTAACTAACGTTTTGTAAATAAATGTGGCATTCGGACAGCTGTCACCGTGCCTGTTATAAACACTCCCTTTGTCACTAAAAGCTGGCAGTACTGCTCCGTTTCCCCTGCAAATGCAGCCACCACTGCCAGTTAGCTCCCGAAGCCAGGGCTGTCAAGGAATCACATGCCGGGCGGTGGCTGGGAGACCGCGGCTTCGCACAGGGAGCCTGGCGAGGCACTGCCAGGGCCTGGTGCGAAGGCAGCTTTTGCATCTCGAAAATAAATAAATGGCCTGAGCAATGAGCAAGAAAGCCCATCTGAACGTGGCCGTGGGGCTGCTTCCCAGCCAGGCGCCCGGGCGGTCCAGCTGCAGTGCCGGTGGTGGCACTTCTGCTGCCATCTGATCCCGGCTCCGTGGGAAGCACAGAGAGGATGAGAGGGGGGAGCTCAGCCAGACCCAGGGTCTGATGTGCCAAGGGAGTGATTTGGCACCGGCATCGCGAAGGCTTTGCACTTTGAGTAACCTGGTCTGGTGGAAGGTGTCCCTCCCCATGGCAGGGAGTTGGAATGAGATGAGCTTTAAGGTTGCTTCCGACCCAAACCACTCTGGGATTCTATGAAAAGTGGGCTCTTCACTCATCAGGATTTGATTTTGGTAAACTTGGAGTCTCTGGGACTGGTTGGATTTGGGTGGTGAGATCAGCCCTTTGAGATCTGCCCTCTGCCCATCGGTCTTGCTCTGCACACTTGTCCGATCAGGAGCAGATTCTACGCCTTCAGGCAGCCTGGATGTTTCTCCTCCTTATGAACAGGACTGGCATAGATTTTCCAGAAAAGCTGTGGCTGCCCCGTCCCTGGAATGTCCAAGGCAGGCTGGGCAGGGCTTGGAGTACCCTGGGATAGTGGAAGGTGTCCCTGCCCATGGCGGGGGGTGGGACAAGATGAGCTTTAAGGCCCTGTCCATCCCAAACCATGCTGGGATTCTATGAACCTGTCTGGAGAAAAGATGCAGTTACATTTCTCCTCGCTGGAAACTCTTGATTCTGTGCTGCTTTTCTCCTCTCATCCTTCTGGGACCTGCAGCTCTAAACACCCTTTCCGTGGATTTTCTGTCCTGGTGCTGGGTGGTTTAACTTCCAGCATCCAGCACCTATGGCCTGGCCGTGCTGCAGCGCTGGGTGATGCAGACAGTGCAGAAATCAGCACATGACATCTCTCTCCCTCTAAGCTGCTGTAAAATTAGCTTCATCTCAAGTGGCAGAAAATGATCGTATCCTCGCTTGAGGGCGATGAAGAATATTCCTGAGTCACTGCTAGTGATGAAACAGGCAGAAAATCCAGAGTGATACACAGCTGCCCACTCAGTTCTAATCGCTGAGGCCATTTGCTGCTGCAGAGCCTTAAGACACAGCTTCCTCCTCCTCTCCCTCCCTTTCATCCATCACTCCCCATAGCGGCCAGGGCTGCGGATCCCAGCAGGAGCAGAGCAATTTCCCGTCCCACCAGCGAGGCTGCAGGCTGTGAGCAGTGTGTCCTCCTTCCCTGTTCCCCTGAGACGAGGGGAGGGGGGTCAAAGCTTCCGTTTCTTAAAGGAATCAGAGGAAAAAGATGGAGCCTATCCTCATCAGGTCCCCTCCTTCCACGCTGTGATCCTGCAGTCTGGGAAAAACTCTTCTCTGCTCAACCTCTTCTCTCCACAAATTTTCCCTGCTGTCTCTGAAGCAGCTGCTGTGCCCACAAGGATATTTCCTTTTTGTCTTTCTCCTCCATCAGCTTTAGTTCAAAGCCATCTCCCTGGATTTTTATGTCTTGGATAAAGCCACCCTCTTCCCTACAACTGCCAGCTCAGTGCTTGGGAAACCTCTTGCCAAAATTGCTGGCAGCTAAGGCCAAAAAACCCCTTCAAAAGAGGGATGATCAGAAGGAAAGTGCTGTAATCCTTCCCTTCCTTGCATATGCTCCCTGGCAGCGTGGTAATGGGAAGGACTCCTTGAAGGATGCTTCCTGCAAACCCTGCCCTGCCAGCTTCCCCCAATTTCAGATGGAAGCCCCCCACGCTCCAGGGGCAGTTTGGAGGGTCTGAATTGCCTCCTCCTCCTGGTTTTCCACGTGGCTCTATCACCTGGTTCAGCAGCATTTAGAGGGAAAACCGTAACAATCCTCCAGTTCATGCAGGTGTTTGAATGAACACTCTTTTCTCCAGTCAGGGCTTGTCAGTATTTATCCCTTAACCTGGTTTTCAGATGTTCTCTATCCTGCAGATTTGCGGGATATGCTATTCACACAGAACTCTCCTGGTGTCAGACTTCTGCTAGGATCGCTTCACCGCTCCCGCCAGCCTGCCACGGGAATTAAGCAGCACTGGCAGCAGAACAGGCAGAAATGTGTCGGAGCAGGGCTTCTGCCAGCGTCAAATAAAAATATTGCACAAGCTCACTTCCCTCCCCACCCAGAAACTGCTGCACCAGCGTGAGTTTCCTGCACTGGTTGACCAAATCTGGGCAGGTTTCTGTGAATTCTGCTCTTTTCCATAATCCCAGACAGCTTTGCACGCCGGGCAGTTATTTGTCAGCACAAGCAGGTGCAGAGCTGCAGGACATGGGCTGAGCATCTCGCTTTGGTGGTTATTCCAGCACACAGCCGCTTTATCCTCCTGTCAGGCAGCACCATCAGCTTAATTTCCTGTTTTCCTCGTATCTTTCCCCAAAAAACACAGTCTGGATGGTGCGTTTTTGGGTCAGGTTCAGCAGGATAGCAGGAGAGCAGTGTCAAAATGAGTATAGGGCTGGGAATTTAGGGGGTTGAGTGTTAAAACAAAGCCCCCCCTGAGCACAATTCGTTCTGCACGTGTCAACCATCGGCACACGCAGAGACCAAATTTGTGTGTGTTTATCATGGAATCATGGAAATGCTCGGGTTGGAAGGGGCCTTAAAGATAATCTAGTGCCAACCCCCGATATATAAGTAAATACCTATATTTATATGAAAAAAATGTAAAATCTATAAAGATAAATTTCTATTTATAAACTCCGTGAACAAAGGTACAAGTGGGGAGGAGCAATTCATGCAGATACCTGGTGAGAGAGGCAGGACACAGGGATAAAGCCAGGGGAGCTGGAGCAGATGGCAAGCCTGGATGCCACAGCTATACCCTGGAAAAGTGTTTCCTTGGAAAAGCAGCACTGGGGGCTCCTTTTGGGAGAGGTGAAGGGACAAGCCTGTTGGTAAATGCTCCAATCTTTTCTCCTGGTGCTGCCAACTGCTGCTTGTTTCTCCTGCAGTGAGTCTGAAACCACCCCGCTAACCTCTGGCAAAATCAGGGGATAACGAGGATGGAAGGCTGACTTTGTTTGTGGCATTCAGTTATTTAATTTTTTCCTGGCTTGGAAAGGAAGAAATAAAGTTGGATTTCAAGTGGGGTTGTTGCAGTAATGGAGGGAAATGAGATCTGCTCGTCAGCTGCCTTCTCCCTCCTCATGTCCCCATAAATAACCCTGCTTGCTTGGAGACGGCTCAGCTCATGTGGCAGAGATGGCTTTGGGCTCTTTTTTTCCAGTGGCTGGAGGGTTCCTTCCCTTCCCTGTCCTGCCTGCAGTTCCCTCCTCGGAGCCCACTCCTTCCAGGGCTGCTGTCAGGTAAAGCAGTTTCCCTTGCCTGGTGGAACAAAGGGGAATGGCTTCCCACTGCAGAGGGCAGGGTTACAGGGGATATTGGGAAGGAATTCTTCCCTGTGAGGATGGCGAGGCCCTGGCCCAGGGTGCCCAGAGAAGCTGTGGCTGCCCACTCCCTGGAAGTGTCCAAGGCCAGGTTGGACGGGGCTTAGGGCACCCTGGGATAGTGGAAGGAGTCCCTGCCCATGGCACGGGGTGGGGCTAGATGACCTTTAAACTTCCAACACAGACCATTCTGTGGTCCCACGATTCTGAGGATTTTTGGCCAGGTTTTACACGCAGTTTAGCCTTACTATGGCTGTAGCTCATCTGCCTAAAAGTCATTCACACCTTTGTGGATCCATGGAAGAAGGTGCAGGTGTCCCTTTTCCCCTTCACCATTCTTGCTGGCCTTTGTGAACCAGCTGCCTGGTTTTGGTCAGGTTTTATAGGGAGCTTCCATTCCTACAACTCCCATGAAAACAGTAGAGCTTGGGAGACCTCATTATTCCTCTGAAGTAATGACAGAACGAGCTCAGCTCTTGTACGAGACACCCGAAAATCCGCGTGGGCGCTGGTTATGTGCAAAACTCAAGGGAAGAGGGAGCTCCAGCCTGAGCTTGCATCATTTAAGTTTAAAATGTGTAGGAAACCACACGTCTTCCATGCTATGTGTGGAACTGCTCATTAAATGCAGCAAGGAGCGCAGGTGGGGAGGGGTTGAGCACTCCAGATTGCGCGTAAGGAAAACTGCAGAGCTGATGTTGTGTTGGTGGAGAGAAGCTGCCAGTCCTGGTGTCAAGGAGAAGAGACAATAACTCAGGGCTTTGTGCTTAATTCTCCTGCTCTCAAATGGGGGATGCTGCACTGAGCTCGGCTGAATGGGAAGACTGCAACAGCTGGTGGCTGTGGCATTGCTGGAACGGGCAGGCTCACCCTTCCCTCCGCTTAGAAAAAAAAAAAAAAAAGAAAAAAAAAGAAACAAGAGAACAACAAAAAAAAAAAAAAAAACTAAAAAAAACCCGGTAACTCGCTTTCCAGAAGTTCCTAATGCTGCAACAGGCAAAGCACTGGAGATAAAAGAAATATAAAAGCGAGGGAAAGAGGAGGAAAAAAATGCATTTATGAGCTCTGAAACTAACAGCATGCAACTCTCATATTATTTTTCCTCCTTAGCCTTTGAAACAGAACAACGGCCTGGAGCCTTCTCGGCAGATGGACAATGTGCGTGCCTTAACCACTTAACAGCCATTAGCCTAATTTCACGTACTGGAGCCAAATTAAATAATAAGTAAGAGGCTATGAAAAGCTGGTTTGGAGGCTGCGTTACTGCCTTTCACTTGATAACCTTCTCATAAACAGATGCTCTCTCTCTACCCTATTAACCTTGTCTGAGAGCGGGGAGGGGGCTTCGGTGAGGCAAACAAGCCAGACCTCGGCGGGGAGGGGGGAGCCGAGCTGGAGGGGCCAGATGTGGGGGCCCTCCCTGCTTTAGAGGCTCCTCTCAGTTTTGTCCCCGATGCCCTGGCCCTGGAGAGGGCCCTGAGCAAAGAGTCCGTTCTGCGGTTGCGCCCGGGTCATTGGAACGTGCCAAATGATTCATCTTGATCAGCGAGTCCATCTGTACCTGCTGGGCGAGGCTGCGCCACCCGGAGCTGATTTTGTGGACAAATCTGCTTTACTTGGAGGAAAGGGGAGATGGTGCTGATAGACACGGAGGGGGAGGTGGCCACGTGGCTCGGTGCCTAATCCCTCCCCCGTTCTGGCTCGGGGGGCTGCTGCCTCCTCCGTCCTCATCCTCGCTGTGCCACCCACTCGCCCTTTCTGATGAAGTCATTTTGCTGCTCTTTGCCTCTTTCCCCCCCTGCACTGAAATAGAAACAAAAGTACTTGCCTAAACTTTGGGAATTTGGGAATATTAGTTTGCAAAATGCTTTTGACGCTGTTTTGGTGCCGGGAGGGTGAGGCATTTGCAGGTGTGTGCAGAAAAGGTGTTCTGCATTTCCTTCTGGCCGTAAAGGTTTGGGAGTGGCCGCCCTGTTTCCTCACACCTCCTCCAGCTCTTGCTCTGTGCTTTGCGTCTCAACTTTAGACCTTTATAAGTTTTCAGGGGATTATAGATGACCGTGCAGCTATTTTTGGTGAAAGCTTTTATTTATTAAAAAGCCGTCTTCCTTCATTAAGAAGATACATTGATGGGAAATAGATGAGCGGCTCTATTACTGGCGTCTGGCGAGCCCGGGGCCACTGAGATCCTGTGTTTTGTGCCCTCCTTTGATGCGAGAAATGTCTTGAATGGAGCCAAGAAAAATTTGGTGCAGGAACCACCCAAAATTTGCTGCATCAGTCATCCCCTCACCCCGCCTGCAGCATCCAAGGCCCTTGGATAGATGCGGGAAGGTTTGGTGCAAGATTTCCTGCAGTTCCCTGGTGCCAGCAGCAACTTGACTTCCCTACCGTGTTGGTTTTCCTCCTTTGTCTGAGTTGTCACACAGGCTCTGATTTCATATGCAAAATCCATCCTCTGACTGGCACGGAGGCCGATAAAGCCGGGGTTCTTACAAGTTTACTTCATTTTAGTCCAAGTAGGAGTCAATGATTTGCTGCCTGCGGTGAGGACGTTTGGAAAGGCTTTGTGCTGAGTGGATTCTCTGAGGTTCAGATGAGGATGAATCTCATTTTCCTGTGGCCTTTCCCTCCGTGGGGCACTCGCAGCGTCCCTCTCCTGTACCTGGCTGCCTATCTGCACTAGACTTGCAGGTACTTAATGTCTTTGAGCCATCTGTTCCTCTGTCAAATTTAGTTAAAATTGGCCAAAGGCTTCACGAATTATTGGGGAAGATTGCTAGACAGAGGTGTGCGGGTGAAAAGCACGATTGAATAAGCTCGTCCCGGTAGGACTCAAGGCTAAAAATGTATCAGGGTATGTTATTTGGAGACAAGGCAGCTTGGAAAATGGGATCCATATCCAACCTTTCCCCAGCACAAGAGAGATTAGATTTGAGTCTATTTTTTTGTGCTGTAGAAAGCTCCTCGGTGCAGACGGACTTCGCCTTGGGTGGGATGTGGTGCTTTATCTTTTATTTCTGGTAACGCATGGCTTCCCGTCCTAAATGAGCCCCATCCTTGCTTTTCCAAGGCACTGATCCTTACCCCAAGATGCTGCAGCTGTATTTTCAGGCAGCTGTTTGCTGAAGAGCTCCTCCATCAAGGGCTGGGAGGTCTCTCTCAGGCTGAGTAAGACATTAACTTTGGGAGAGCAATGTGCTCGTGTCGGAGATTGCTTCATCCGGGAGTATGTCTTAAACCAGGATGCTTTGATGCTGTCATGGATGTCGTGATTCCGTGCTCCCAGTTAGATCCATCCCGAAATTTTGGCATCCAGGAATCAGGTGTCTGATCCAAGCATGTCTTGGGAAGAGAGAGGGACCAGCCCATCTCGCAGGGTCCTGTCTCTTGTTCACTACCGGAGGACACGGGCTAAGGGAGAAGAGAGAAAAAGCAAAGGAATTATCAAAAATTCTGTCAAAATCTTGGTGTCTTTTGATCCGTGAGCATTTCCATAGGAGCCCAGAAAAGCAGGAGCAATCTGGGATACTTGCTGTGGTAACTGCAGGTGTCTGAGGTGATGGATGGCTGCGTCTGAGCGTGTTTGTCCAGGGTCCCTTTGTAGTCACTGGGGAGCACTGGGCCTTTTTAGGGTGCAATTCATCCCAGCCTAAGGCAGGTGTCTGAAACAGGTCGGACAGATTGTGTCCTAGCAGTGTCTCTTTCTCGCCATTTGCTGTAAAACGGGGTCCAAATGGCTGAACTTGGCTGGTGAGGCGATAAATCCCAACCCCAGCATTTAGAGGAAGTCATAGGATCAGAATAGGAAATACCTTACATTGACCAGGTGTGTTAGAGCCTCCTGAGGGGGTTGAGCAGCAGGAAAACACCTGGTACTGCGCTAAGCAGAAACAGGGGGAGAAATGGCTTTTTTTGGTGAGTTTTTGCATCCTGAGTCCATTTAAATTTCATCCCTGTAACTTCCAGGAGACTCAGCTAAGCAATTCTGCATGTGGCTTGTCATTAGGTGCCTCGCCCAGCAACCTGCAAGTTCATTAGTATTCTTTTTAGTGCTAACGAAATGTCTGAGCTGCATCTTTTCTGCATGAGAGGCTGAAACAGAGGCAGTAAAGGGAAAAATCCGACTCCAGCTCTACGGAGACCACCCAGAGCGGGTCCCTTCTGCCAGCAAAGCGCTGCTCGTGTCAGTGTGGCAAAACCACAGGAGCGCAATAAAAAACCCAACCCCAAAAGTAGATGGAAAGAGAATTTTAGCTTTATAATTGCATCTGCAGTGGGGTCTCTGCCAACGTGGCAGTTTGAGCCGAGGATCTTCCCCCCACCCCCAGCACAGCCGTCGCTGCAGAAATCCCTGGGAGTGAACATCTGCAGGTAAAGAGGCAGCGTGGAGGATTAGGTTACGGATGTTCCTGTTTCTCCTGCCTCTGTGGGAACCCACAGGGCTGCTTGGCTCTGCTTCCCGGGCTGGAAAATGTGGATCCAAGCTCCGTTTGTGGATGGGGTGGTGGGCGAGGAGAAGGCAGAGCAGCACGAGGGCTGTGGCTGTGCCCTGCCTGCCTAAGAGGCTTCATTGATTTTCCTTTTCTTCAATGGAAACAGAACTGACATCCATTAACCAGCCTCCCAGCCAGAGCCAGCCATGGAGGCAGCAAAGCCTTTATTGCTGTTTTTTTTTTCTTTTCTCTTAGGCCTGTGGGTTTCTCTCCTATTGCACCTTGCTAATGCTCAGTAGCTCTGGCTGCAGCCTGGGGGACACAGAGGGGTTTGAGAAATATGAGGCAGAGGGGTTTGAGAAATACGAGGTGGAGATGCAGCTCCCCCAAAGTATTTTGGGAGACCCCCTGTTATTAGGAGGATCTAATATCCCTATTTAACCAGCTTAGACATCCACAGAGAGCTCTGTGGAATTTCCAGGGGGGAGATGGATGGGAGAAACCGTCTCCTCTGGCTCTACTTGGCAGCTTGGATGCTTTTTGCACCCTTGGGAATGGAGCACAGCCAGGCTGTGAACAGTGGGGTGCAGTGTGGATTCTTGGGGTGTTAGCAGGCTCTGAGAAATGGGATTCTCCTCCTCCAAAGGCAGCTCCAGTCTAAAGGGTTTCATTCCTCTCCTTGGAATGAGCATTTGTGTCATAGAGGCTGGAGGTGAGAGCTGAGGGGCTTGAGGCAGCAAGAGCCAGGATCTGGCTTCATCACCTGCTTTGGCTGCGTCCTGGGAATTATCCCAAATCTCCGTGCAGTTGTTCAGGGGAAAAAAACGTTTTCCTTTCTCAGAACCTGTGGCAGGTGGAGAGAGCAAAAGCCATTTATGGATGAAAATAGAGTTTTTAATTTCAGGTTTTGCAAAATAACCAGTATCTATTTAGCATTGTATCTGTCGATATGACGTAGATTTATGAGCCTTATGTATATTTTATCCATACACATTTGATCTTAAACAATTAATGTCTCCTGAGTTCTCAGCAGAATTTTTTTCCTTGGTATTTTCCTTATTTACTTCTTTTCCCCCTTACTTTGGGTGGGTTTGTTCCTCATCGCTGTCACTGTGCAGCTCTCCAATAACTGTGTGTCGTATTCAGCTGCAGAGTTTTCTTTGGGGGGTTGGTTTTTAATATACATTTTATGAAGAAGCTTGATTTTTGGGAGCCATGTATGTTTACAGCAGAATGTTTCTGCAGCGGAAGGGAAGGTCTCAGAAAAACAAAGGAACAAGGGGCAAAAAGAGATTATTGGGTCTTTTTGGCCAGTGAACACTGCAGAAATACCTTTGACATTTTCCCAGACTGATTAGACAGGTCTCGAGCTGACTCAGGTACCCGCTTTCCAAATGTCTCTGCCTGGACCAGACCTCAGCTGCTGATTTAATGGCAAACCTCTCGTTACTATCGTGGCTGTGCTGCACCATTCCCTGCTGGAAAAACAGCCTAGGCTCTGGATTTTAATGAAGGAGTTGTTAATGCTGAGGTGGATGGAAAGCTTCCTGCGTTATTAGGGAAGGACAGGAGCTTCCTCCCTCACCCATCCCCGTGCGCCTGGAAAACGCTCGCAGCCCCCGTGCTCATCGATCCCATTCCAGTTCTGGATGCTGGCAGAGTGAAGTTAATGAATTCCATCAAGGAATTTCATCAGGACCCTGTCAGGATGTGCTGTCCTTGGCTTTCTGGGTGGTTTCTGATGTTCATCACACCAGAGGCTTGGTGGGACACGTGGTGGTGTGGGAGCACCGGCAGTGAATGTCCTGAGCTGGGGGAAATTCACGTGCTGGAAATGGAAGCACTGGGAGCTGTGGGCTTCGTGCTTGATTGCTTTCCTGATTGGTACTACTTAAAAAAAAAATGCATTAGAGAAAGAATGTTTGATTTCAGGAGTGCCTGGGTGCCGACACCATCTCTGTTTGTTTTCCTTCCTTTAGCACAAACCTTATAAAATTTTTATGAAGGATTAATGGAACAGAGATTTCTTTTTCCTCAAGCAAACTTCCTGAGGTGAAGGTAACCCCCACAAGACCAGCCCAGTTCTGCGCTCTCGAGAAATGTAGGACAAGGAGTGCTTTGGGGTAGTTCCCCGAGCATCTCTGATGTACCTCCCACCTGGGATTAGGAAGGGAAGGAAGGGGCCGTTCTCATCCTGCTGTGTGTGGTGATGTGGTTGTTGGCCCTGGAAGGACAAGCTGCTGGGAAGGATGAGGAGGAGGTGCAGGAAATGCTGAAAAAATGAAGGGATGCAAACGTGGATGTTCCGCTCAGCATCACAAACTAACTCTGAACTTGAGGTTCACCTCTACATTCACCTCTCAGTTTGTGGAGAAGGACATCTGAAGGTTAGTTAGCATCAAGGGGAGAAAAAGTGGAATACAACATCCCAGCCATCCTGTCCTGGTATCCCTTCAGCGTGCTGGGAATGTGCTTGCAGGCAATAAACTGGTCAGAAGTGATGGATAAGAGGATTCTTCCACTTCTTTTTTTTTTTTTTTTTTAATTTTGTTTATATCTTCTGTGTTGAATGCTGTCACCTTCCTTTGGAAGAGAAAGGCTAAGCTGGGATCAGAGCGAAAACTCGGAGGTTGTGGCTTCTCTGTCCAGCTCTGCCAGGGATTTCCAGCCGGACTGGTGGTAGACAGCTCATTTTACAACAGTGCCTCAAGCCATATCCCTTCAAGAGTTAGCTGGGTAAGGAGAGCAAACAAGCCCTGGCAGCAGCCCTGCAGAAAAGCATGGAAAACATCCAGCTCCGAGGAGCTTAATGGGAAGTTATTAGCCGGAATATCCTCCTTATTGTGGAGGCCGGGCTGCCTTATCATCCTGACAGCCCCGAGTAATTGATGTCCCTTCAGAAGGAAGGTGAGCAGAGGATTTGTGGCTCAGTGGGAGCTTTTGCTCGGCTTGACCTTCCCGTTGGCTGAGGATTGTAACACCGTGGGTGCAGCTCCGGGAGCCGGGCACGGGGCACCGGCCAGGATCCGGGAGCCACGGGAAGGTCGGGATAGCAGAGAGTGAGCAGAGGGCAACTGAGGACACCGGTGGCTTGTGGGTGACATTTGGTCCCGTGTGGAAGCCTGGGCTCGAGTCCCATGGCAGAGCAGGGGGAACGTTCTGGCACGAGGAGTGGTTGCTCAGATTTGGAGGGGCGGGGCTGTCCCTGGAGTTTGCTTAATTTGCTAAATGATGGAGCTCAGAGCCCTGGGAAATTTAGAGCCTGGGCACGGATGAGTCCCGTGATTATGGGTTAAAGGATGTTTGCAGTTCCCGTAGGTAACGGGACAGAAACCTGCCTCAGCCCTGTGGTGCTGAGAACACCTGGAGAGGGCTGGCAGGGGCTGCTCCACCTGCAGCCTGGGACTTGTGCTCAAAGAAAGTTTCACAAGTTATTACAGAAATGGTCAAGACTTGTGTCGGTGGTTCTGGAAGGGCTTTCACATCCTCAGGGTTTACTCTGACAGGAAGGAGAAATAAATCAGAAGCTTCAAATGTTAACTCTTTCTGTTCTGGTCCCCATATGGCTCTTTATTACTATACTCTGTCTCGTACATCTTTTTTCTGAACTTTCTTCAAATATGCAGTAGCAATCAAGGCAATTAACTATAATTGCAGAGAGACTACCTTGTGAAGGCGGGCCGCAGAAATAGGCAGGTAATTACAAGGAGTTATAAATGGATGGTTATTTACATCAGGAGTGATGCACGGGGATTTAGTTATCGGAAGTGGCAACTGGTGATTGAAGCACAGGGCAGTTTTCTGGGGTCATTCCTCCGAGATCCTGCTGTGCCCAGGCACCTGTCTGATGTTGATCCTGTCCCTGTGCAACCCGGAGACTGTGTGCCCACCGCCTCGGGATCATCAGCAAGCTGTCAGGGTCTTTCAGAGCGCTCTGCTGTCTTCAAATGAAACGAAAATATTTAATTAGGCACATCTCTGACAACATGCGGACTTTGAGGGCGAGCGGTTGGATCTGATTTCTGAGCGATGCTTTGCTGGCCTCCGGCTGCTGAGCAGCTCGGGGTGGGCTGATGGTGAGCAGCGACAGCAGCACCCAGAGCTGCCCCATTGCTGAGCTGACCTGTGGTTGCTCCTGCTTGCAATGTCCTGACCCCTTGCAGTTGTAGAGCTGCCTTCCTCTTATGGGAAGAAAAAATGCCTTTTAGGTTTTCTTTCCCTCGGGGAATTCACGGGCCAGAAAGATCTGACTCACCTCTCCAGGCTCCTCGTGCTTTAGGAACGTAACCTAGCTGCTACCGGGGCCAGCCACATCCGTGTAGCTACGTGCTGTGCTTTTGTAGGGCTGACAGGAGCCTCGTGTCACCCTGCTGCCACTTCTCCCTGGAGGAGCGCTTTGTAGGCATCGTGCTCCACGCCGAAATGATTTTTAAACCAGATTTGAAAACGCTGTTAGGAATCAAGGAGGACGCCTTTCCTGTGGTAGTGACAAGCACCCTGAGAGAGCAGCCACTGCCGCAGTGGCTCCGAGGAGCAGCGCAGTCGCTCTCATTTCAGGAGACAAGGTACTTTGGTGGCAGGACATCTTGTGAGTTGTGTAGATTTCCTGGTCCTGGTGTCCCCAGAGAGGTTTAAAACTTTTAGTGCCCTCTTGCTTGGATGTACTTAGCAACAAAGACATTTCAACTGTTTAAAGGCACAGGAAGGCAGGAAAGCCATTAGGAAGGGACCTGGTGCCCTCTGGAGATGTTGCTGGCTTCTCCAGCTTGCAGGACTGGCTGCAAACCCCAGCACTGAATCAGGGGGTGAAATGAAGAACAGATGAAAACCACCCCGGAATAAAGTTGGAGATGGGTTTGGGTTGGAATCGTTGGCTGGGTGCAATGAGGGGCTGCTTGGGGTGGACCCCAAAAGGAGAACAGCAAAGCCTGTGCAGGGTGGGGTGAAACAAAGAGGAGATCAGGCAGCAGGGTGCAAAAGGTGTGGTGTCACTTTTGTTCGTTGTACCTTGAGTGGAGATGGGACTCGATGTCCAGGGGTGATCCAGTGACTTCAGTGATGCGATGCACGGTGAGGAAGAGCTCCGATATGGATGAGTGGGTGGGATGGAAACCTTCCAGCCCTTCTGTACCATGCGGGTCTAAGGGTGGCCTGGGCACAAGGAAAGGCTCCCTCCGATGCCCAGGGAGTTTGGGACAGGCTGCCTTCCAGCCCTGCTGCCCGGGCAGGGCTGGCTCTCTCCAAAGCTGTCACTAGCTCAGCCACAGAGCTGGGATTCAAACAGGACATCGATGTGTGTTGTCCCCAGAGCACGGCGGGTTCGTTGTCCTCAGGACGGGCCACTCCACTGCAATGAGCTGAACCCAAAGCGTTGGAATGCTGGCTGTGTTCCAGAGAGCTGGGGTTTATTTCTGCTGGCAAAGGCAGTACTTCTAGTGTCTTCCAGACATCACCATTGTTTCTTTCCAAACTCTTCCTTAGCGGCTTTCTGTGCCTGTCCGGAATTGCCACTCGGGCGGCATCAGGTTGTTAAACTCTGAGACTTTCACCCCAGACGCGGCTGCGTTTCACTGCTGAGTGAAGCAGCTCATTTATGACCTTGTGTTGCTGGATCCATCATGATGGAAGGCAATGCGCAAATAGCAAATAGATTTAATCAGAATTTTAACCAAAATGAAACCATTGTGATCAGAGATACAGAGCAGGGGACTCTGTCTGGGCCAGGGACACGTGAAATGGGTACGGTGGGTGACCAGCAGGTCTTCTCCAACTGCAGAAACTCTTCTTCACACAGAGCAAGTACATTTGATTTATTACAACTGGAAGTGGAAACAGTACTGGAGCAGTAGGAGAATTAAAAACATGCGTGGCATGGATATGATACAGAATAACTAATCTTTGCTGACATTTACTGTCAGTCATGGCTAAGGAGAAGATAACTAACTCTGCCTCTCATGTTCTGTGGTCTGCAGTCTTCAGTCATGAAGATAAATGCCAGGCATCAGCTGTCCTTGTGTACAGCCATATTCTGCTTTCAACAAATTCTTATGCTGGAAGGTGAATCTTTGTGGAGCCCAGATCCAGAATCCTGGAGACTTTTGTGGAAAAGTTTTGGTCCCAAAAAAGGGACCTGAAGTGTCCCCTGCACCGAGAGCTGCCACGGTGGCCTTGGTGGTGATGTCCCCATGAGCCAGATGGAGCTTGGAGGAAGCCCTTGTGCTGCTCTGATTTCCCTGAAGTGTTTATATCCGACATGGATCTGCCTTTACAGTCAGTCAGACATGGGATCGCTTTTCCCATGGCAGCCGGACCAAATTCCACATGCATTTTTCCTGTAGAAATAATAATGCCTTTTTAGCCATCTGAAATCATTTCCCCATTCATACAAGAGCTCTCAAGTTGTCCGGGGGAAAGGGAAAGCATGGAAAAAAATAAGCCAAAAATGGCTCTTTATTTTCGAGTGTGTCATTTGAAATGAGGGGGGCCAAACACTCAGCTCTTGTCGCTTTAATTTGAACTGCTTGGCTCGGGGTTATTTTGGAAGGCGCGTGAAGTGGAGGAGGTTCAAGTTCAGTCACAAGGTGGGAAAATATATTTTGGGGCTTGTGCGAGGAGATTGAGTTTTCTTTTGTGTGGGGGTGAGGAAAGCATTTATCCAGCTTATATCCTCCATGGAAAAAAAAGATGGAGAAAGACACAAAGACCAGAGGAGACAAACAGGGATGCGCTCCTGTAAATGGCACGGGGAGGGAGCACGGCTGGGGAATTTGCCTATGGACACTTGCAAACTCTATTTCCCTCCTAGAGGTGCCTGCAAGGGCAGAGTTAGCAGTATATCATTAATAATAAATAACAGTAGGAGGGTAAAATGTTTACTTAAATATCCTGTGTCATTCAGTGCATTTCCCCGTGCCGAACAAGGGGAAATTGTAAGCACGTGTGAGAAGGGTAAATATGAGACAGGGAGGCAGGAACTGGGAGGGAGATAAGATGGAGATCAGGAGCTTTTTCCTCTTCTTGGTTTTTCTTCTTTTTTTTTTTTTTTTCTTTTTGGCTTATATATTATAATGCTGCAATTCCCATTTACCCAGGTGCTCTTTAGGGCTAGCCAGCCATTCCTGCACGCAGGGTGAATCCAGGCCGGGTGAAAAAGTGGAAGGAAAGGTCGCGTAACGTTCCTGTCATACAAAATCTGCTGGTGATGGGGGAGGGCGCGGGGCTAGCGCCGTGCGAGCTGCAAATAGAGCTGTTAGTGTGCCATCAGATAGCTGCGGGCCATCGATAGCGATATCAATGGGATAAAGATAAATGCGAAGATAAGAGAGTCGGGTTTGCCTTGAAATCCACTTGTGGTTACCAAAAGGCTTTGTCTTCACGTTGATTTCTTCATCCCGCTCCTGTGGTAAATGCCAAGGCTTGAAATCTTATTTATGGTGACGCTAATGAAAAAATGTCCAACAGAGCCAGCGCTTCACCCAAAGGATATGAACATCTTCTGTGCTGTCTTAATTAAGTGAGGTAACGGGGAGACTTTTGAAGCCACTCGGCAGTGCTTGAATGGCTAATTCTCTCCAGCATCGCATTAAAAATTAGGAACATTTAATAAGCGGGGTTAGGTGCCCCCTGAGTTACGGTTTCAGCAAGATGCAGTTAAGCCCAGTCTTTTTGCCTGTGTTTGAAAGTCTGACTCATCTTTCCCAGCACTTCTCTGGCAGCTGTGAGGGCATGAAACTTTTTTAGATCGGAGATAAGATTCATGTCGTAATCACATGATTCGGGGAGCTGGCGCTTTAAGGGAAGGAGTGCTAAAAATAACCAGAATTGGTGACAAGATAGTAGCAATTTTGGCTTTTTCTACCGTGAAGGGCTGGTTGCCAGCTCTAGGGAAAGGAGTCAAGGGCTTCATTCTGCAGTGGGGTTCCAAAATGTCACTGCTCCCGTGATAATGTGGGGTAATAAAAAACCAGAGAGGAAAGGATAGGAAGAGAAAAAAGATGGAATGGAAGTGAGAGCAAGTAGCGGGGAGATTTGGAAGGGGTAAATATTGCAAAATAAATAAAACGGGGGGAGGGAAGCAGGGCACACCTTGGACTCGTGCTGCATGGGTTCGGATGGTGTTGGAGGAAGACAAAAGGAGCGAGACAGAGCGACAAGCACAATGACTTTAATTTGTAGGCAGAGACTGTTAAGAGAGAGAAAAAAAAAAGGTGATTTGAGTTCTTTTATTCATTACTAACCATAAAAGGCCCAGACTGTGTTGCCAGTGGCTTTAAAATCCAGGATCCTATTAAACCTTCCTTGATAGTAACTCAGCACTTGGAAACGGAGTTAGAGGAGAGGTGAGAGGGAGGAGGGATGGGGGAGCTGGCTGAATCCAGGGGAGACTTAGGGCAAAGGTCTCACCTTTTGTCTGGCAGTGTTTTAGGGATCAAGTGGGCTGTTTGCTTGGAGAACCCTGACAGGACTGGCAGCATCCCGATGCCCCTTGCAAAGGGATCGCCCCGGCTGCTGCTCCCTAGAAAAGGGCACTGCTCCCCATTCCCAGGTATTAAATCAGGCTTTATGCTGCTGCTCACAAACCAGCTGCAGCTCCGGGGAGGCTGCACGGAATGCGAGATGAGATGGGAGAGATCAGCAGATAAATGCGATGGATAAAGCCAGCAGCAAAAGGTTCTTTGGATTAAATCCCTGTATGATAAACAGCAGCGTGTGTCTGTCTGCTCGGAGTTTGACACCGGGGTGAGGTGAGGCTGGGCTGGATCAGGACAGCGCCAGGGTGGGACTGGGAATGCACTGGGAGAAATGGTCAATTCCCCCTCTTCGCCTCCAGTATCAGCAGTGGTCCCTGCACACCCCCAGGGACTGTCCTTCCCTGTTTTCCACCGTGCTGCCAACCTGCAGAGCCCGCGCCCAGCTCAGGGGAGAGCTGTAATTAAAAGAGCTGTTCCCCGAGACCCAACGACTTATTGATTTTGTGTGTGTGCGGGGAGCGCTCGCTCCTCTCTCCTCGGGGAAATAGCAGAAACCATTCATTTCGAAGCCAGACTCGGAGCTGACATGCAGGTCTGTGCCATACCACGTCCTCAGCTCCCCGTGACACGTGCACAGCAGTGCAGCCAGGCGATGAAATAGCTCCCACGGGAGCTACTCGACGGGATCTCAGCTCCTCAAGGATTTTCCTTCCCTGCTGGAGTTCTGGTAGTGGTGGCAATACAGAGATGCTGTATTTCACCTCGCTTCACACCTTGTACTGAGGATCTCCAAGCAGCGAGCAACAGGTTTGGGGAGCTCCCACAGCTCTGATAGAGATGTCACTTGGCTGGGGAAGAGGGAGAAGGAAACGGGGCTGAGCATCCCTTCTCTGAGCCGACACAGAATCCGGAGAGGCACAGGGAGCCGCTGCTCCGGTTCGTGAAGTGGGTAATCAGCCCTTTTTATGAAGTCTGACTCCAACCTCTTTGAATTTCACCCCGTGTTCTTCCTGTTGTGGAATAGAATTGACTGATAAAGGTCTTATCTGGTCACTGTGCTTGAGGGAATCGGTGCAGCCAGAGGAGCGTGGCTGTGACCGGGGGCTCGTTGGGAACGCAGCGTGCGGAGCGTGGCTGGGGGATGGAGGGCAGAGCCGGGGTGGGAGTCACTGAGTGACAACCAACAGCGTGGGGTGACAACCATGCTGAAGTAGCCAAGAGGGATGGTGCAAGGGGATGGAGTTTGGGGCGAATCCCTTTCTCTGTGGAATTTGGGAATTGCCTACTACAGAGCTACCTTTGCCTTCCCCCGAGGGGTGCGGTGTGTTTGCAGATGGTTTCCTTGTTTGCTTCATAAAAAAAGTGACAAATTGCAAAATTAACCAGAAGCACAGGCTTCTGTCATCACTTTTCCCTTCCTAATGGAAATCCAGAGGATCCTGCGTGGTAACTAATCAGTCAAGCGGAGGAGTAAGATGGTTAATGCAGGAAAAATACTCCTCTCGGTGCCTCGTCTGGGAGAGACTCGACAGCTTCATGCTCAGCTATCAATCTGAGCAGTGGAAGGAGACACTGGCAGCTCTGCACGTCTGTGCTGAGGAGAACATCAGGGTGAGCAGATTCAGGCATCTGAATATCTGAAATAAACCCTCTAACAGACTAAAGAGATCCTTGGCACCTTTTCCCTCCTTAGAATTGTAAGGAGAACCAAAAAAATCCTCCAGTCCATGAGGTCTCCCCCTAAATCAGGCATTTCTGAAGGGGCTGAAAGGAGAGGAAGGAATTTCATTAGCCACCCTTTGGAAGCTTAATTTCAGGCGAGCCTGCCAAAGCTCCATCGCCCCTCGGACAGGAAGTGTTGGAGAGCTCCAACAGCAGCTCTCCGTGTCCAGACCAGCCTCAGAGAATACCTTTAAGTATTATTTGAGGATTTGGCCGGCTGGAACTGGGCGAGCTACAAAATCCAGATATTGTTGTACTTGGCAGGAGCATCTTGCCCCTTGCAGGGGGCAAGGCTTTGCCCTTTCCTAAAGCCTGAACAAACTTCCATTAGGAATTAAGCAGAGTCCTCTACATTTCAGCAGTGTGGGATGCCTTCCTTCGTGTTTGCCCTGCTTAGCTCGTGGAATTCTGCAGAGCATCCATTTTCCTAGAAAGCTCTGCGCCCATCTGCTCTGTCGACTTTAGTAATGGAGTTAAGACCCCCCCTGCTTCCTGAGCCAGGGTGAGGAGATTATCCCTCTAATATAATTCAAGGCAACCCCTCAGCTCCCAGCTGGCTCAGGCAGTTGCTGGGTGATAGAATTTACTCCAGAAACAAAAAAACCTGGTCAATGTGGCTCCAGATGGAGCGCCTGCAGTTGGAGATGACTCTGGAACGGGGGTTTAAACAGCTCCACCCAAGTTTTTCGCATTTTCTCTCAATTTTGAGGCTGAATGAACTTGTTCACTGAGGGCACTGGTGTTTTGTGGAGAGATTTAGGGAGGTAAAGTGTCTGTTTCCAGTTTGTGGAGTTGATCCTCCAGCTGGATCAATGTGTAGGGGCTCTGTGCCTCTCAGGCACAAAACCTCTGCTTTTCCGTCACCTGTCTTGTGGGTTTAGACATTGTGGGAATGGAATTTGGGAAAAACTCCAGATATTGAGTGTTGAGGAGGGGGGGAGCGCTTCACAGCATCTCCTTTCCAAAGGCTGTCCTGCAGCCCCAGAGATGCTGGCTGAAAGCTTCCCACCATGCACTTGCCATAGAAAACATTCCGTGATGGATTTTGCTGTGCAAAAAACCCACGCTCCTAACAACAAAACCAAAAAAGAAATACAAACCCATAGAGACAAAAGAAAAAGATATTGATTTTTAGTTTGGATCCTTCCAGAGGAGTCTGTGCAATCATCGGTCCCTGTCTGTCTGCCTTACCCACTCCTACCCCTGTGTACTTTCTGAGCCCTTTGGCCAGTTCCTGGCCAATTTCTACCCAATTTGACAGAAGGAAAGAGATCTCAGAGATATTAAATTTCTATAAATTTCATTAAAAGAGGTGGCTGGGTAAAAGAGCCCAGCTATTACAGCAGCCCCATGAGACTGGGGCTCCAGCATATGCAGAGCCTTTGTTAGACAGCAGACAGTGGCTGAGGAGAAAGACTTTTCTATATAAGCAATTTCAGGGAGGAAAAAACCATCTCTGACCAGCCCTTGCACCTCCAGAGCCACCGGGGAACGTGGCTGGAGAGCCCTTGAAGGCCATGTTACATTTGTTCCGCCGCCTGTGGATGGTTGTTCATTCAGAAATGAACTTGTAAGTCCTCGAAATAGGTCACGAGCGGGATGGAGGGAGCGTTCCGGCCTCGTTCGGGCGTCTCCACACCAGAATAAATTCCAGCCGTGGAGATCTGGCTGATTTCTTCCCCCACCCCAGCACTCTCTGCTTTTTTTTTTTCTTTTTTTCCCCTCAGCTGAAAATGCTGAGCTCCAAATTGGGAATTGGTTCCGAGCAGAGCCCCACGCGCCCGGCGGGGAGAGGATGCGGAGGGGTGGAAGGAGGCAGCCGGGAAGGCCAACCAAAAGCTCGGTGTTATTAAGATTTTTAAGATATACAGTTTTGATAAAAGCTTGCAAGTAGCAAATTTGCTATCAAGCCTAATGTAGCATGGCAGATTTTGTCTGAGCTAGCAAAGGATCACATTTGCAGCTCCTCTGAGGCGGGGAAGTGGGCTCAATAGGCTATTTTCCACATCCATGCTCTGTTCCTAAAAAAAAAAAAGGGAGAGGGGAAGAGGGGAGATGGAAAGGAAAATAAAGACAGTTTCTCTTTTTTCACTTTGCCCTGGTTTTGCATGAGTTTGCCCTGAATGTTAATTGCCAG
The DNA here is from genome assembly GCA_013398955.1 of Callaeas wilsoni. NCBI lineage: Eukaryota > Metazoa > Chordata > Aves > Passeriformes > Callaeidae > Callaeas > Callaeas wilsoni. Next base: position 16,861 of record VWPU01016421.1, on the reverse strand, counting down.
TAACCCGTGTGCTCCACACCGGCTTTACCGTGGGATTTGTGTTTTGCTGGGTGTGCAAAGTTGCTTCCAGATGAATTGCAGAATTTTGGCAAGTCTGGCATGTTACTGATCTGTTGACATTTTTGTTTTGACCCTTGTTTTGTGGAATTAATACCTCGCCGCATCTTCCTGCACCGTGCTGAAGCTGTGAGGCTGCCAAAGGAATGGAGGGAGGTGGAGATGGCATAAAATATCCATCAAAAGTTGGGATAGCTGGATAGTTGATATTAATCAGGACCCGGTTTCTGCTGTTTCTGCCGTTTCTGCCAGTTTCTGAGCTTGGGTTATATTAAAAATTAAGAGTTTTGGGAGAAAAATGCTTAATTCAGCTGTCCCACCACCACCTAGAGGGGAACTTGGTCCAGAGGGAGACTATTTACAAGGGCCTGGAGGGACAGGACAAGGGGGAATGGCTTCAAACTGACAGAGGGTAGAGTTAGATGAGATATTAGGAACAAAATCTTCCCTGTGAGGGTGGGGAGGCCCTGGCACAGGCTGCCCAGAGAAGCCGTGGCTGCCTCATCCCTGGAAGTGTCCAAGGCCAGGTTGGACAGGGCTGAATGTGTGACCCCGCTGGAGATGGGATTCCTCACTCACCTTCTCAGCGCAGTAAAACAGATATTGAGATGTGGCCTGGAGGAGACTGGATGTTTTCCTGTGCTGATATACTCACATTTTTCTCATGCATGAAGCAACTCTTCTTGTTTTAAGAGACTGTGGCGTGTTTTCCTGCTCAGGAGAGCATGGGGAGATGGCTTATTCTTTTTAGGGCATCAGGCATGTGTTTTGTTAATGCCCTCTGCGATGTGCTGCTGGTTTTATTTGCATCGTTTACTGTCATTCTGGTGGCTTAGTGACCCAATATGCTTCTGCCCTGGCTCCCAGCACCAATCCTGAGCATCCTGCAAGCTCTGGCCACATCCCTGGATCTTGTATTATCCTTTTGCCCTTCTTTCCCCCGTTTCTGCGTGGCGCTAGGTACCTCGTGTAGCTTATTAATGCTGCTTTGTCGCTGCCTGCCTGATGGGTTTTCTTTCTGCCTCCCTGTCGCATCCCTAATCTTCCAGTCTTGCCTTCATTTAAGGGAGGGGGGAATCAAAACCCTGCTGCTTCTGCTAAATCAAGTGGTGTTTGTGTTGGGAAATGAGAGAGTGCGATGCCATCAAACTCACTTATTCCAGAGCTCCGCTAGGATTGCAGCCCGGCTGCTTGCAAACCACGTTACGTGGAGCCTGAGAGCTCACGGCTTGGCAGAACACCTCCCATGGCTGTGCCCTGTCCTGACAGGAGGGAAACTGCTTATTTTCCCCCTGTATTTTAGGAAAAATATGGGGTTTGCTTTTTTAAGGGCGACAATGAGGCTCTGGTGCTGCCCCTCATCCCGTGTCCTCCCCGGCAGCAGAGCTGAGCCAGGGTGACATCCCCCAGGGCTTCCCTGCATTCAGCCGGCAGATCTTGTAAATGTACAGGACCATTTAGGCTTTTAAGACATCTGAGGTCACTTTTCATCGCAGGCTGGGCCGCTGCACAGTTTTACAGGGTCATAAAAGCCCTGACAGGAGTCATAAAAGCCTCCAATTGCACTGCACAAACCCGCGGAGTATATTTTAAGGGCCCCTGAGTTTTCATTTTGCTGCTTTTATGGGAACTCATAAAAGCCTCGATGAGCACAAGCCCTGATTGGCTCCTCAGCACGGAGGTAGTTAAAATTACAGCCGACGACAAATTGTTCCAGTCTAAATAAATCAGGGGTTTGCATGGAACGTGGGAGAGGAGCCCCGCTCCCCCTTGCCGCGTGCGCTCCGCGGGGGTTTGTCCCTGGTGTCCGCGTGGGCACCACCCCGGTGACCCGTGTGCTCTGCTGTCCTTTCGGACACGTCTGGGCTGTCCTGGCGAGCGCCGTGCAGCGCCGGCCTCCCCTGGGCACGCCGTTCTGCCGCATCCCTCGCCCTGCATTATGCGCACGCACGCGCCCTGCCTGCTCCCACCTTCGCTGCTCCCGCCAAACGCTGCCCCGTAACCCTTCTGCTCCCTTCCAGCCCAAGCTATCCTGTCATTCCGTGGTGATTCATGTCCCCCCGTGGCACCGCAGGGCTGTCCCCGCTTTTTGTGCGCAAACAGATGCTCAGCTGGCTGTCACCAGGAAGGGACAGCCCCCTGTGCATGGCAGTGATTGTGACCGGAGGGGTTTGGCAGCGTTTTTGGGCTGCATTATATTTCTAGTGAGCAATGTCAGTTTGTCAAGTGGGAAATATTTCACGGAAATAGCTTGTCGTGGTGTTTATTTTTAACATTACCTAGCTAGACTGAAATAAATAAGAGTGGTTGAAATTCAAATGTGATGCTTGGAAACTACAGAATCAGACCTCTGGGTGTGGTGTGACCTGAAAATGGGAATGCTTGGGATGAGTTCCCTCGCTTCCTGCGGGAGGGGAATGTTTCTCTGCTCTGGCAGTCTCACCTGACCTGTGTGATGTGGTGCTGCTGTGATGGCCAGAGGGATGTGGTGAAGGTCAGTGCCACGGGAGGAAGGAGGCAAAGCAGGTGCTGTGGAATGGTTGCAGCAGCAAGTGGGGTGTCTGGGTTTGTAATGGCGATTTCCTTGGCTGTTGTCCTGCTCTCTGCACCGAGCTGGGAGTGGCGAGGGCAGGTTTTGGTTGTTGGGTGGGGACCGAGCTGCTCTCCCTGAGCCCTTCCCTGCCTCTCACTCCCACGGGCGTCTGCTTTTCCGCTGCGATGTTTCTACCCTTCCCCTGAGCCAGTCCTCGCCACAGGGAGGAAAACTCCCTATCAGTGGCCTCCTCCATCGCTGTGACCTCTGCTTTTCTGTGGCTCCGTGCCCAGGGCACTGCCCATCGCGTGCGGCCGTTGCTTGGCGTGACCTGCGGGAGCCGCGCCGGCTCCCAGGGCTCAGAGAAGCAAAGCCGAGCCCAAGGGAGCAGGCTCCGGCCCCACGGCCCCTCGGAAAGGGACTGGCCAAATCTCAGCTGTGTGACCTTCCAGCCTGGAATCTGCTTGTCACAGCTTGGGAAAGAAAGGAAGCGATCAGAAAGGTTCTCTTTGCTCTGTGAAGATAAATGTGTCTTATTTCTGTCTTGCTGTAGCTTTATATAGTAATTATATCAACTACAGCTGATCAAAGCATTTGTTAAAGAGAAAACTATCTCTCCTTTGCTTTTGTTACTGTTTGCAGCCAATTTGACAGGCTTTATATCTCTGACTACATTTTCTCTTATTTTCCACGCTTGATTTCTCTTTTTCTCTTCCTTCCCCCTTGTTGGCACCTGGCACATAGATGTATCTCACTCCCCTCCTCCACTTCCCCTTCCCCCTCTCTCCATCTGGCTTAATAAAAATGTTTTTTAAGCCATCCCGGGGACTCTGGAGCAGCAGCAGCAGTCGTGCAAGTGCTCAATCTACCTGTGCCTTGTGTTCTGGCAGAGGTGGGAGCAGGGAAGGGGGTGGCTCAGCCAGGCAGGAGAGCGCCCGGAGCAGCAACCCTCGCTCCTCGCCTCTCCTGGTTTTCTATTTTCCACCATTATTGTTTCTTCAGGTGTTTGTGTTGTGTAACTCTCATCTCAGAGTTTTTCATGAGACTGGCACAAATGGTCTGACCTTTTGTCCGAGCCATATCCACAAATCCCAGAAAGCGCATCCTTGCTGCTGCTTTAATATTGTTTAGGTTTTTTTTTAAGGATTCCTTCTTTTTTTGTTGACTTTCCATCTTTCTTTAATGTCATTTAAAACCTCCCTCTCCTCCGATGTCTGTACTCCTCTCTCTCGCTCTCTGTTATTGGCTTTATGGTCAAATGCTTTAATTTATTTGCCATACAGTATCTCTTTACCACCGTTCTGGGGATACAAATTGTTTGAAAGACGTTACAATAATATCCAGGCTTGGCACATCTGTTTGTCAGTGTGCAGCTTTTCCAGCTCAGCCGCTCAGGGACGGGTAGGAGGAGGGTATTTTCCTCTGCTTGAGCAACTGGGGAGATTAGATGTAATTACCTGGGCTAAAACTTAGCTGGGACTGGGGTTTATAAGAGAAAATGTCCTGGGAAGCTGCTCCTTCCCCAAAATCAGCGCTGTGGTATCGACATCAGCCAAAATGATTTGTACCCTGGTGCTGGTTAGTGACAAATTCAATCCTTGCACAGGAAAATGCTTGAATTGATAACTGGGGGGAAGCGTTCTGGGTCAAAATAGGAGTCAGAGCAGGGGAATTTGTGTTCAGACCGCTGGGGATGGGTGTGAATTCGTTGGTGGGGTGAGGGTCTGGCTCTGTCCCCGCCGACAAGGGCGCTGGGCCTGTGGGTGCTCCGCTGGCTTTGCACAAAGGTCCCAGCAGCGGCGGGGACAGGAGCTGTCCCTGTGCCCATTCCCAGCTGGGAACGGAGCTGCAGAGGGGACAATGGCATGGCTGGATTTGCAGAGGGTCTCCAGCAGCCTCGAAGGCGATTCCTTCCTGCTGGTGCCTTTTAGCTGTGAGAGCCCAGCTGCCTGGGGCCGGGCTGGGGGTCGCGCTGTTAAATCCCCTCCGCGCTTCAGGCAGGCAGCAATTGCCTCCCCTGTGGTGTTTTTAGCTCTCCTTATCAATGTGCTTCATAACTCCTAATGTACATTGATTGCTGTCTATTCCTCTTTTATTTTTGTGTTGTGCTTGATTGCTGCTTTAGCAATAAGAATAGGGCTTTTAGCCAAAATTGTCTTTTTTGGATTGTGGAGTCCTGACTTTTTGGCTCTCTAATAAGTTTTGTGTTACGAGCCCACATTTCTCTGTTGACATTTTTCCTTCCAGCCAATTTCTCCCATAATTTTCCCCCACGTTGGAAATGAGTCCTTTTGAAGCCCTGAGTACATATATTACTGATTGGGGCAAGCCTTTATTATCCATTGTGAATGTAATCAGGTCCTCATCACTAGTTTCTTGATAATCACTGAGCACCAGTTCAGTCATTAATTTCGTCTTTATCCATCATGTCTTCTTTCCACGTTATTTGCTAAATAGCTCGGACGTGATTGCGCCACTCGGCATCTGAGCTTGTAACTCTTTGCTTTCTTAATGTGTTTACATCGTCAGGGTAATGCTGTCCCTGCTACTCAGGTCTGGGGGATTTTACTGTGAAGGATGCTCAGCCAGCTCCAGCACGGAGGAGATGAATACTCCTTTGTTGGATCATCACCATTGACGGTCTTTAGACCCTGAGGTTTCAATACTGCCTTGCCTGCGAGCTCTAATTTATTATCTCCCCAAATCAAGCTCCTCAGAGCTGTTTATCTTCCCCCTCGTTTGCAGCGTGGTGTAGAAATTCATCCTGGTGTGTGGTTTCCCTCCGAGGCCCGTGCCTGCTCAGGTCGATCCATGTGTATCCAATAGATCGAAGAGATCAAAAGCTCTAAAAGTAGGAAAATAAATGGATTATAGCAAAGGCGGCCCAGTCGTTCCAACCACTCGCTAATGCCAATAACATCTCCTTGCTTCTCGTCAAAGAGATTTTCCAGGCCTTGCTGCCTCTGGAGAAGTCCTGCGGCATGGATGGATGGAAGGAGGGAGTGAGGGAGGGCGTGGATGGAGAAGCTGCTTTGGGTGGTATTTCATAGAATCCCAGACTGGTTTGTGTTAGAAGGGACCTTGAGGTCCAGTCCCACCCCCTGCCGTGGCAGGGACACCTTGCACCAGACCGGGTTACCCCAAGCTCGGTCCAACCTAGCCTTGGACACTTCAGGGATGGGGCAGCCACAGCTTTGCCAAGAACGATTGGTTTGCTCACTGACCAGTCTTGGCATTTGTGCCCTGCTTGTCTTTTTTTGGGATACCCTCATTAAACTACCACCCCCTATTGATTGCGGGGGTTAATTAGCCAGGACAGGGATTAATCCTGCCATGCTCATAACTTCTGGTGTCCAAACCAGCTCCTTACACCTGCCCCGAGCCTGTCCCTGCTCCTTCTGCATTATGCAGTCAGGGAGCCCTCAGTGCCTTTTGAGAAGGTTTTCAGAGCTCCTCTGAATCCTGCCAGGGGGAAGCTGAGGCTGCAGGCATTAAAAACCCGAAATTCCAACTGCTGCTGATCCCTGCACCGGTGTAAAACGAGCTGAGGGATGACAGGGGCCTCAGGGGGGAAGAGACAGTGACTTGCAGGATTGAGCTGAGCCCTGAAGACACCTCTGCTGCCCTCCTCCTCCTCTCCCAGCCAAGTGCTCTGCTAACTTTTTTTCCCCGACAGGCTGCCATGCTCCCTCCTGGCTGCTTCTGTCTCATGCCTTCACTCAGTCTGCAGGCACTGGGCACTTAACATAGGGAATGAGGCTCTCCGTGATTACATTAGGCTTGTAAAAATTGAAAAAAAAACAAATGCAAAAGGGCTCTGAAATCTATTTAAATCTACAGACTGGTTTTTCAGCCATGGGGGTTTGAAACGAATGTCCCCAAAAGTGATGGTTTGGTACTTCTCCCTGTGCCCTGGCTGGGTGGCAGTGGCTGTCCATGCTGTGGCAATCACCCTGTTTTGGGGTGGCCAGTTTTGTGTCCCCACATTCTTGTTTGGAGTGTCGGAATGTGGCCTCAGGGCAGGTACCTGGGGGTGTTGTCATACAGCACAAGAGGTGCAGCACCAGCTCTGTTTTGCTGCTTTTCTGAGCCCAGCTGGCCATGGAGTCAGCAGGGTGCACTGGGAATTTTCACAGAATCCTAGAATGGTTTGGGTTGGAAAGGACCTTGTGGATCACCCAGCTCCAGGCCCCTGCCATGGGCAGGGATCTACCTGCTAGATCAGGCTGCCCAGGGCATGTCCAACCTCGCTTGGAGTTTTGGAAAATGTTGTTGTGTTGCCACTTGGACCAAATTTCAATTTATTCAAATTAATTTGACCAAAACGCGGAGCTGTAAGTGGTGGGTACGGAGATCCTCAGCCTCATCAGGGATCAGCAGGGAAAATCCCCAAGAGGAATTCATCCCAGCCTGTGCCCAGTGCTCAGGAGAATTAGGAGGACCAGTGCTACAGGACAACCTTAGGCTGACAATCCCATTGGAAAGAAAATTTCAGGAGGCAATGGATGCCACTGGGTGGTGGCTGCAGGATAGGTAAAAAGCTCAGTGCCTGCTAAAGCAGCAGCCTGGGAGCTCTCAGTCCATCCAAAACTAAGCGGCAAATGGATTTTAAAATTCTTGATTGTGTCCTTCTTGATCGTGTCCTTCTTCCTTCTAATGCACACCTCATCCATCAGTCACCTCTCCTCGTTCTCACTCATAGTCTCAACTTCCCTTTCTCCAGAGGCATCAGCCCCTCTGGATAATATGCCCTGACAGCTCCTCTTAGCAGAGCTTTCAGCCTCGGTGTGCAGGCTCTGTGGAAATGGAAGAAAATCCACCTGGTAAATGCTTCTATGGGCTGAAAACAAACGGCACTGAACACCCAGCCCAGGCACCTCCCGCAATTCCCAAAGCCAAGCAAAACCTCAAGAGGCTTAAAAACGAGCAGTGGCTGAGCTTTGGGATTTTTCTCCTATTTTCCTCCACAGCTGCGAAAAACGAAGGATGTGGGAGATGTTTTGCCAGGAGGAGATCAGGTGGAAGGGAAGTGCAAAGGCATCCGCTGGGTCTCGTTCCTCAGTCCATCCCCAAGTCCCTCAGCCCTCCCAGAGCAGGGAAGGGGGTGGGAGGGCTGGGAGCCCCTCGTGCCCTTGGCACAGGCACGGATGCCGTGTCACAGGACGGGGCGCCCGCCTTCGGTTCCGGCTGTGCCTCCGGGATTCCTGGCGTGCATCTCAGCTTTACCAAATCCCCATCATTTCTGAAAAGATTAAAGCTGCGCTTTCAAAAATCCTATTTTTTGATAGTTTCTTTGCTTCTCCCCCTCCCTCCCCCTTCCTTATTTTCTCTCCCCTCCATCCCCCCACTCATCCACCACTCCTTCCTGTCATCCATCTCTTCACTGTACGCACAGGGAGAGGGTCTTTTCTGTTATCCAAGCCTTGGGAGCGTCTTTTTATTTTAATTAGGAATGAGTGAAGGCAACAAAGTGATTTGTAAGGGGCAGCATCCTGCTGTGGGACGCTGGGTCCTGGCCGTGCTGCTGGAGAAGGAGCTGGATATGTTCCATTTCTTTGTGTGCTTTACAATTTTTTCTGTTGTTTTAGGATCATATAATTTACTTTGTTTTAAATACAAGGGCTGCATAAACCACCATCTGTATTATTTTGTGGACCCTGACATAAATTTCCATTATGGTGCTTATTAAAATGTCTCTTTAATGCCCAGAACATCGACAGCGCTTTGCAAATGTGTGGTTTTTTTCCCCACTGCCTTGTGAATTTACTGGATTTATCCCTGCCAGGAGTCTTTTGGAGGGTGATGCTCGGGGGGAGGGAGAATCTTTTTTCTCTCATCCTGTTCAGTGAAGCTTGTGCCCCTCACAGAGGCTCCCAGGCCACCTCAGCGTGAGTAAGTAGAGGGCAGCAAGTCCTGCTGGGACAAGGGAGCCATGAAATGCACCAGGATTACAGACTGGAAAAGCTTTTATGAAATATGTTTGTCTCTTTCTTTTTACCCTGCCCCCAAAATCCAAATATTTCCTGCAAGTGCTGCTGTTCTATCAGAGCAGGGCTTTTCCTAGAAGACATCTTTTTATTCTGCTCAGTGTTTGTGCAGTGTCTAGCCAGGCAAAGATCCCGTTCTCCATGTGTTCCTAGGCATCCTTCTAATAACCGTGGTTAATAATGAATGACAACCATTAAATCACTTTAAATATGTACGAGCAGCACGATGGAGACCCTTGTTTCCCGGCACTGGTAATGCCAGTCAGGTGTGGATAAGCACGTTGCTCTCTTGTGCCACGGCCACAAAAGGGGGGACCCCGTAGAGAACCGGGGTAATTTGCCTGGTTGTTGCTTTATTTAGCAGTAATGCCTGGAAATGGAATCAGGAGAGACATTCCCACGTCGGCCCCGGGGGCCGGGGGGGCATCAGTTCATCGTGGCGCGGCGGAGATTACGTGAGGCGGCAGCTGCTCTCCTTCGTGGGCTTCACGAGGGTAAAGCTCGCTTTGTGGCAGCTTGCTTCCTGCAGGCAGAAATAATCCAGATTAGAGGGACCTGCTGTGCTTGTGGAAGCTGCAGCCCGCCAGAAAAGCCGCTGTGCCCAGAAACTTGGTGCCTGGTCAGGGGCTGTGCTACATCCGTCTGCAGGCACAGAGATGCAGAATGCGTCCCTTCCATCGTCCCCACCTTCCGCCCTGATGCTGGGCCATCTCTTCTGGCAGGATCTGAGGGATGCTCAAGCCCTGTCTGCTCGAGTCTGTGCCACCTCTGCCTCTGCTTTCTGCCTTTATCCCACAGACCTGCCCATATTGATGGCAACAGCACGAGGGACAGATTTTGGCAGAGCTGTCGAGACCCCTCCAAGGTCCAAGCAGCTGAAGGGGACGCGTGTCCTGTTCCTTCTCACCCAGGGCAGTTTGGCTGCCATCCCCACCAGGTGGGATGAGGTGCCTCCAGAGCCCCTCCAAGCTCCCTGCAGTCCAAAAGGAATCAAACGCTCCCCGTCGTGCCCACACCAGCACAAACAAGAGCAGAATTTGTTCCTCTCTGCTGCTCCTCACGTGGCTGAAGCCAGCTCTGGGATTTTCCACTGCCCTGCACCGTGTCTGTCCCTCTCCTGTCATCACGCTCGCTTGGTCCCAGCATCCCGCTGAAATTCAAAGGAGCCTTTGGAACACAAGGATGGTGCCCAGACGCTTAACTTGCGGTGGCTTTGGAGGCGTCTCCGTGCCACCCGTGCCCTGGGGAACTGTGGAATGACTGCACGGGGCTGGAGGTGGCAACAAGAGGCTGTTTCTGGCTGCTCTGTGGAGTAGAGTGACATGAAAAGCCTGTCCCACTGCGACAAATTCCCCTGGTTATCATTCCTGGCCTCCTGAATGGGGCAGGAGGAGGAATGCTGAAGTGTGCTTGGAAAATGGGGAGGGAAGGGAGCGAGTGTGGAAGAGGAGTGGATAAATTATTTAAGATACGATCATTAGAGCAACAAGAGGGAGGAAAAAGTAAATTTTATTGCATTTTCTTTGCTTGCAGTATTGAAAATGGGGGAAAAATCATTTGGGATCAAGCTGGAATTCAACCTCAGTAACTGATGGCTGAAGGGAAATACGGGAATTGATGCCGGGTTGACTGTTCCTCGTTCAGTGAAAGCTGAGAAGGGCTTTGCTTGAGTCTTTTCATAGTGAGACAGGCCAGAAGGCCAAGGGAGCAGCAAAATCCTTTGGGATTGTGCCTGTAGAGGTCTGTTCCTGCTGCGGTTCTTGGTCTGGAAAACCAGAGAGAAAAGAGCAAATTCTTATTGTCTCACCTTTGGATGGCACCTCAGGCTTTGCATGGATAAATCCCACGGGTTTTGGGCAGCATCCTGAGGCATCCCCACTCCCCGGGATGTGGTTTGGCAGGGCAGGCACTGCTTTCATCCCTGCTCCACTGGTGCTGGGATTCTCTCCCCCGAGTCATGCAGCTGCACTTGGCTTTCTCCTTCCTTCTCCCAAGCCGTGGTGGCAACATCCAGTGAGAACTGTCTCCTTTTTCTGGGATGAAGCTGCTCCAGTCTCCCAAATAGGACGTGGTGCTTCTTCCCAAGCCCTGGCAGAGGTGATGCTGCAGGCTCTGGACAAGTGCTTTTATAGTCTTTTAAGATTTCCAGAGCCACTCTTGGAGGGCCGTTAAGACCTTCGGCTGGTGATAATTGGATTTGTAAGACAGTGCAACATGTGATAAAGTGCTCTTGTTGGACAGGATCCCAGTTTTCTTCTATCATTCCTATTAATGTGATAAATGTCGCTGTCTCAGCTGATAGGGCCGTGTTGGATAATAAGATTGGAATCAGCTTTGATTTCTCCAGCTCAGCTCTGCATCACGGCTCGGCAAGAGCAGGCAGGAGAGACCTGGCCGAGGTGCCCATGGCTGAGGTGGGGTCTGTGTCCCGTCACTCCACACCGATTCCTGGCTGGCAGGGCAGGAGACAAGGAGATGGATCCAAGGCTGCGGCTGCAAGCCTTCAAACCCCTCAGCATGGAGTGGGTGAGGAAGATGGCCTTGGAGGAGCTGGAGCAGAGGCTTGGATGTGTCAGGCAGTGAAACCTCTCCTCATAAAAGCTGAGAGCAAACAAATGCCGGAGTGGGAGGAGAGCTGGGAAGCACAAGTCCAATTTGGAGCTGAGCAGCTGTGAAATTGGACCCACTGACCACAGCTGGGGCTGGAGGAGGAGGGAATCAGGACTGGGAGGAAACCGTTGTGGCTATAGGTGATCTTACTGCTCCCGGTGTGTCTTGATGTACCACAGTCTGTAGGACATCGTGCTTTGCTCCTCAGGACTTACGGAGCTGTCCAGGTCTGGACCATGGATGAGTAGAGGGAGAGGTGGCACTTTGGCAGCACAACGTGCTCCGTCTTCTCTACCGTGGTGGTGGCAGCCAGAATGAACAAATCTTTCCTTTCCTCCAAGGCACTGAGCTGAGGCAGAAAGAGTGGGATAGGGTGAGGCTTTCCATGTCCAACCTCCAGTATGCTGGAGAATTAATGGTTACTCTTTGTGTGCACAGATGAGAGGAGTCTTTTAAAAACCAAACAGTCTCCTAAGCTGGAGATGTTTTCCCCCCATCCTTCTCTTTGTGTCTCTCCATTTCATTCCTCTGAAGATGTGCTGTGCTTCACTGATTCCTTGGGAATGGGATGTGTGTGCTGGGGAGGATCATGCTGCAGCAGCCATCCAGTGTGGGTGAGCAGTAAATAGCTGTGACATCCTGCTCATGGCTTTTCATAGGACTTGTGCTTTTTCTTGCTAAACAAATGCCAAATGAAGCTGCCTTCCTCTTCGAGGGTGGTTTCAAGAGGCAGCTGGAGGCACCAGCCTTTGAAATTAGGTGGCAAACTGAGCCCCTGTCTCTTTCTGCTTGATATTTTGTGCAAGATGAGGGCAGCAGGAGGAGAGTGCTGTGTCCAGCCTCCTGCCTGTCCCTTGCAGAGTGCTCGGCCCTGCTGCTAACTGTGCCCAGGGCCAGGGAGCTGCTCCCGAGGCTCAGAACGTCACTGGTGTTCAGTGTGGAGGGAGGTGGTGGCCAGAGAAAGTCATTTAACACCCCCTGTGTGTAAAGCTGGACTTTGCCAGCGGCGCAAGCAGAAATCGCAGCACCGTGAGGCTGCCGCAGGGATCATCCCAGCGTTATTATCCTCAGGTTCCCTTCCTCAGGGAGCAGCTGCACTCAAAGGGAAAGAGGAGCACACACTGTTCAAAGAGCCAGGCAAAGTACCCTGGGCCTGCTGAGCCCCGCGCTGCTAAATGTTATTTCCCATCTTCATTGACTTCCCGGCGTGTCCTTTCCACTGGCTCTGATTGCTGCCTCTCCCACTCTGGGAAGCTGGGTTTTGTCCTTTTCCGTGATTGCTTTGATCTATACAACAACATCAACAACAAAAAAACCCAAAAAATAAAACGGGAGAGGCCAGCAGGCAACAATGAAGAAAATCAAAATTAAAAAGTATTCTTAAATAAATATTTCCAAGCCCTGACTGATCTGCCGTGTTTGTGCTTGGAAGTGAAGTATTTGAGCGCTCGATGTGAAGCTGAGCAGGGTTGGGAAGGTTGCAAAGAGAAAGAATTGCAGCAAACTGCTCCTGTTCTGGGATTTGGGAGGTGAACTGTGCCTGGAGGACTTGCTTTAGTGTTGGGAGAGATCTGGTGAGTCTTGCAAAGGCCCCAAGTGCTGCTAAGGAGAATGGAGACGTTGGGGATTTGGCAGCACCAGCATGGCCTGATGTGTGTTTGTGGTAGGAGCTAAAAGACTGAGAGAGGACACTTTACCTCCTCCTCCTGATCTCGTGGAAGGTGGATGCGTATCTTGGGTATCCAGCTGCTTCCCACGGTCCTGCTCCATCACAACAGGGCAGCCAGAAGGATCTGGAGTTTGGATGTGCGTGGCGTTCTTCTTGGTTGTGGTTTTGCATTGTCCGAGGGTGTTTAGGCCAGAGGTCAGGAGAAGGTTCCTCCCCCAGAGGGTGCTGGGCGCTGCCCAGGCTCCCCAGGGAATGGGCACGGCCCCGAGGCTGCCAGAGCTCCAGGAGAGTTTGGACAGCGCTGCCAGGGACACGGACGGATTGTTGGAGTGTCTGTGCAGGGCCAGGAGTTGGGTGTGGTGATCCCTGTGGGTCCTTCCAGCTCCAGTTCTGTGATTCTGTCTTTGGACCAGGGACTGCCTCATTCTGTGGCCAAGCAGAACCGACCTCGGGTCTCTTATGCCAGGGTCTTATTTCTGCCCTGCCTGCTCATTGCTCTCAGCTGTGGCAGCTGCTTCATGGGGAAGGAGTGTCAAATATACCCCAAAAACGTGCTCTGCAAGGACAAGAGATCCCAGAGCAGAATCAGAAAGCAGCTGCTGCCTTATTACACCTGGCCTTGTACCCGGCGAGTCCATCATCGCCTTGTCGGGACTGTGACACTTCGTGTAGCACGGAAATCCTGCTGGGTATAACCCGTGTTAGACAAGCAGGGGATGCTGCCCTGCTCTGCCTAGAGATGGGATGGCAGAGATGGCACAGGGAGCGTTTCCCAGCTGCTCCACGAAGGCCAGGCAGAGGAGAGATGCTCGGGGGCTGTGAGCCCCCTCTGCCAGGTGTTTGCCAGTGGTTGCTCCCACCCGTCATTATTAGCACTGAATTCCCTGCTTCCTCTTGCTGTGTTTCCAAGGCTGCGAATGCCCAGCTGCCTGTGCCTCACCAGCTCGGTGGTCTGACCCTCAGCCATCCCCTGTTTTAACTTTTCTGGGCTCTGGTGTGTTTTATTGCAGCCCTGGAGCAAAGGAGTGCTCCTTCATGTAGCACTTTATGTGCCACAGTGCAGTCTTTTTTATTATTATTGTTATTAAATGTTGGATTTTTTTTTTAATCTGGAGAGAACGGATATTTATAATTTACCACCTAGGGCTTGGTAATTAATATTTGTGTAGAGCTCTCAGCGATGTCTTGGATGTGAAATGTATTATATAAATAAAGACCGTCTTGCAAGCGGCAGGGGAAGAGGGGAATTAAATAAAAACCAGGTTTCTGCGATGTTCATGGGAAAAGATGAAGCTGGGAAGGGATTGAGGATGCCCAGCCCCCCAAGGGCTGTGGGATTTGCCACCTGGGATGCTGCGTGCGTCAGTCGGGGGCTCGCGGCGCCCCAGGCCTGGCGATCCGAGGCTGCTCAGCGCACCTGGAATGAATTTGAGTTCTCACACCGGGTGCCAGCAGGGCAGGAAGTGCCATGCAGGAGCTTTGAGAGCCCGTGTGGAAAACCCGGTCATTAAAGGGGCTGTGGGGATGGAGCCGGGCTGGAGGCGCTGCTGCAAGGGGATCGTCACCAGCCGGCTGCTCCTGGGCTCAGCGGGCCCCGTCCCCATCCCCTCATCCCTCCGAGCTGCAGAGGGGCAGAGGAGGAGCTGGGGAGGATATATCCTTTATTTCCCATGACAGCGGGGGACTCTGTTTGTTAAATAAATAGTTTTTTCACTTTCACTCAAGAAATTATTTTCCCGAACCCGTGGGGGAGGCGCTGCCGGGGCCTGCTTGCCTGGCAGGCAGGAGAGAGAGAGAGACGCCCTGTCGGGGTTGTTTCCTCCTGGATTTGTGTCCAAACCGGCACCCCTCGGACTCAGTCACAGGGACGTGGACCCCGCTGTCCCTAGGAAATCTCCACGTTTCTCAGGTCAAATTGTCCCGGTGGCACCAGGAGTGAGGGTGAAGGAGAAAATCCCGCTGCCCCTTGTGGGGTCGCCAGCCCCGGGAGGTTTTTTTGTGTTAGAATCCCGGAATGGTTTGGGTTGGGATGGACTTAAAGCCCACCTCGTTCCCTCCTCTGCCATGGGAACATCTCACTGGACCAGGCTGCTCCAAGCCCCGTCCAACCTGGCCTTGATTGACCCCTTTTAGGAGGCATTTGGGATCACTGATGTCTACACGTGGTAAAATCCTTCCCAGCAACCTCTGCCTATTCACAATTTCACTTTAAAAGAAACCCATGAAAAAAACTGAAGAAAAAAAAAAAGGGAAGTTGTTGCAACCCTCTCCCCAATACCCTGCGTGTCTCACAGTCGTGCTTAAAAAATTCCATCTGCTGCGTCACCTCACAGGTTTTCATGGTCATAATAATTTCCCTGGAAAAGGGAGATCTGGGTTGACTGGAATTATTACTGAACTGAGCTCAAACCACCAATTTTGGGTCAGGGGAAGGAAAAAACTATCTAGAAAACTTGTTTCATTTTCCATAAAAATATTTGGATTTTTGTTTCAATTACTGTTTTCAGGGGGTTTCTTTTGCTAAATGTACCAAACAATGGTTATGAAGGTCAGAGAAACCTGCTACCTAGACCAGAGAACACCTGACAATGAAACAAAACCTTTATTTTCTGGTTGAACAAAATATTTAATTTGACTCAAACAATTTTTCACCTGATTTTTCACTTTTGTCATAAAATCAATTTCCTGCATAGCTCTGTTCTCCCACGCTGCCGGCATTGTGGAGTCAGGGAATCTTTTTTCCTTTCCTTTCTTTGTATTATTTTCTCCTTTCCCTCCCTTTCTTGCTTTTCTTCTCTTTTTTTCCTTTTTTATTTTTCCTTTTTGTTTGAATTTTTATCTTTTCCTTTTGTCTGATTTTTTTCTTTCTCCCTTTTTTTCCTTGCTCCTCCTTTCTTTCCCTTCTCCCCTTTCCTTCCCTTTCCCCAGCTTTCTTCCCCTTCCCTGCCTTTATTCTTTCCTTCCCCCTCTTTCTTTTCTCTTGCCCTCTCTTTGCCCTTCCCCACCCTTTCGTTTTCCCCCTTTTCATTTCCCTCTTCTTCCCCTTCCCTGCCCTTTCTCTTCCTCTTCCCCTCTTCTTTCCCTTCACTTTTCTTTCTTTCCCCCCTTTCTTTCCTTATCCTCTTTCTTTCCTTTCTTTCCCTTCCCTGTCCTTCCCTTTCTCCCTTCTTTCCCTTCCCTCTTTCTTTCCCTTTCCCCTTCTTTTTCTTTCCCCTCCCTTTCTTTCCCTTTCCCCCCTTTCTTCCCCCTTCCTCCTCTTTCTTTCCCCTTCCCTTCCTTTCCTTTCCCCCCCTTTTTCCCTTCCCCCTCTTTCCCTTTCTCCTCACTCTTTCCCTTTGCCCCCCCTTTTCTCTTTCTCCTCATCTTTCCCTTGTTCCCTTTTCCCCTTCCCCCTTTCTTTCCCTTCCCCCTTTGTTCTTTTTCCCTCCCTTTCTTTCCTTTTCCCCTCTTTCTTCCCACTTCTCCCCCTTTCTTTCCTCTTCCCCTCTTTTCCCCTTTCCTCTTCCCTCCTTTTCCCTTCCCCCCTCTTTTCCTTTCCCTCCTTCTTTCCCTTCCCTCCCTTTTCCTCTTCCCCTGTCTTTCCTTCCCCTCCTTTCTTTCCTTTCCTCTTTCTTTCCTTTCCCCTTTCTTTCTCTTCCTCCCTTTCTTTTCCTTCACCCTTCTTTCTTTTTCCCTCCCTTTTTTTCCTTTTCCCTCTTTCTTCCCACTTCTCTTCCCTTTTTTCCCC
>VWPU01016420.1:0-126902 GCA_013398955.1 Callaeas wilsoni | reverse complement strand
CCAGTGTCAAACCATGACACCATCTAGCACTAACTCATCTTGCAATCAATGGGTATGTTTACAGTTTTATTCAGCAGCAGACCTGCTTTAATCAAAAAGATTAATAGAATCTGAAAACTAGATATTTAGATACTGAAGGTAATTTAAAAAACCCTGAAATCTTTTCTCTGCAACTACTATGGTTAAATTGTAAGGAAATGATAAATTATTTTCATTTTTAAAATGATAATAAGCTTTTAAAACATCTGAATTGTTGTCTCAGTCCTTTCAGCAAAGCCCTTTGCCTGCTGCTGATGCAGAGTCTGAACACGTTGCTTCTAATATTGGTTCTGCCTACAAAAAAGATGCCAAATTTAAAGTAATCTTTGAAGTCCAGTGATGAAAATGATATTGCTTTGGATAAAATTACCATTTAAAAGAGAATAGTAATAGACAGACTCTGAGATGACTACATTCTGCTAAATGAGTTGTGTCTTGGATGCTCGTATTTCAACAGTTACCAATTGTTTTAGATGAAGCAAACTAATAAGACAAATGTCAGAGAAGCACTTTAATTACAGTATATTGACATATATCACAATCTTTAAAAAATTTTAAAAATACAAGCTCATCTAAGTGAAGATCAGGTAGATGAAAGGAAATGTCAACCTCAGCCTGTAATTTGCTAGTTTTAAATCCAAGAACAGAAGCCACTTTCATGCACCTTGAGCACCCATGTCAGAAAGCAGCTCATGCTTCCAACACAGCCTAGTGAATGAAAAATAATTCATCCTGAGGAATCAACACCCTCTTCTCTCCTGCCCTCTGTATTTTGGGAGATTAACAGTTCAGATGGAAAAATTCTTTTGGTGGATTAAGGACCCCTGGAGACAGTACAGGAATCCAGAATTTGTGCTGCAAGGTTTTTATCCCTTTTTATCCCTTAGGTGTTTTTCTCTACATATTATAAACCATGCAGGAACTCTTTAACCTGTAAAGCATCAAAACCCTTTGGGCTCCACTGTGTGCAGTTAACTGGGGTTGTTTTAATTTGGTAGCATTTCTGTCCATTTAAAATGAATGTGTTTTCTTCTTCATCCCCAGTTAAAGATAGACTTTTGTAAGTCTAACAGGATTGGAAACAGGTTATGTCTGTTTCATGTTACATTGTATCAAGTGGTCCTTTACCCTGATTACTAAATTACACATTAAAATAATATAGGGACAAAATTTTAATACTCTATAACATTTAGATTTACCTGCATTTATTCCACTGTTAAAAATAATGAAAAATGGTATATTACTTGTAAAATGAAAAATCAGTGAAACAGAATATTATTCACTGTATTTAAATATTTCATTGCACTATCCAGGACAGTGAATTCATTAGGCTGAGTATTGTGGCTTGCATAATATTATAAACCAGAACTCCATTTCATAAATCTTCAAAATTTCTTGGCCAATATAATTTTTCCCTGGTGAGAATTTTCAAACAGGTCACCTTGAAGAAAACCTAGACTTAAATGTGTTATTTTAGCTATGACCCTGGGTAACTATGAACTTCTCCTGAGATTATGAAGTACCTAGGACTGTGACTCCAGGTTTATTCACTGACTACTTCTTTGTTGTTCCTTCAGGAACACAGGAACCTCTTCTAGTTTGTGTTTCCCAAATTCCTTCCCATTTTGGTATCCCGTTCATTGTCTTGTTCATGCAAATCCTAAAGCAAGTATCTGTCTGTTCCTGCCCTTGCTTCCAAGCCTTAGGGAGTTTCAGCTTACTTCCATGAATTTCAGCTTACTTCTATGAATTTCAGCTTACTTCCATGAACAGTATTAAAGGAAAAGGTAAGATGAAATGTTTGTGTGATCACTGAAAATGATTTCCAAGTTACACACCCAGCTATAAAATCTATAGTTGCGCTGAGCTTAGTTCAAATAGCACACTGTAATTTACAACCAGTAGAAATGGCCAGGGAGATTTTACTAAGGAGTGGCTGACAAAGAAGTTGTCATCAACATGGATAAAGCTCCTATTCCATGGACTGATATCTCGTGTTTAAGCTATGAGGCTTTGTTTACAGATATTTGCTGTATGCACACTCAGACAGTAGAAGGCTGTGAAATCTGAATTCTGCCTTAAACCATTTCCAGTGCTGTTACCAGTATTTTCTAAAGAGAGGAAAATATTGCCATCTGTTGCCAGGAGGGAGATTAAAGTCTTTGCAGGGCCTGTCAAAGCCCCATTTGGTGCTAGGAAGTTGGGTGTTGGGAAGGAATTTACATTCCTGGAGAGAGATCTGCCATGCATTTTGTTGTACAACTTGTGTCTTCAAGGTGTTCAAAGCCCCTTCATATAATGTCTTACAAATTTTCCTAACAGAATGTATTGTTCATCAAACTCATGGTATGAAATAATTTCCTTCAGAATAGCAAACCAGCAGGAGGAAGAGGAGAAATCTGCTTTATACAAATAAATACCAGAAAGAACAATCCGATTTAGTTTTCATACAGTCATGTTGTATCTGACACTAATAGGAATCTCAGAATAAATTTAAGTAAGTAAATTTATAAAAGTGACTTTAAAAATGAAGTAAACTTATTTTTTTAAACTGGTTTTAGGATACCTTTACTATAGTACTGCAGTGGAAAAAATGTGATTAATTCTTGTTGGTTTATACTAGGAGATTATATTTCTATTTTTCTGACAGAATTAAATAGCTGAAATATTTTTATTGTAGGGTAAAATATTAATTTTAAAACTTGAAGTGCACAATGAGAGGAAAATGCTGACTGGCTTTGATGTGATACATGACGGCTCATTAAGCCTACAAAAGTTTAAATTTAAACAAAGGATCATCATGGCTTGCACCAGCCAGTCTTAGCCCACACAAGTCTTCAGTGTAGGCAAGACAGTAATTGCTTAGGTGAAAGGTAGATTTTAATTTTGTAAGAACAATTTAACTTTAATTTATTATTGTTAATGATTACATCTATTATTCCAGATTAGTGACAAAATTATCAATATCAAAATCAGGGCAATTTGAACTTTTTGTGCTATTTGATCACTAGGCTGCATCACTCTTTACCTTAATAGGCAGACAAGCACCTTCGCTGTAGTAAAATCTATTTTCCAAGGGTATCTTAAGGCTTATATACGCAAGTATATGAAAGTGAGAGGACACCTAATGCAGTTGTTGGTGTGTGTTGAAAATTAGACATCTGTTTTAATCACCGAATGCCCTGAATCTGCAACTATTTTCCTCTGTACTGGTAGAATTGCACAGTACCCTCCAACTGTAGTGCCTTTTTCCCCCTACCCAGCACTTTCTGGGAAGCAGGAGAATAACATTGTAGCATACTCTGCAATTCTACTGGGATGGGACTTGTAGAGAACTCAAGAAGGGGATGTCTGAAAATGACGTGTCTGAAAACTCACGGCCACCTCGCTGTTTGTTCAGGCCGTTTCTGGGCTCTCTCGCTGCTCAGCAGCAGGCATGGCTGCTTTCTGTGCATCTTCAGCAGCAGCTGCAGCCGTCTGCACGAGGAGTGGAGGAGGAAGCCAGACACCGGCAGTGCCCGTGCCAGTTTGCTGCCCTGTCCATCCTGCTCACTTTCATGCTGGTCAGGGAAGTGAAAAATCTCTGAGAAACAGCTCTGGGATAACTCCCTTGTGGATGGCAAATCCCTGGTAAGTGTGCAGAGTCACACTGCAGTGGTGTTTCTGTCCCATTTTTGCCATTGGGATAGTTTGGTTCCCTTTGCAGCTTGCAAATATGAAAACTGTCTTTGGAGGTCTGTTTCTTCCATCCCATTTTTGGAAATAATCCTTCAGAGACCTCTCTCTATCTATATCTCTTCTGTCCTTCAGACGAGTCTTGCATTCAATAAATTCTTCCCTCCTCTGGACCTGAGATTTGTCAGATTTCCTCTGCCTGTGGGTACAGCCAGCCATGACAGAAGCCACAATGGGAGGTATATGAATGTCACATCACTTGAATTTGGAAGGTTGTTAGATCTCAGAAACTTTTATGCTGTATTTTCTGTGGGAGAATAATTATTGTTTTTTCTGTTGTAAAAGGCTCGTTCTTTCAAATTCCATAATTTGAAGTGCAGTTTTTTCATACTGGACTTGTACTGATACTGGAAATGTATCAAAAAAGAACAGTAAAGGAATTGGAAGACCTAGAATTAATCTCTGTTAAAGCCAGATTGTGCCAGATGGTGATCAAGCTGCCCAAGTTGTTTGGATAGCACCGTTCTGTGTGGATGTGCATTGTACTTGAAATATCCTTTGGACATGGGTTGAGGTGGAGAAGGGTAGCAGTGCAAATGCATCTCTCTAGCTTATGATTGTAACAGGGTGGTAAAAAGTGACAATATCCTAAAGGGAATACATATTAAAATGTAATTGGAATTGGAATTTAATTAGTCTCAGATTATCCTTCTTGCTTTATAGATAACATTTTTATTAGATAGAAGATTGATTTTGCATGGAATACTTCCTGGTTCCTAACAAAGTTACGCTCCAAGTGCTATTGTTTAAAGTTTCGGGCAAAGTAGCATTCAGTTTTCCCATACTAATTGCAATGTCACATTCAAATGCTTAGATAAAATACAGTCTCAGACAAAACATTTTTTGAATATCATTGTATTATCTTTAACTCTGTGTGGAGTAGAAAGAAATGGTCACAGCCTTTCATTTTCCTCCATATACACTGAAAGTAATAGACATGAGCTGTAGAAGAACACAATTTTATTTGCTTTACAAATGAACAAACGGAAACTTTTGCAGGATTAATTGTAAGTCAAAGGCATAGAAACTTGTGTGTTATTACACATCCTTTTCCAAAATTATCATGTAACTTCACTGGGAAGTAGAAATTAGAAGACAGCAGAGAATGCACCCTCCAGCCATATCAGTAATCCCAGTTTTCCAACCTCAAATTGTATTCATTTATAGCAGTTTTTGAAAAATTATTTTGTACTCCTCTTTTCCCCCTCCTCATTACTGTATTATGATGAGTATATTTCTATTTACGGAATGAGTCAGATTTTTTTTCATACTCTGAATTTTTGCTTGCCATAACAACAGACTTGACAAATGAAGCTGATAAAAATAAATTTTTGGTCTGAATTAGGACAGACTGTATCCTTGCATGAGACCTTTCTAGCTAAAATACTACATGTTTTATATTAATGTGTGCACTAACAAAGGTAAAGGTTAAGGTTACAGATAGATGGGGATCTCTTTTACCAACTCCAAAGGCTTTTGAGTAATGAATACGTAACGTAATGTCCTTCCTGAGGCTTGTTTTCATGTGGAATAAAGTGTGTAACCCCAACTCTACCAGCTTAGTCTTGCTTGCAGATTTTCAACCTCTTGTTGAGTTCCATGCAGTGACAAAAAAGGGCAGGTACCAGATGGATAATAACATCCAGATTATGGATACCAGATGTGCAATACGTGTATTCCGCTATTGAATAAAATTGCCACTGGAGATGTAAATAGATGAAAGAAATCTGTGTGCTTTTAAAAGCAAACTGTTTACAAAAACAGCCAGCAGCTTGGAAAGGTTCCACAAAAGATCCTGACTACTAAACCAGAATGATGTAATGGTCTCTATCACTTACAAGAGCCCTTACAATAGAAAAAACTAGAAAAATCAATACCCTTGTTTAGTATAGTCAAAGCTTGAAATATTTCATTTCAGTGAGCAGTGTTAGATTTTTATTTAAAGAAAACAAGCTATTTCTCATGCCAGGATTAAATAAGTCTTCTTTGTTTGTTGCTTTATCTTTCATGAAAATAATTAAGAACAGTGAACGGGATAGTTTAGCACAGGTGTGAGTGGTAGAAAGGGGTCACAGATCTGGGCTAATATTGTACATGAGTCCAGAATAGATTTCAAGGATTCCAAGTGGCTGAAGAAAGGGGAGACTTGCAAATAAATAATAACAATAAAAATAAAAACACAATGAACACCATCATGACTCTTAATAAGGTTATAAATGCAAGATGTACTTTACAAATGCTGCAGTGCATGACAGTGCATTTCTACAGCCTGAATGTGTATTAGACAGGAGGAGATGTTGCAAGAGGAAAAACATATGAAAAAGCACCTATTTGGCACCTATTTATCTTTATTAATTATGGCTCCATCCCTCCTTCTATTTTTCTTATTTAGAAGAGGCTCTAAATGTAAACTTAAACAAAGTATTTGTTTCCTCAGTGAGATCTCTGCTGTGGACTAGACACATTCATTTTGTATATATCAATTTTATCCACCCATAATTTAAATCAATAAAATGTGTTCGCTTGCAGATTTGTGAGGCCAGAAGGGTTGTCATTTTGTTTGTCAAGGAAAAAGGAAGAAAGGAAGACAGAAAGAGAGAAGGCAAGAAAAAAAGAAAGGAAGAGACCTGCAGACCCCTGCAGTGTGAAATTTTCCATTGAAAAAAATCTTTTTACTATCTTTCTTCTTGTCAGCCAGCTAAGCTCCTGTATGTTCAGAGTCATGTACATATTTTTCATAGACAGTGAGATATGATGAGTCACTGGAAAGGTACTTCTTGAGCGAGGGAGCCCAGCAATGCTGCTGACAGTGAGCTTGCGAGGGCAGGAGCTGATCTGAGATATGGCTATGCTCTAATTACTCAAGTGCCATGCTCTGCCAGAGTATTTGCTGAATTCCTTCTTTCCAGCTCCTTCTCTAACCTACACAAGATGTGCAGTTTGAAGGAGGCTGAGCTAAAATCTATTTGTAGTCTATAACATGAAATGTTCAATGGAAAATAGAATGTTCAATGTAAAATAGGGAAACTTAGAAACTTAGGTTTAAGAAATAGTCTTCAGCTTCAGTCTTCAGCTTCAGTCTTCAGTGAAACACAGTATATCAGAGGTTCACCTCAGCCTTAGAGAAGGGAAAGCTGTCTGTGTTTATTTGATGCGTTTCTGCTCTGAGCTACCTCAGGTGGTCTGAGATGTTTGGCGAGCAGAGCTGGGGCACTCGCCGTAGCTGTGTGGCTCCATCGTAACTCTGCTCTGTTTGCCGCTGAACAAGACCCAGCTCTCTGCCAGCCCATGTGTCAGATTTTGTCCTGCTTTGAGAGCTGTGCTTTGCACATATATAGTAACGATTTTGTGTTAGCCGTTGACCTTGGCTGCCTCAGCGAGTGTCCACATATTTGGGTCATTCAGTCCTCGAGGCTGCAGTCTACAGTTCTGACATTTACTGCATGGACAAGTAATGAGAAAGTCTGGAGGAATATCTGGGTAGGGAGGAAATACGACACTGAAATATGAAAGGACTAAAAAGTGTCAGCTTTCATCTGTGATGACAGAAACTATGCCAGAGTCACCTTCAGAAATCTTGGAAGTTCTGAAGGCTGTGGCAATGTCTGTGCAGGAGGATGTTAAAAAGAAATTCTGGGACTTGGTTCAGTAAACTTGGAGAACTGAAATGCAGTAACAGGAAAACAATATCTGAATTCATTCAAAGTAGGACAATAAACTTTAACCAATAAATCACTCCTTCCTGACCATTTGTATTCTCTCGTTGTACATCTTATTGGGAAGCAGTTTTTGAAGGTCAAATCTATAGTGATAATGTACCCAATACAAGAGGCAAAGCATTATGATGCTTGTTTGTTTATTGGAGAGGAAAACTTGTACATATAAATTAAAACCTCTTAATTTATTTAGAAGCTATTGGTCTACTCAAGTGACACAGTTTAAACATCTTGTAAATGCAACATGGTAGATTAAAATATTGGGCATACATACCAAAGAGGATAAAAATAGGAGATTGATTTTTCAGTGCAGTAGCAATATCGATGTATGGTTAAAGGAACAAGAGTACAGTAAGAATTTATGGAGCAGAGCTATAGATGGAAAGAGCATTTCATAGATACCTTCTTACGGAAAAGACATGTTTATTTCAGCTCTGAGGGTGCTTTCTGCTCCCAGAGAATAAGGAGGAGGTGTCTTCCATTGTATTTGTAGTAAAAGTAAAGATTCCAGCAATGTTAGAAAAAACCGGGCTTGTAGTGGCAGCACTTGTATAATTATTTGTTTAAAAAAGATATTTTAATTAACTCAAGATTATAAAGATGCATGAGTGCCACCAGGTGGATGGGCCAGCCAAACCTCCTCACAAGAAGGGTGGTACTTGCTGATAGAGTTTGTGTATTGAAAGGAGAGTCAGGAATCAGTGGCAAGTACAAAATACAGTAAAAATAAAGCTATAGTACAATAAGGGACTTATTTGAAGAGCAAACCGCTCCTCTGAAGAGCTCATAGTCTAAATGGGTAAAACAGACTTTCCATCTGGGAGAAGGAGCATTTGCCACTCCTGTTCCACATGTAGGGAGGTGCAGCAGAGAGCGCTGTGATTGAGGAGAGGAGCTGTGCCTGGGGCTGGTTACACTCTGCAACTGGTGAACTCTCACCACTGCTCTCTTTTTCTTTTTCTACTGTATGGCAGACTGAAAACAGCGTTCACATATCCCAGCTAGAGTAGAGAGATAAATAATTTTGGAAATTACTGTTATCAGTATCCGATGCCATGGATAAGTTACAGAAACGGATGCTGATTTGCAAGACAGCTCACAAAAGAAAAAAAGTCATTATTTTAAAATTGAAGGCACTATATACAGCATGCTGTCCCAGAGTTTTGACCATATGGTCATCTTTCCTGTTTTTCCTCTGTAAAAAATTTAACTATTTTCTCTTATGCTAAACCCAAGAAAATAATTTTTTTTCTGATAAAAATTAAATTACCTATTTATTTAATATTACTTACTATTCACTAGTATTTGAAGTGAAAACATGGATACAATTTTATAGAGGTTCTTTTATAGTTTTTAAATTAAGCAAATCACAATATTTCAGTGGTCATATTTTTCACAGTGAGGTCCAAAATTATTTTCAATATGCTATTCATTAGGCTATTACTAGAAGTAGGGAAAAATAGACTTTCAAAATAAGACTTTAATTTGAGCGTCTAAAGAAATGTTAGGCATTTAAATAAATGCCCTTATCTGCCCGCAGGTCAATTATTTTGACTTGAAATGCATGGAATTTTACTGATTTTTTGTCAGAACTGATTAAGTGAAAAACAAATATCCAAAATCTCACGAGGTGCTTCTTTGTTATAGGACAGTTTCTCCATAATCCAAGACATTACTCTCTTTTTTTTTTGCTCAGCTGTTATTCAGCCAAAATAGAAAATCCATCCCACGTTCTGTGTATGGAATATTAAATGCTGTGTGAGAATGCATCTGCCACACTTGAGAAGAACAGCCGCTGTGGGTTGATAATTCTCTGCCACTTCTGAAATTTCACAAGGCAATTCATCAGGCCCAGCTCTGAGGAAATGTCTTTTTGCATATACAGAAACAAACAGCAATAGGAGCTAAATATTAAATGCTTTTAATGAAATGTTTTTTCTTCTCTTTTAGGTATGAAGTTTCTTCCCACTACTTAAAGACTTAAATTTGAGGTTTCAATAAATGTTTTTAGTTTATTGTTCATTGTGCCATCTATTGTCTTTTAATTTTGACAAGTTGTTTAATCCCTTAGGAGTCAGGAAGATAAATTAATTAACACTAGTCAAGCAGGTTGGGATAGCAGCATAAAAGGCACTGTAAAACTGAAGTTATACCTGTTACTGTAAAATTGCACAGGCTGTAAGGTGAAGCTTTCCTTGGACAGTAAATTGCCCCCTGAACTTTCCATTTTTCCTAAGGAGATGTTTTCAGTAGGTTGTTACACACCAACATGTGTGACCTCTGAGGCAGGCAGAAAAGCACATCTTTGCAATTTAAATGAAGAGTAACCTATTTATAATTTCATTATTATTTCATTACTGCATGACTTCTGCTATTTGTAAATGTCAAATACAAAAAAAAGAGTGCTTCAATTTAACCTTCCCTGTCATAGAATAAGAGCTGTATTTCCTCTGTCTTTAAGGAAGTACTTCAAACCTATTAGACGTACCTCAACAGAGAATCATACTGATGGGGATGGGGAAGGATGGCATTTTTCTTTTAAAGCTAATTTCATACACACAGGGCATATGGGCACACAATATTTGAAATTGAGTTTAATCAGTCAATTCAGACATCCAGTGGTCTTATTCTTGCTTCATTTTCTCCTGCTCTTTTGAAAGTAGGCAATTTATGCAACATAGACTGTACAAAGCTCTAGAGATGGAAAACAGATATCTGTATCTCAACCTATTATATCCATCCAATCATCACTGTATTTTTTTTTTTTAGTGGGGGAGTTTTTTCCTATAGAGCCATCACCAATGCAGGAAAAATGTTATAATAATGGAGAGAGTGATGATTATGCTGACAATACAGTGAATAAACTACCTTCTTCTAAATTTGTGTGCATTTAAGCCAAACATAAAACAAAAGCTAAGGGACAGAGAATGTGTTTAATATGCTGTTTTGAGGTAGTTCTTGAGTCCTATTCTATATTTAGAGGTGAGCAATCTCCCTTTGGTTTTAGCAGTCATTGGAGGAGAGCCTCTGGTGATCTCACATCTCCCTTCATGGTAGTCTTAAGCACCTTGTTGGTTCAGTTTAGGTTCACGAAGCTTTATCTGAACACAGAGGATTTCAGGAAAACGAAAAAAATATTATACATGTTCTGTTCTTTGCAATGGACTTGTTCTATTTTGCAATATTAATATTCGATTTTGTACTGCCCTACTTTCCTATACACAAAGACTGTCTTAATATAATACTTTAAAACAAATGCAATGTTTGTCTGTATTCTTACTATTACCTTCACTTTTCCACCTTTTGCTGTAGCCAGCATCCTTCCGTCACTTTCTTTTTTTTCCCATTATGAAATTTGCTTTCAGTCTTGTAGCACCAAGAAAATCAGGAGCTCTTTGCTCCTGTCTATCAGGGAATACATTTCCATATAGGTCTTCCATCTCCATGAGCTCACTGGTTCTTGTTATTTCTGACAATCCTTGAAGAGCTTTTCAAACTAGAGAGAAATGTTTTCCATTGGAGAATGCTAACTGGAAGAAACTGAAATACTTTGGGGGATCCTGGATTTTTGATTATTTTTCATGAAACACTGCTGAAACAGATACATATTTTTTATTGTTGGCTCAGCTATTCCTTTGTGTAACTGGAGGATAAAATTAAAGGATAGATTTTCAACCTGTCAAAATAGAACATATTGACAAGGTCATTTGCATATTCACTGAAATAAAGTTGCTTTGAATTATTATTTTTGTAAAGAGTTTCATCCTATTCTTCCAGTTTTGGGAAGGAAAAAAAAATGAAAATAAGGAAATTTGACATTAAATGGAAAAAGTAAATTTTTACCAGTATGTTACCTGCATTTATCCCACCAGGCATTTTGGCATTTCATTACAAGATTAGTAGAATTCACTTCACTGAACTATCCTAAAGTTATTACAAGCAGCTTGTTTCTGGTCAGGTAGTCTGGGAACTCATGACCTCAAGCTTTCCCACATAGACTCCTAAATGTATTGCAAGCCTAAATATACAGTAGTGAGACCTTATCTGTGAAAGAGTTAATTATTTGATATTTCTATGCAAGTGCCACTCACAAGAAATTGGGAAAATACTTCACAACTGATAATGAGATTTTAAGAAGGCTTACCTGGACATAAGAGAATTACCTACTAGGAAACTATGTCTGAAACCTGATTAAATAGGTTTGGATTTTTTTTTCCTTAGAGTAATGCTCTTGCCAAAAAGATTAAAAAATTAAAGGAAATTAGCTTTTAGTGGAGTTAGAAATTAATTGGTTAATTCTCTTCCCCCAGTATACAGTCTTTGTATAATTTAAAATAGATTTTGTACTTTCTGCTTTCAATACTTCGTTGTGTTGTAGGGTTGGCAGAGTATTCATGTAAAACCAGTCACAGGCTGTTTAGCATTCATCAGCATTGCCCAGTCTGCCACCTCAGCTCCTAACTGAAAATGAAAGCTAGAATTGTCCTGGATAATCAATTATGTTTTCAAGATTTATTTTTGAATGGGAGTTATACTGCACAGGGTGTTAGAGATAGAGGAGGTTGTAATATAATCTAACTTCAGTCATCTTAAATAGGGAGTGAACAAAGTTGTCAGTGTTTAATTACCTTAAAGGCAGCAGTCTTCTGAAATAACAGTAATAGTTCTTTTGCTAGGACCAGAGCAATGGCACCTTTCTGATTTTACATTTTTTGCATTCTACATTTCTGTAGCTGGTGCTCACAGCTGCACAGGAGCAGTAAATCATCATCTGGCTGGAGCTGTTTATCATTTTTGGCAGCTGGGCTACAACATGTGCTAAATAAAGACCAGCTTGGTCATTTGCATAGGGCTGGACCAGCAGAAGACTTTCTGCATCACTACCAGGCTGTTAATCAGTGACATTCCTAAGTAGTTCTGAGTGCTAAATGTGAATTTCTAGTAAACTTTTAATGTACTGACATTTGTTGTCATCTGCCAACATAAGCTAGTGGTGCAAGCTGTGTATGACATACACGAACTTCCTACATGGAGAAGTTAATGTTCTAAAACGCTGGGGACCATATCTCCACATGGCTGGACCTCTTTGGAATCATGGTCCCAATGTGAGGAGGGTACAAGTACAGGGACAGGATCTTTTCCCTTGCAGGGACTGAGGAAGGTCCTCACATCTCTGTCTGGGTAGATAAGGAAGGAAGCAAAGAACTATTCAGAAATAAAGATTTCAAAGACATAACATATATCATTAAAGAACAGAAAAACTTCTAATTGTTTGTACAAGTGGTGAGTTGGGGTTCTCTTCCCTTTGATGAAGTAAAAGGTAACTTCTAATCTAAAATTTGCAAATTAATAGAATTCTTCGGGTATATTCGTCAGAACTAGATCTGAAACTTCTCCTCTTGGCAAAGTTATTCTAGATTTCAGTTGAGGAAGACCACATCTAAAGGTGCTTCAGTTAACAATCTTAGTCGTATCAAGAATCCTTTTATCGAAAAGTTCAGGTTTTATTGACTCACTGGGCCTAATTCTGAGTTTATTTGAACCTTTATCAATCATAACTAACAGAAGAAATTCAGGCATTTCATAATTCTCTTTGTATTTATGGATATAACTTTGGACAGAAGCAACACCTTCTCAAACAGTGAAAATATTAATTTAACTGTGTTGGTTGTTCCGGCCCTTTGATATCAAACAGAACATTTAGAGGAGATGTATTCTGAAGCAATTGATGAAAGAGCATGGAATTTGGGAATACTTAATTTGTTTTGTTTTGAGGGCAGAGGTGAGATTTTGTTCCAGTACAGTCTGACCTCAGTGTAATGCACTTCTTCCCAGTAATGGCCTGGGAGGCCTTGGTCCAAATAAGAGTTAGATCATGTGCTTGAATCCACTTTGTTTTCATCATCATTGTCCATTTTTCTAAATATAAACATAGAGGTGGCAAGGAGGAAAAGGGAGTTATGTGGTTAGTTTTGCGATAAATTACTTTCAATGCATATCCAGGTTATTGGGAATGTGACTGCCTAGATGAAGGGAACTATGTTAAAGATTCTATGTGTAGTTATATTTCTCTGCTAATATCGGAGATATACTCTTGATGCAAAACTAATTTAAGTCAACTTATACCTCTCCTTAAACTTTTGTTGGCATGGCCAACAACAAAATCAATCAGGTCCTGGAAGCTATTCTAGTGGAAAAAAAAGATAATTGGTCAAATCACTTACAATACTGTGAATTATGCTCACACCAATAATTGATTTTCCAAAATTTACTCAGCTTCTAGTTTGTGTCACTGTAAGCCTTTAGTTAGAAGAATGCTTTTTTTCCTTTTCTGAGGATATTCTAGTCTGCATTACAAATACCTTTATTTCTCACAACAAATGGTGAATTAAATATTAGTGATTCAAATCGTATCTATTTTCTAGCTGTTGATTGATCATAGTTTTGATTTTTTTTTTAATATAAAAGTATTATGACAGATAATATTTCTGATACGGTTTTGTTTGTTTTTTAAAGAAAAAATAGCTTGGATATGATCATCTGTGCCACTTGTTATCAGCTACCTTCAGTAGCTATTATTTCTTATCAAATCAGGCAGGCATGGGAAGCAAACTGATTAAATTTGGCATGTTGCCCATAAAAAAAATACAGCAGCATTGCTGCCTAAATCCCTCTATTGCATTTATTCTTTTCAATGTATATATCATTTCATGGAAAAGCTTTGCCTTAAGGGTTTGACTCTCTGCATTTTGGATGCAAAATGCAAAGCAAACAACAGAAGCAGCATTTGAGATGCTATTAAATCTTTCCTTTGAGGACTGGATCTAATTCCAGTTAGCTTCTAAGGTGGCGCTGAACATTATTTAAACTCAACTTGTGATTTTGTATGGGCACTGATATCTGGAGCTTAGAGGTAACACCCAAATTAGATTAATAAGTGCCTTGTTTTTCTCTGTCAGGACATCTTTGTGCACGCTTGTGCTCACGTTGCAGATGACGGCTCCCATTGTCTCCTCGCGTGAGCGGGTTCAGCACAGTGACCCTGCAGGCCTGGGAAACAAAGCAGAGAAGGAATGAGGGAGCATCTGCAACACAAGGATTCTGAGTTACTGAAACGCTTCAGCATTTGTTTAACTGTCACTTTCTATAAATTCAGCTAAATTTTAGAGAGGAGATATGTGGCATTAGTGGACATCTAAGAAAATAGAAAGCTCAAATTTCTTTTTTCCCAAAATGCTGTTGGCATCAGTCATGTTACCAAAGATGGCATTTTCAGTAACAGTTTGGTGTAGCAAATGAAAGAAAAAATTATAATTCGTAGGCTGTCATGTAGAGAAACAAGAAAAATCAGTATTTTATGACTATTTCATGACACACTGAATGTCTAAATTTCCTTTTCAGGTTAAGTATTTAAAATGAGGGTGTAACAAAAAAAGATTGGCAGTGTGGCTTCTGTGATAGCAGGTTTAAGGAAAGAAAAAATATACCTAGAAAAGATAACAGGATCTTAACAGAGCATCTTATTTGGCACAGATAATGAATTCTTTTGGAGAAACTTGAGTAATTCCTTAACTATAAATTCTCTAGTGAAGGGAGATGAAGGACCAAAGTAGGAGATAGCATAGCTTTTTGTCCTGTAACATTATTAAAGCTGTATGTGGCTTTGTTATTAGTATATTTTTGAAATATAATCTACATAAGTAATTGGCTTCAGGTGGCTTTGATATGTTAATGACAGCTCTGAAGACGACCCTGTAGAAATCAAGTAATGGAACTGAATGTGCTTAGGGCCCTGATATTGTCTTCGGTGGAGAAAAAGCATGCAAAGTGATTTCAGTCTTAAGCTGATTAGAATATGCTTGGAAGAAGAAATGATCTCTGAGCAAGGCAGTACAGTACCAGAGAGTCAATGCATAATGTCTGTGGCTAGGCAGCTTGTGGGCACGTGTGCCCCGCTGGGTGGGAGTGAATTAGGATGTGAGTATGGAATTGGAAGTAAGACACGCTACCGGCTCCCTCCCTCGCTCTAGATGTTATCAACCAAGGACACATATTCAACAACAGTTTTGTTCCCAGTTACATTTAACAGAAATATTCTATAAGCCTCAGTTTCCTGAAATTACTCCTCACAACTTATTTTCAAAGTTGTTCAAGCTTATAATTACTTCTGTAAAATTATATATTCCATTACTTTTCTCTGTCTCTCTGAGAGGAAAGGCACATTGCTAGAGATACCTGCTTGGTATTGTTGTGTTGGTTGTTATGTACCTGCTTGGAAAAGAAGTATCCCACAATATATTTTACTTTATGTGTATAGTAGAAAATGTTTTACCTTCAGTGAGGAGGGTAGAGACACTTGCTGCAGAAATGTAGATTTATTGTCAAAAAAAAAGTTAAAAAAACCTTCAATCCAGTATTATACGAAGTCTACTTTGGTGTTACAGGTCTTGAAATAATTTATGGGAGAGATGAACTGGTAGTTGGATGGAGGATATAGCAATATTACTATTCTCAAAATGTGTATTTCACATCTGTATCGCGCTTAAATATTAATTTCTTAAAGGTCAGTTCTGAAGTAAAATTCTTTAACTTTTTCAGAAGTTGATGTCAACTCACCAAATCAGTTTCAGGTAGCATGGGTTTTTTTCCAAATGCATTTCAGTTTTTCTAACAAAAAGTTATAATTCATTAAAATAATTTCTTTTTCAGATATACATCAGAAAAACTTCGTTTCATTCCACTTCTATACTTTGCCTTTTTTTATATTTTTATTAATTTCTACATTTTACTTGCAAAAATTCCACTAAAAATTAAATATGATGAGAAGAGATACGTCCTCTGGAATAGCTTTCTAAAGGCACAGTCATGTGTTCTAACTTTTTGAATCAGTGCAGCATAAAGGACAAGCCAATATTCTTTCCAAGATAAACTGTGGAGAACAGGCCTCTTGAAAGATTTGTAGGATTATCCACAAAAGGTTCTCAAATTTGCTTCCATTTTGACTCATTAAACTCTTAATGCAGTGACATATCTTGTCTGTTTCACAGGTTTTTCTGAAAAGAGGCAGTATCACGTTTTTCTTGGTTCAGATACTCGCATTGCATTCTCATTAATTGCCCTCTATGAGAAGTGGGGAGGCAGTGGCAGTGAATGTAAGGCAGTTTGTGCTGTCACGCTGATTAGCTTCTGGGGATCTGTAATTTCATGTTTTCTGTAATTGAGCAGAATAAATATTGTCCTTTCAAAATGCCAGGAATATATGAGTATGAAATAGAATGCATGCCCATATGAATTATTAAAGTAATTTCAGATCTGTGCCATTGAGATCAGAAGGATTTTACAGTAAATGGTCAAGCCTCAACATTTAATTGGTAGATGGTAGGTCTAGAAATTAGTCTGAAATTTCCTGACTGACCTCTAAAGAATTTTGGGACATGAAGGATGGTAGTGGATCAGGCTCTGTATATGTCTGAGTTTTTAATAAATCACCTATACTTTTCAAGGGCGTTTTGCTTCTTAAACTATGAAGATGCTGATAGATAAATTTATATTATAAATTTGGCAATTTCAGTTTTTCAGCACAAGATTATTAGTGAAGCAATATTTGATTTTGTTCATTGTCTCCAAAGATATTTAAAAAAACCCAAAATTTCAGTAAAAATAAAAATTTTTAAAGAGTGTATAGCTATAAAGTTAATTATGTTCAAAGAGATTATTTCAATACTGGACCATAGAAATAATATTTTAGAATATGTTCACTCTCCAAATGCTTGCATTGCGGTGAAAGAATAGTATAAGATTTGTTTCACTGGCTCTTTCAGGATCTGTCTGCGTTTTTCCCCTGGGGGAGGCTATGGCCATTTTTCCAGTTATAGATTCCGAAGCTGACCCCATGTCTGAGCTGAATGTCAGCACCTAACAAATGCAGACAGTACCCTTATTCTGATTTTTAAATATAGCTCATTGCTTTTGATGTTTTTATTGCTACTCCACACTATTGAGGGATCCAAGCCGTGCGTACGTGTATTTGTAAAAGAAAAGAAACAATAAGATTAAAATTGCAGGTGCGTTGTCGTCATGGCTGTTGTAAGGAAGGTCTCGCCGTGGCTTGTGCAGTTTCCCTGGGCAGTTAACGTGGTGCCTTGGTGCCTGCCAGAGATGGTCAATAATGTAAGGTAGTGAGGTGAGGCGTGAGCTGGGCCGGGGGCCTCAGCTGGATTGTTGCTGTGCAGCAGGAACTGCTGGCTGTCCTGAAAGGTGAGAGGAAGCGTGTGCAGGGCTTCCAGCAGCGTGGAATCCACCTGAATCTGAATGTCCTACAGCAACCTTGAACGCCAATTGATCCAGTGCTTCTGGCCTTGAAACTTTGATTTAGGGGGAGAACAAAGGGGTTACTTTCCATTGTATAACATAGCTGGATAGCAATATGCGGGTTGCTCGATTGGGTGTTTAATGTTTCTTTTAGCATTGGGACTGTTGGTTGATGAGAAGCTCAACACAACCCAACAATGTTTGCTGGCAGCTCAGAAAGCCAAGTGTGTCCTGGGCTGCATCCAAACCCTGTGGGCAGCAGGGAGGGAAGGGATTGTGCCCCTCTGCTCCGCTCTGGTGAGGCCCCACCCGCAGTGCTGCATCCAGCTCTGGGGCCCCCGACATGAGAATGATGGGTTCAGAGTGCCGCAAAAGCCACCAGAGGGCTGGGGCACCTCTCCTGTGAAGACAGGCTGAGAGAGCTGGGGTTGTCATTCTGGAGAAGGGATGTATCCTGATGTAGGAATCAGATTTTTTTTTTCTTTGAAGATGTCATAGGACTTTCTCATTATTCATGTAAATGTCTAACCTCTTAGCCATTTTTATTTCTAGAAATCAGCTATATGATAAGGATAATGCAAATAACTCAGGTGCATGTTTTGTCATCTTTTATTTGTCATGTCACTGCTTGCCTTTTCAGCAAGGGGAGGGTACCATGTGATTTCCTTATGTCACTTATTATTAAATATAAGATATTCATATGGTGTCTTAAACTTTCCTCTGTCAGC
Organism: Callaeas wilsoni; assembly: GCA_013398955.1. Lineage (NCBI taxonomy): Eukaryota > Metazoa > Chordata > Aves > Passeriformes > Callaeidae > Callaeas > Callaeas wilsoni. The sequence continues at coordinate 108,373 of VWPU01016420.1, read as the reverse complement.
TTATGAGTTCTTCTAAGTTCCAAAAAATCTTGGTTAATATAAGTTCAGAATTGGGCAAGTCACTGCTAAATCCCTGTTGAGGTCCTTATTGCAAGCTGATAGTTGGAACATTTTGTCACATTAAAAAAGGGCTCCTATTTTTTTTCCTCCTTAATATCCTACAATAGTTATTGCAGCAGTATTAAAAATTGAACAAATATTTCTGGAGCTGTATTTTATTTTGACACTAACCTTCATTTGTTGTTACATTAAATCTTCCCATCTGAAGTAGTTTATGGGTGTCCATACACACACACACACACACACGCATATTTATCTATCTATCTATCTATCTATCTATCTATCTATCTATCTATCTATATCTATCTTGTACTTTTATTTAAAGGATTAAATAAAGTTGGTCCTGTGGGAAAGCAATGTGATGGCCAACATAGCATAGGCACATGGACATTGGGAAGTGACATTTATCTAAGTGATGCTGGAAGTAATTTTTTTCATGTCTCAGCCTTTATCCAATTCTAAATGCCAACAGAACAGATGCTTTTGACAATGTAATAAGTGCAATAAATTCCAATATTTATAGTAGCATTGCTTGATAGATGAGCACAATATTTTCTAAACTTGCACTTCATCCTACAAATTTTTGCTGGGCAAGACAATGGGGTAAATGACTGTGACTCAGTCTGCTTTTGTTCTGATGACGTGGAGAGTAAGAGTTCTGTGGTGTTTTACCTTGTTTTTTGACACTCTGGATCCACTTGCAATTAAATGATTGTATTATGAACATAATTTTTTCTTAATAAACATTATCGAAATATTACATTTAAGTAAATCAAACTTTTGATAACAATGGAGATTCCAACAGGGAACCACAAGCTGATGTGAGAAACTTCTTGCTGTCTTCATTATTGGTTTAATTTACAGCATCTGCTGGATGCTGGAAATTCTGGAATACCAGAAACTAGCCTGCTAAACAGGGAGTGCAGGATGGGAGAGGTACCTCATGAATGTGCTGTGTGGATGTGAAGAAACCTTTTGAGGAGTTGACCCGGTCCCTGTTGGCTGGGAAGGTCATTCAGGGACAGCCTCCGTGGTGCCCAGGGTGAGCCATCTGAGTGCCGGTGCTGAGCATTTGCTGTGCTGTGGTGCTCCTTGGAGCTGCTGAGCCCTATCAGCAGGACTGTGGGTAAGATTCTACAGCTGTGAACTCCACCCCTGTGGTAAGTTTGGTGGAGCTGGCCCTGGGTAGTCACTGAACTGTTGGCACTTCCCAGTGTAGGCGTTCCAAGTCACCTCCGTGCTGCTCGGTGGGGAGCTGAGCTGGGTACAGGCGCTGCTCATGAGCGAGTTCACGGTTAAATTTTAGGAGTTCACTCTTTCTGCAGTTCTAGCAAGCAATGAGTGCAAAAATATTTCCTTTTGGTGATGAAGAACTTAACAAGAGAAGAAAGCCATCAGTGGTTATAAAGCGCACCTTAGCAGCTTCTTGAAAGGTGTCCTCTAACACACTTGACAAATTTAATATATCAACATTTATTGAAGAATATACCTTCAAAAGAAATGAGTGCCTGGCTTAATTTCTGTACTCCCGTTTTTTATCTACCCATCAGAAAGGCCATGCAATTTAGGGACAGGCTCAGTAATTCCAATACTTAGATCATGGCAAATTCCCAAGTTTTGATAAAGCTGTCAGTTGTCTGCTTCAGGTATCTAGAAATACTTTCCAGGGGCAATATTCCAAAGTTAATTTTATGCTTGCTCTTTGCCAAAGGCTCAGTATTCCTAAACCAACTGCAGAGTGCATCTACCCTGCAGAAAACTAGTGAATGCAGGCAGTAATTAAACTGCCTGTTTAAAATAGTGTCCTGAAGGGGAGAAAAGTTTGGCCTCCACTCACGGAAAGATATGTGCAGTACCAGATTCCAAAATAAGCATCTGTCAAATGAAAGTGATAGAGTTCTTTACTGAAATATTTCTATTTTCTCTTAAAACAGTACTGTCTGTTCTTTCTGTTTGCAAGTTTTGTGTAACCCTCTACTGTTTTCTGCTTGCCTCTACAGGCCTCTGCAGCAACCCATACATTTTTGTAGCCAATAGCAGTAGCTCTTTCCTAGATAAGCAGGAATTTTTCAATAATGGAATTTCATACGACAAATACACTTTTGCAGTGATATCATAGACTGGCTGGCTACTTAATGAGAAACATTAATTCATAAAAATAGCAAGAACTTGAACTTTGCAATCCAGACCTATGCAAAGCTATGCTGGATTATCTCCAGGGTTTTTTCTCATCTGCTGTTGTCTCTGAAACTGCAGTATTGCACCAAACACTTCTCAAGATGTTGCAGGAAAATATTTGGCAAGGGTCTATAAAACTGGGTTACAGCAGTAGAGAAATAGTGTGGCATCGTGTGCTGGATACATGGCCATCCTGCATGAAATAATACTGTATTATGTAGGATTAGAAACATTATAGCCTGCCTCTGCACATTTGTAATAAGCCAGAATAAAGTGTTTTGCTGCCCTTGTGTAATGAGATGGTTCCAGCACATCCACCTGGCAGTGCACTGCATTTTAGGAACACCCTGGTGTTTCCAGCTTATGCATTGCAGTATGACCCTGGAACGAATTGTATTGAAAGAAACAAAAATAAGTGAGAGAGTGCCCTTTGAAAATGGGATAATTATGCTGTAGAATATCAATTAAATTAAACCCCAAAGTAATTTGAATTTATTTCATTGTTGTCAATCCTCTTCTAACTTGCGCTCTGATGTTGGAAGGGAAGGGGAAACTGCCCAGAGATTTCTAAGTCTCAAACCGTGACTGCATTCCCCTAGGTATTCCTCCTGTCTTTTCTAAGATTTGGCCTATGATGAAATGCAGTTTGTTTCCTGATTTTACGACTTTTGGTTCACCTGGGAAGTAGTGTCACTTTTAAATAATAGTCTATGATTTGGGGTGGAGGATTGACAGTTGTTCCAACTAAGGCACAACATGAACAGGTTGTGATAATTTAGGATTTATTCTTTTTATTGCCCTCAGCTACCTGATATAAATACTAGAATTATTTAAGAGAAGACTTGTCTTAGTGTTTTGCTTAAAGGCCCCTTTATCCTTTGTTGTGTATCCCAGATCTTATCTTAGAAACTGAATAAATGTGATTATGAAGAAGGTGGCAATTTTGGTCAGTGGGTAGAGTACTGTTTTTTGCAAAGATTTATTACCAAGTATAAGAGAAGAAAATAGCATAAATCAAACAAGCAGGAGGTGGTGTTGGAAGCTTCAACTCAGTACTTTGACAGGCAGGTACAGCTCCAAGACAAATGGAAAAAAAGTCAAGACAGAGTCAGGAAGAGGTAAAGAATTGACATTAATCCAAAAGTGCATAACACTCCCCAGGAGTCACAGCATTTAGGGAGAAAAAAATTTGTATTTTAAAAACAAGTTGATGTAATTCTAAAATGAATTATTAATTTTGAGGATTTTTTTCCATTTCAGAGTTATATGGAAATAAGAGAATACTTAAAAGCACCTATCAGCTGAGAAATTTCAGCAGCGCTGTGTGAATATATGGTTTGAGTTTTGTTTTTTTTTTTAAACAGAATTCCAGTTACATATAACAGCAGAGAATCCGTAAGTTGAAATAGCATAGCAAAATTCGGGGGTAGGAACTGTGGACTGTGAATTTTAGTGCTATGGAAGAAATGCTGCACATTGTCACCTTTGCTTTATCTATTTATTGTGAAGGAATGCAGACTCACATCTACTCTTGAGGACAAGGGTCCACTCTGCCCTTGCAGCCACAGGTGAATGCCCAAGGCAGATCACTATAGGATCACAGCTCCCCATGCTCCCTTTCTGTTGCAGTGAATCCTTAACTCTTATTTACAGGTTGAAACTGCTGCACTGGGAGTGCCCAGTCAGCCCAGAATAGAAATAAGAGTAAGTTTTGCATCAGTTTCCTGCACTGGATTATAATGAGCCGTGAAATACCAATCTGAGTTTGCCATTTCCAGAGTTCTTGGTTATTAATTTCTGAGGGTGCAGTAACCATCACAAAACAGATGGCCTTAAGTGAGGCAAGGTAGGTGTATGCAGAGAGGGGAATTCTGGCCCTCTGTTGTTGCAATATTAATATTAGTTTGAAGGTCTTCTGAAAGGAACATGGAGCACATGGCTGGATTAATACCCCTTCTTAGGAAGTTGCAAGATACCTGTGAAATTTGTCTATCACTATACAACAAAGCAGAATCATAAACATTCCAGTAAACGTGAAATAATAGCAAGCAAAATGTACTTTTGAGCCATCAGCCGTGCCAACAGTGCCACTGCCTGTGGTGTAGAACAAATTCTTTGGTTATTTCTCTTCCCTTGACATGCACTGCCTTACACTTTGCAAACCTGCTTCAGGGATACATCACCTCTGCATTAGACATGCAGACTGAAATAGCCTGAGAATTGTATAAAGCATTGCAGAACTCATTTGTTCATATTATGGCTCCTTTTAAAACAGGCTTAAATATCCTGTCACCATAATTATCATGGTGAACTAGACGTCTGACAGGCTTTACAGAAATGGACCCACTGAGTTTACAGAAGAAAATCATAAGCCATATCTAGTTTGAAATATCCAGGCAGCCTCTTTCTCACCTAAGGAGATTCAAATAAAAGACCAGTGACAAAAGGGTGTTAAGAGCAGCTGTAATGTTTCTGAGAAAACTATTAGCTTGTCAAATCTGTTTCTTTCCTTGTATTCTGCTCTTAACTAAATGAATTTGATGACATCTACTCTACACCCTCAATTAAACAGAAGTTAAATTACTTTATAGAGAAATAAACTTCTCACTGAAATTCCTCACTGTAACTAAGTTTGAACTCTAAACTCAAAGCAAGAGCTAAGGCTGGAGAGTGAATTATGCACGTGTTGGGATGATCAAGGGAGCAGGATTTTAACAAAACATAGCCCACTTAACAGTTCTGTATAGGGAATTAGCTTTCTGATATTTACTACCCCAAAAAAGGCAAAGCGGAGGCAATAAAAAACATCAAGTTACCTCATTTCTAAGGCAGCTGTTTATTAATGAGTAGGTGCTGAAGCAGGGCTCTGCCATAATGCAGTGTTTTATTGCAGAGTTGTGCTTTATCACATTCATGCAGAGATTTTCACAAGCAGGAGAAAGTTCTTAAATCCTTGCAGCCTGTGGTTTATGAGAATTGGGCCAAGCTTTTAGGACAGCTACATAAGGAGTGTTTCTTAAAACTTATTAGAATGTTGGGACTGTTGTCTGTTACTTGTAAAAAGTTAAATTATTCCTGTATCTTTTCAATTTCTAATTTATATTCTGTTTTTCTGAGTCATTAGAAGTATTCAGTCACGGTTTCAGTAGTGTTTTTAGGTTGTTTCTTTGTTCATGTGTTGAGGTCAGCACTGACAAACAGGACTTCTGCTTTAAAAGATACTTCTAAAACTACTCCAATAAATAAATAGAAGTTTCAAAACATAAGAACTCCCGTGACTTTAGAATACTGACTTAGCTAGATATTAGACATGGTGAAAATTGTAATGCTTTCTTTATACTGTCTGATAGGTCAGCCAAGCACTGATTTGGAACATCTACTTGTCTCCAGCTCAAACATAATTCAATATCTATCAGAGGACATCTGCTGCCCTCTGTGAAGCCAAAATATCTGGTTCTGCCTGCTCCCATGGCTTGCTCAGAAGTGCTGCTCACACTGAAAAACAAACCCAAACCAGTACTCAGTGCAGTGTTTGTACCAGCTCATTCAATGTCCCAGTGTATCCAGACTTAACTTTAGGGTATTGGACACTTTGCCCTGAATACTTTTAAGCTATTTGTCAGAAAGAGGGTGAATTAGTAAGCCTGGAGACTTGCTAATAGCTTCTGAAAATCGTTGACTAAAGAAAGTATGAAGACAGTATTGTTTTTTTCCCTTTCATTTTTTTTAATGAGACTGAGCAGCATTCTTACAGTGACATTGATGAAGTCATCTGTCAGCAAGAATTTAAAATACATTCCGAATGAGAAGCCTGGTGAGCAGCAGGCAATTTTTTTTTTTTTACAATAGGCAATTTGTCTACAGCAATTTTAAGGAACAAAAGGTTTTACCTAATATTGGCAGATTCCTAAGTTTCTTTTTGTCAAAGAAAAAGAAGGTTTTATCACATTACAATTGGCTTTTAATTTATTATGCAAAGAAGAAGTCACAGATTTAAAGAGATTAAAAGACCAATATTCAGACTGAAAATATGAGCAGCTGAATGGGATAGAATGAAGATGTTGATCCTCATACACACACAGATGATACAGTTTCATGTCTTAGAGTTTGCTGAGTTGTCAGCTAAAGCACTATTAACATCAATTAAGTTACTCCTACTGAAGCTGGCTCTGGCAGAACAGTTTAAGACTTTCTTTGTAAATATTTGATTTTTCTGCTGGCTGTGGACTTCATCTCACTGGCAAAGCTCCCTTTTATCTCCGAAGAGCATTAATTGACTTGTGTTTGCATTTCTCTGGAGATGTATGTTGGATGTCCAAAATCAGCATTGGAGAAGTAGGTCTAATTTCCAGTAACTGGTCTTTTTGAACTGTCTGCTTCTCTTGTTCCCTGCCAAAGCAAAATCTACTCAATTTAATTTCATACTCATCATTTCCATTTTCAATCTTATGTGATACAAAACTTCACAGTTTATTTTTCTCCACCCTTGGGTACAAGTCTATACCTTGTATTAGAGCCTAGTTTTTCAAGGTTAAAATTTTTCTACTTAATTATTTTTGTCCTCTTTCTATAAACACAGGGGAGCAGTTTCTTCAGAAATCTCAAGTTTTGAGCTGTTCAGACCATGCTGAGTAGCATCCATTTGGTTTCTTCCTTGGCTACCCTGTCATTTCCTGCAGCACTGGAAGGGGTTAAAGGATTGGATGTAGTGGTCAGATCTTGATGGATTGCACAGGGGCATAGGAATCCTATGTGTATGTAATTCCTTTATCTGTATTTTTGTCAACTATCCGTGTTTTTGGTGGAAATAGTCATAAAACAGTGGTTTAAACAGAAGAGAAGGATCAATTTTCAAAACACTCTTTTCTTGAAAGTTCTTGGAAACCAAAAGAATGTGTTTGCAGAGACATACCTATGTTTACATTTTTGGTCTGCTGAGGTATTTCCAATACAACAATGTGGAATGTAAAATCTAGCTGATTAGTTAGACTAAAAAAGTAAGTACATTGTTTTAATTCCTGAACTCTCTAAATCAGGCATTTAGAGCTGATGAGTGTGCTTCCTACTGAAAAAAATTTGTTGCATTGTACATGGTACTTTTGTGTCAGTGGGAAGAGGTGATGACGTCTCAATTATAGTATTATTTGTGTTAATGTGACATTTCTATGGGAATGATTTTTCAAAACATGGGATGTGCATACTCCAAACTTAGAAACACAGAGAGAAAACAGCCATTTACTTCTGTTTTAAATATGGTTTGGATTGACTGTTAGTTGAATCAAGTACAGAGGAGATAACATTGCAAATGAATGGAATAGCAGGAAAATCTCATTTGACTTAATAACTTGTAATTTCATTTAATTGGTACTAACAGGCGTCTAAAAATACATATGGTGACATTTAGAAAAATGCTCTCTCTCTTTTTTTCGATAAATATTGCTTGCCAGGAGCTACATTTTAATTCTACTCTGGAAAATATTTTGTTGAATGTAGTTTTTTCCTGTTGAAGTCGCAATATTAGGATTTGTTACATATTTGATATGCTGTTTGCAATATATTGCTTCCTTCTGAAAAGGATGCGAACCTTCATGTTCCACTCACCCCTGACCTCCTGCATTCAGGCTGCTGTTGATAAACTTCGGATCAGTTCAAGTGAAGGGCAGACTGCCACCAACCCTGAGCTGTCACAATCACAAGCAAGCAAATGACCTGTAAATATAAAAAAACAGAAGTGCTATGCATAACAATAGTTCCTATGATGTTTGACAGAAAGTGAACAACCCCAACTGGAATCTCTAAGCTTACCTGACCACAGCATGCGGATGACAAAGGTCAGCAAAAATGGGACCGTAAATTATCTTTGTTCTTGACTTGAAAAAATGTAGCTGTATTTAAGTGAAACCTGCATTCTGATTATGTGAGCTTAAGTAAATTTTCAAATCATGACATTGACAACATTATTTATACATTTTGGAAAATCGTAGTCCCCCCTGCAACTTAGTTAAAGTTTCTACTTGCCTGTAAAAGAGATGAAGAAATTAAATTTAATTCTTTGCTTCTCATTTCTGGAGCACTTGCATTTCTCTTGAAGAAATTTTTGCAGATTTGCTTTTGCAAAATAATTCAATTTGAAGCTCAGAGCAAAAAAGGTATAGATTTGATTGATATTCAAATGCTGAAATGGTTTAATCAAATGTACTGAGTAAACAGTATCTGGTGATAAGTGTTATTTTACTACACAAACCTGTCTTCAAGGCATTTGAGTAAGCAAAAATTCTGATGGTAGATACGTGCACATTTTAGATACTTGGTTGTTTCCTTGGGGACCTGATACCAAGCCTACAGCCAGCACCATATATTTACCATCTCCATTCCAATTCATAATGTACAGAATATTTATTGCATCCTGCTATGTATGAGTCTATAAAATCCTGTTTATAGAATTCTATAAACAGGATTTTCTTTCATTGTGTGTGAAAAAATGAGCAATGAAGCACATTAATCTCGGAAGAATTAACCATAGTTCCAATCATTTGCAGGAGCTGGAGGTTTTTAATTGGTTTCACCCAGAGACCTTCCAGTGAAATTTTCAGTATTGATGAGATCCAAAAATATCTATGTACTTGAGGGATCTAGAGAGAAATGAAAAAGTAACCATTTGTCTTAGTAAGTAACTCTTTGCCTTAAGAAATTTGCCAACAAGATAAATTGTCCCGTTTAAATGACAGCAGAAATCTCTACAAGCAAAAATTTCTAAAGTTTCTATGTTTGATCTTTTGCTACTCTAATTCTCATGGGCTTCTTTAGTTGCCTGCACTTTGCACCAGCAGAAGAGTAATGACCTTGATAACCAACCAGCAAAACCAAACTAAGAGACCCAAAATTAAGTGATCACCAATAAGTAACATTATTAGTGATAAAAAAATTATGTGCCAGTTTTGACTGTGTGCAGTGCTACTTAAGTGACAAATATGTTGTCACATGTCAAAAGTTGTTTAAAGGACAGGCAGTATTTTGGAACTCACCTGCAATATTTTGTTTTCTCAATTATGGATACTGGGCTTTATGATTTTGGTGGTTGGTGGCAGAGTGATCTGCCCTATTTATACCTGTGTGTATATTAGGACAACCTATAAGATTCTTCAGGGTTAAAGAACAGCAAAGCATAGATTGAACCTTAGGAGAAAATGTAACCTGTGTCATACCTAACAATTTCTGTTATGGTGCTTTTAGTTGTAATAGCTTTGGAGGGAATTCATATTTCTTTGAATCCAAGAGAAGCCACTATGCCATGAACAGCTCAGACTTTAATTTTGGGTGCTTTGGTGCAGCTTCATCCTCCTTGTTCACCTGTCCTGCTGTGAGCCACTAATTATGTAGCTTAAGTATAAAGCAGTGAGTTTCATCTGCAGTGTTCCTCCATGTCCTCCAAGCTGCACGTCATGCATATGGCTTTACTCTTCTCAGAAGCTGCCATTTAATTTCTCACTGGATAAAGAATGAAGTCAAATTCTGTGACATCTGTACAGCTTCATCTCTATTTTTAAGTCACTTGTGTAGAAGTGAACTGTTAAATTGTCGCACAGTGTCGAAAGCACAATGGAGTGTCATGTTAACACACAAAACCATAAATCTAACCTTTATGTGGTCTATTTCTTAAGGATTGCCATTAATTTTTACTATAACTTTTATATAAAATGCTTGCCGTGATACTCGGTTCTTTTCAAATACGTAGGAGGAGATGGAATATTAAAATCATATTCTGTCATCAGAATCCCAGCAGATTCAGTATCTTGAGGTCAGTTACATGGTATGAACATATTTGACACAAGTGACTGGATTTAATGAATTCTGTCTGCTTGGAGCATAAGCAGCCTAAAGTGTATCCCTAAGACTGTATTCCCAAGAAGAAATAAATCATGCTAATAAAGTAAGCACAGTTGTTAATATAGTGATTGCAATCATAATCCTGCATTAAAAACAACAAAGAGTGCAGATGTAGTATCACTCAGATTATTTTATTTAGCCTGAGTTGCCATAGCAACCATAGGAATCATGAGATCACATTTTAATTAAGAATCTCCTAGTAATTCTGATTGTAACAGCCTTAAGTGCATGGTATGCTGATCTGCATACTGAGTGCAGAGGAGGTTGATAAATACACGGGTCACTGGAATTCCAGTATAATTTCATTATACTTTTGAGAGGGTAAATTCAGATTTGGCACATCAGGCAATCTCAATCTTTCATATTGAAATGTAAGAGAAAAAGGAAAAACAAATCTTTGTGTGGCAGTATTCTAGAAAAAGCTGGGGAAAATAAGCAATATTGCCATGTGTTTGTACCTACTGAACTCAGCACATGGTAGGATGGTAACAACACACACTTCACTTTCTCAAATCAGGGTCAGATTTCATGGCTGTTGAATTCAGGAGTGACGGCTGTACAAACAGAATTAGAGACCAGGAAGCATGTTAACTGGAAAATGTCATGTGTTCCTGAGAACTAAATGTCTGGTTAGGGCATTTTGCATTTGAAGAGTTCCAAAAACAGTCAAACATTGCAAATTTGCCACTGTGCAGTTAAGAGCACAATCTAGTTGAAATATAAAGCCATTTCTGGAAGGAAATAATTAAAAATGAGTTTTGAATTGACTGAAGTCAGCTCTTTTCTTTTTCCCTGTCATTAAACCAAGCACCTCATTGTGTTACACGTTACTCTCTAAAGTTTGGTAGCAGCAGAATGCAAAGCTGTCATTGCACTGTTCTTCCACTCACACAGCTGCAGGTACCCACTTTATTTGCATTCAGGTAAATGGTGGATTAAATAAACAATAGAAAGATAAAATTATTGGTCTGTGAGGTAGGGCTTTATATTTTTTATTTTTATTTTAGATGTTAGAAATTTTTTATCTGTCCTAAACTGAATCTGAAAATTTTAAATAGGAAATCTTAACATATAGCCATAAATCAGGTCATGAATGTTTATTGGGGATAGTAGAGATGGTTAGTAGTCAATTATTGAAATAAACACACTCAAGAGCTTCTTGGAGATAGTCATTTATCACAAATACTATCAGCTTCTACTGGCAGAACATTTGGGGTGGAAGGCATTTACATCAGAAAACTTTTAACCACCACTTCTACTCAAGCAGTCTTGGAAAGTAACACAGAAAGCAGAAATCAATTTTGTAATTGAGCATAATCTGTAAAAGCTTAAATGTCATGGCTGTATCAGTTTCCTGAATGTTATTCAGAAATATTTACTTTGGAGATTGCAACGTACATTTCTTCCAGTCCATAGATATATAAATCTTTTCATGTCTTCAACCACTTTGATCTTCATGCTGTTTAAAAATTCTATGATTTCTGACTTCTTGTGGTTTCTAACAATTTCTGGAAAAGGTGTGAAATAAACTTTTGAAGCCTCATAGGTTTATGCAATAGGATAGAGCAATAATATCCTGTCTTAAAGTAGTTTTGATGAAGTCGTTACACTAACCTGCTTGCCTTTAAACTGATATGAAGTATTGGAATAAGTTTTCTACCTTTAGATAGTTCTGTGTAATAGGATTTTCTTGATGGAGATTGCGTTAAAATGTAGCCACCTTTTTTATGGCAAGCCAACCATTGGACCACGTCTGCTTTTAATGTTCACATGGGATGCATGTTCAAGGAGGAAATTGAGAAATAATATTCATATATATGTCAGACAAGGCTGAAATAGGAAATTAGTGGCTGAATAGTCACTGGATGATTTAGTTCAGACTCTCTGTTGCACTGAATGATGTTGTAATGACAGAGACAAGCATTTCAAACTGACCTGGTTATGACACTCATGGTATGCAATTCCAGTGGGGTATAATTGAATATCCTCCTCATAATGCATTAGCTGCTTAATTAATTGCACTAATGACATTGTCCAGCATTTTAGACTTAATGACAGAAGATTTGGTTGAAGTAACAACCATCCTAAAATCTATTCATATAAAAATTAAGTAAGATTACCCCAAGATACCACCTGCAGTATGATTAACTATAAATATCTATTGCAGATTATAATGAATTCACTCAATTGAAAACAATGTTTCTAAGAATTTTTTATGATAAATAAACAGAGTCACATGTTTCCTGGTTATGCCACTATTTACGTTGAAGATGCTTTTTCTTGTTTTTTTTGTTTTTAGTTAGAACACATTTTATATTCACAGAAGCATAAAAAATAAGACAATAAATCTAATCTGAAGTATACAAGAAGTATATGAACTTGAATATCCTCTAATGGTGGCATTGAACTTGAAAAACATTTGCCATTTCCAATGGCAAAGTTAAAAGAAAAAACAGGGGAGGGAACAATCAAGAGGAAAATTAGTTCTGGCTCAGAATAAATTACTATTGTTATGACCACAAAACTCTCTCTCTCTGAACAAAGCAGCATTTTGTGAAGGCTCATTATTTCTTTATGGCTGTGTTGTGCCACCACTTTTTCATAACTAATTCAAGAACAAAAAATAATCTATTTGGATTATAAGTCTTTGTAGCTACACATATTTATCCATGAAAAATAGTGCTTTATTTAATTTTCTTTGTGTTTGTATTCTACCTAGCATGTGAAAAAGCCTACAAGTAGAACTTCATTGAACTTTGTAATCTATATTTCTATCGTCTCTAGATATTGAATTTGAATGATCAAAACTTTAAAAAACATTCGTAACAGCAGAACAAAATAGGAACTGCTGGGACCTAAACACTTTTAAAAATATGTCTGTTTTCTTCAGGTGTCTACACAAACCCTGAACCGTTATTTTGATTATTTCATGGGAAATGTAAAGTAAAGCCAACCTGCTATTTTTCTGTTTTCCAACAGAAAACTTAAAAAATTCTTATGGTCAAATAAAAGGTTAAATACAGATTAACCTCATCTTGCTTAACAAAAGAGATTGAGGGAAGCATTCAGAAAAATGCTGAACAAATATTAAAATTTCATGCTTTGATGTTAAATGATAATGAAACCTGGATGAAAAATATAATATAGACCTAGTGAATGGAGTACAGATACAAGATGTATCTTGTACAAGGTGCAAAAAACTCTTCCAATAGACGTTCAGTAGAATTTTTATGTTAAAATTTATGCTAGTGCCTCCAAAAAGCAACGTGCACTAGCAATTTAACTGTGATTAATAATGAAAATAAATAGCTGATTAGCAATTGCATGAAGAATGTAGGAGTGCTTGTATGCATATGAATATCTATAAAAATAATCTCTGAATCAGAAGAAGGTTTTACCATCATTTAGAAATTGTTTGATAATGATGCAGAAGAAATCAATTTTCCATATGGTGTTTTCTCTTGGGCACAAAACATTGCCTTCCAGGTAGAGTGGGTTTTTTCCATTCTGTGCTACCTGTGTGCCACCAGGATAAAAGTAGTGTCATTACTAATCTCAAGTAAATCACATTAGGGAATCTGGTATTGGTGTGTTACAATTGTTTGATCACCTGCTGCTACAATAGATGATGTGAATGTGAAGTAAAATTGCATGAAGCAGAACTTTTTTGTGTTGTGTCATCCCTCAAAATATGACCAGGAAAGTTATGTGCAATTCTGTAGTTAGTGACACAAGAATTTGGAAATGAAATTATTCCTTGTATTTTGCAGAATTCAGATTTTCTTGCTGTGTTCCTTGAGACTGGATTCTTTTTTCTGTTATTTTGTTTTTTGTTTATGTCAGATTGTTTCTTATCGCTTTATTATTGGGGTGTTTTTGTCTAATGTGATTTTTAAAAGCATCTAAATTAGACCTTTATGCTGTGCTAATGGATTTCATTTTGTTTCTGGTTTCATTTATGATGTTTTTCATTAAATGTAGGGTTTCCTGCTACACAGTATATGGACTTTTCAATTCTCTAATAGATGTCCTTTTTCAGGCTATTTGTGACATATTACAGCAGTGCGGGGGCGTGTGTGAAATGCAAAACTTGCCTGGTTCCTGTGTATTCTGCTGCTCTGTTATTAACATTTATAAAGTTTTTGACAATCTTATGACCATATTTAATATCAGTCTCAGATAATTCTACTCTGTCTAGAACGACTTTCTCATTGTGTCTTCCCAGGAAGACTCATGCCCAGCTCATTCAAGGTGCGCAAGTAAACATTTCTTCTAAATTTTGCTTGGTCACAAAGGCCGGAGTTGATTTAGGCTTAAATCAGAAATTATGTGCTATTCATCATGCCAGAGGACTCAACCAGATAAACATGGAAACAATCCATCATGGGTTTTGTTATTTCTAACAAAACAAATTTGTTTTATTCAAATTAAATTAAATATGTTGGAGCAATGTCATACTTAGGGGAAAGACCATGTAATTCCTGTAACTTGGACGTTATTAATCTTTTTGTAACAGTGAAAAGCCATTTACAAAGTGTATGTAAAAATTGTGTTGTTCTGTAGACTTTTTACCACCCTCCTGTTTCCTTGCTTTTCCCATGAAGTTAGCACCAATAGAAAGTCATTTAAACTTTAGTTTGGAGAAGGTGCTTCTACACCTACAGCTCTTTTGAGTCAGTGTGAAATATTTCAGCTGCTCATGCCCGTGCACCATTGACCCTGCCAGTGACAGAAGACCATAATCAAGGCAAAGGACTGCACTGTCCAATGGCCTTTAGCTTCATTAGATTGACCAGAAATGAAAGTTTATAGGCACTTTGTATTATGCCCAGAGGAAAGTAAGCTCGAGCTCTGCATTTAATGTATAAACAGCTTTTGTGTGTTTCATGGGACCTAATTTAGAGTAAAGGCATGACTTATCTCATAGGTGTGACATGACTTGTGTATAATTTTATTTACAATAACTAACCGAGACATATATGTTTTCCCAGTGGCCATACATACATTTGATTTTTATTATAGAGTAGTTAGCAATTGAAACTTCATTTTCAAATGTCAATGCAGCAATTTTGGTGAAGGATAATTATCATATGCTTCATAATTTCCATTTTGCAATCGCCACTGCTGTTTATTCTATTTTGTATTTACTCTGAAAAATGAAATGCATAGATACTTTGGAATGAGTAAGTAATGTAGGTTAGAACATGTTTTAAAGATATGACTCATTTTTATAATTAAAAGGAAGACATATGCAAACAGATT
Organism: Callaeas wilsoni; assembly: GCA_013398955.1. Classification (NCBI taxonomy): domain Eukaryota; kingdom Metazoa; phylum Chordata; class Aves; order Passeriformes; family Callaeidae; genus Callaeas; species Callaeas wilsoni. The sequence goes on along the minus strand of VWPU01016420.1, from coordinate 92,986 downwards.
AGGAGCTGCAGCAGAATCAGATCAGCAGACTTTTGCTTGAGCAAAATACAAAGAGGACAGGAGAGGCCTCATCTGAGCTTTTAAAATGTGGCTTCTTATCCTTTAAAACTGAAAATCAAGCTGAAAAATATTCTAACAGGAAACAGAAGTTGATGTTTTAATTTGAGATTTTTCAGGTACAGGTGCAAAGACGAGCTTGTGGACTTTTGAGGAGTTATATAAAGGCTCTTCTGTGACATTTTTTTGTACTACTGCAGCATAATATATTTTTGGCTAAACAACATCTCACTGTAACTAGAATTGTCAATCCCTTTTTTCATCTCCCTTACACCTGATATGTTACAAACAAAAGCCTGATGCTCATTAGAGTATAAAAGCCATTGGTGCAGCTGTAAACTTGAGTATAATTTAAAAATAAAAATGGGAAAACCTTGACCCTTCTGCTCTTCAGACACTGTATTTTTATGTAGAACACAAGTAAGCTAAAGCAACTGAAATACTAATGCATGTTTTTGAAAGATGAAGCCCTTGTCAGAGACATGTTTCTACTTTAAAATTATTTTTATAACACTGAAGTTCAGTTTTCAGGGGTCTTTTTGCCCTTTATTGTGGTTTTTCACTAGAAATTAATAATATTTTAACATGGAGCCTAGAACTGGTTAAAATTTGTTAGGATTTTGCTTTTAAATCCAGATATAGCATAGGAATATTTTAACATTATTGATGGTTTAATTGTGGAACAGTGAAAATGTGACATTTCTTCCTTAATTTGCCAGTAGCGATGCTTTTTTTCAATATTATCATGTAAATTTATTTTATTTCATTTACCTGTTTCCGTCAACCTAAATTGAAATTTCTGAAGAAAAACATACTAATGTTTCTAAAAAGGCTGGAATTTCACAAGAATGTATTAACCTGTAATTGTTTAAACAAACATCCTGTTCAGCAGAGCCAAATGTCATTTGGGTGAGACAATAGGGTGAAGGAGGAATTCATGTTATCTTTTGTATAGTCCTATAAGCATTGTTATTGTTTCACCATGAGGGATGGCAGACTAACTGACCTGATACTTAGGTACTGGATTTGAACATTAACCTACAAAATTAATGAAGTGGTGTCAGTTCGCATTCTCTCTAATTTAATTTAGAGACATGCATTGGCAATTGAAGAGAAAACTTAATTCTGTAATTATCGTGCATAAAATGTTAATGTTGCCACAAATACTATTTACTAATAAAACATGTATTTAACTAATATATCTTTAACTTATGCATTCAGTGTTATCATGCTCCATTTCTAGTTAGGAGTCAAGAATTGAGCCCAAAGGGTTTCTGGTTATATCAAGTAATGCTAAGGAAAGGTTATCTTTCAAAATATGTTGCTTGGAAGATAGGGAGAAATGAAGGGCAATTTTTGGCAGGACTTTGGTTTCTCATCATGTGGAATATGGAAAAGTATTTTGTGTGAAAGCATCTTAATTCTTTTCTTCTAAGAGACGACTAAAAAAATTCATTCTAGGCATCTCAAGGCAGCATTAAGGCAGTTATTGAAAGAATTTCATTTTATAACTGGAGGTCATGGCCATTACGTAGTGATAACCTGCATTAGGAAAAGCTTATCCATTTATTCATAGTTCAAAGGTTTTCTATGTGCATTAATCTTACCCCTGTGAACAAATAAGAATGTGAGAACATTGTCCTTCTTTCCAATTGCAAGATTTTAGAACATGCAAGACCACATGTAAACAAATGATTGCAGCAATATTTTTAAATGCTGAAACTGTTATGACTTTGATGTTGCAAAAATGCCTCTGGTTGATAACAGGAGTAGAGAAACCTAATTTTGTCTCAGTTCTGTTGTATTACACTTCGGAGTTACTAAATTAACATAATTTCCTCAATATTTCATTTAGGGAGTAAAAGGAAAAGAGATGGAGAAGACCAAGCCAGGCTGAAGGTGACTGACAGCAAAGTGTGAGTAGAAATCTATTTCAGGTTCATTTTTGTGCAATGAATATGATGAGGGCCTGCAGTGTATGAAAACACATTTGGATTTGTTAAACACATAAACCAAGAAACTCATTTTCCACGGTTCTTTGTTCTCGGTTCCACAAATCTAATCTTGCTACATTCAATAATTTCTATGAGAGAGAGAATACACTGGAAGCTTTAGGAAACCAAATTATTTCTTCAGAATGAATTCTTTTTTCATATTCAAGGTATTCAGGGATTAGTTGCACATATGGTCTCTGAATTGAACTCTAAAGCTCTGAGTTCTACCCCAGTAAATGCTTCCTACAATCTAAGAGGAACTAAATGCCATGGAAGTCACACATAAGAGACAGCTAAATGAGTGGAGACCATTCCAAGGTAACACATTGAAAATGCTGAATAAAGAAGTGATTTCACATCCAGCTATTTGACTCTTCTGTGCCAGAGAGAAAAAATCTAGGAGAAAAGAAGCTTAATTTAAAGACAACATATGTTGCTTGTTGCTTTGTTATGCATTTTCACATGCATGTCTGAGTATTTTCCTGTCAATGACTGCAAAATGAAAAATAGTTCTTTGTTTGGATTTACATGGCCATTTACTTAAATTTTAACATATTGTGGTCTCTCACTCTCTAATATATGGTACATTAATTTTCTATGATGCTGACATGCTGTGCTGATGGATTTCTCAGTCTACCAAATGAAGTAAACCAGGGATTTTTCAGGCAGTTTAATTTTTTCCAGAAGTGGTGGCATTAACATTCTTTTTGGGAAGACAGTTATCAAAAATTGATTTTTCATTCAGTGTTTGAAATTCTCTTGTTATATGTATTAAGTCTTGTCACAGTAGTAATAATTGCCTGTTACACACCAACTTTGTTAGTGAAAATATGACAGGTTTAGGCAAAGACAGTTGGGCTTTATCATCAAAGAAAAATGGTTTAAGAAACTGGAAATTATAAATAAATTTCCATTATGGCAGCAATTGTTACCATCTTCTGTAATGTAAAAAAAATTATGATTTTATTGTTAAGCTTCTGTATGGTTTGTTTCATTTTTTTAAATTTATTTTTAATTTAGGGAGTCTTGCCTTGAACCATTTCTTATTTTGTCAGTGATCAAATTCCTTGTCCCATAATACATACAGTTTTAAAATTTTTATGCAGGACTGTTCTGTGTCTACTTTGTGTCACCTGATGATAAAGAAAATAAGTGGCAAACCCTCCTTTTTTCCTTTCTAGCTGTGGGTCAGTGATCAGTATGAACCAGAAGATTTTTGTTTCTTCTTAATTGCTTTTTTGAAGTGGGTATTGCTTGGGACACCCTCTTGCATGTTCATATCAGGAAAATGTTCCCTGAGCATCTGCTGATTATGCTTATACCTAAAGATTAGTGAATATGGGTGTCCTTTTCCAGATTCTCTACTGCATATGCAAGATGTTCCTAAGAGTTTGAAGTAAAAGATGGGAGACAACAGATAAAAAAGGAGAGGGGAGATAAAGCTGTATATTTGTATTTGTATTCTGGTGAATGTAATAAGCTTTCTAACAGACAGTTTTTCAATATTGCTATTTTACCTTCATTTTTTGATCCCTTACAGTGACCTCTTAATGAGGGATAATTTTTCTAATACCTTATCATTGATTTTGGTGAGGAATTCCTCCAAAGGGAAAACATAGACATTATTTCTGACATTACCTTCAAGAGTATACTGGAATTCAGGCTGAGTTTTTCAGAACTTAATGAAATATAAGTGTGATGCGAAGAGAGTCTGAAGAAAAGGATGGAGATGTTGAGGAAGACAATAGACAAGAGATGTGATTCAAGGTCTGCTCTTTGTGGCTTAGCTCTACAGAATTCAGAATTTCCAGTATGCAATACAGAATTGCATACTGGAAAATGCAGTTGAATTATTGCATGTGTCTAGGAAAAAAAAAAGAAAGACTATTATAGGAATAAAACATGGGATATATTCTGGGCAAACATTTGAAGTGTGAGGGGTTGAATGAAAGTGACATCTCTAGCATGGCTTTACCTGGACTGGGTGTGAAGATTAGGGGAGTTTTCCATATAGATCCTGCCAGTATGGAAAGAGAGGAGGAAGATGGGTCTTTTAGATACCTACAATATATGAATTTTAGGGGACTATATGTACAGTGTTTCTAATTTGAAGTTTTTCAGAGGTTTTTCTTATTTCACTGAATCTCATACTCCAAGGACAGAATGTGTGTGGACAGCAATGCAGGTAAAAGACCTTATGTGCAACAAAGATTTCTGAGGCTGTGTACAACATGTTGTGGTGCAGCATTGCTTCTGAAAGGGCAGTGTTATGCAGCTTGATAGGCGTTCTACACTCTCCTGCTCATTAATTCAAATTTACTGCACTTTGTTTCCTTCTTGGTACTTTAAAAAGATTATTGAAAGGGATATTGAAATACTGGAGGTAGATAAGACGCATTTTCAGGCTGTAAAATCACAGAGGTAATAGATAACATTTAAGTAGGAAGCACTTACCAATGATTGTTTATTGTTGGTTTGGGGTTTCTTGTCAGATGGATAGTTTAATGTATAATTTACGACACTTTTGTCCAGCTAGTTTTGCTGCACAGTCTTGATTTTTAAGCTATGATATGAAATCTTTACTGAATCTTGCTTTTAACTCTATTAGAAACACTTGAGTTAACATGTGCTTAACTAACATAGCTTTTGCAGCAATTTTCTGGTGGAACAGTTCCAGTATTCCTGCTTTCAGGTACTGCATCAAAGGGTGTCCAGCCCAAACGAATGATAAGCAGTTAACGATCCATGCCTCATCTAGAAGGAGATTTGCAAAGAGAGGATTATTTTGCTGTGTATATGGCGATTGTCACGGTGACACCTTAGCTGCATCACAACCAGAGCTCACAATACTGCCCAGGCTTCTGTCTGCCCCCCACGGCAACACTCCTCCTCACCTCATCCTTAATATAGCAGCACACTGACTTTACTGACCGCAGGCTGAGATGTTCCTAATCACCTGTGTAACCTGTGCATTCACTAGTTGTGTTGATTTAGTAGGAAGTACAGGGCTTTCAGAAAAGCAAAGTGCCAAATCCTGTTTTATTGCTTAGCTTCACTGCACTCACACTTAAAGGATTCTCTCATCCATGAGAACATGGTGGTGTTTACTTTCCAGACACAAAAGATATGTGCTGGATGGATTTTTTTTCTGTGTCAGAACGTTTTTTTTCTCTGCTTCCTTCCTGCATCAGTTAAGAAGGGTGTTTCTCAGCACTCTGTGGCAGCAGAGTTTGGCAGAGGTGACAGAGGTGGTGCTGGGTTGTGACGCTGCACAGCAGGCTAATCTAAGCAAGCCATTAACGCAAGCCTTGGTGGGGTGGGATTCAAGATTAAAAGTTACTTCAATTTTCTAATCTCTGGGAGGGCTACTTCCAGTAGGGCTGTTTGGTGTGGCAAATGTTAACACCAGGAACCGTAAATAACAAGAATGTGTTTGATCTGACTGAGAGTTGAACTTCTGCCTTCCTAATGCATCACACAAGGCATATTAATATGCTAAAGATTGTGGCTGTGATTCCCTCAGCGTGTGCATTTGCAGCTGCTTTTTAATACAGTGCAAGAGTGTGCTATGCAGAGATGGCTGGTTGGAGGCTGCCTTCCTGGCAAGGTGTTTTTATCGGTGCTGTGTCTTAATCTAGTTATCTTGCTTTCAAAGTGAAAAGAAAATTTACTTCAAGGAGCTCAAAAAATAATCTTCAAATCTTTTTCTATTCTTTGACTTTAATATAATCATTACATTCTCATTTTGCATTCACAAGTCCTTTAAAAGGACTCTATAATTATTTTTACTGTTCAGACCTATCAAATCCTGAATATGATTTGTGTAATCTACTGAAGTTCTTTGTGGTTGTTTTAAAATCCTGATCCTAACACAGCTGACCTGGATAAAATATGTAATAACTCACATCTTTTGGCTAACCAGGACAGAATTATAATAATGCCGGAATCTATTAAAGTAAAAGGCTATGCCTTTATTACTTAAAGGTCAGTGAAGTCCTCTACCGTGACATCTGTGTTCCTGTATTGTGTTCCCAATCTTTATGTCTTCATACAGACAGATACTGGCACATTATGTTTTGAAATTGATCATGAATATTGGGGAAAGTGTATTACAAAATAATTCAGGTTTAATATTTTTATCATGAACTAAATTGCTATCGCCAGCTTTCTGCAATTTGACTGTTTTTCCCTTCAGCAATGATTACACTTTTCCCTAATTTTGTCAGACGGAATGGTAATAACCTTAGGCAATTATGCTAAAATAACTTGTCAGCTACTCATTGTTTTATTTTTAATGTATTAAGAAATTAAATGCTCCAAACCGCAACAGACTGAAGAGCTGAATCCATTTTTTATTCACAGGGTGTCTTCAGAAGACACCGTGGCCGATCATGTCCCCCAGCTGCCCAGCAGTACGGGCTGTGGCAGCCCTGCACAGCCCGCAGGACATCCCACCCTGCCACCTCAGCCTCGGCCAGGCACAGGGAGGGAAGGGGGAAACACCTGGTTTCTTGAAGGAAACTTGTCCCCATTTCTCTTGGGAGCTTGACCTTCTCAAAATGGAGGGAGTTGAGGAGCAGGGAAGGAAAGCTGTGGTGGCTGATGGCCTGAGTTGTTTAGCAGGAGCTGTTTTTGTGATCTTAGATCAGATCACCCTCCAGGACAAAATGCTCACACAGCCAGAAGAGCCGATGTGCTGGAAGGTTCAGGGAGTCTCTCCTGATCCAGCTGGACCCCTGTGATGGTGACTTCTCTCACCACACAGACAGCACTTGACCATGCTGCTTGAGAGACTGGACTGCCCAAAAAAGCATTGCCCTATCATAGTTATTACGTTTTCTTTTAACAAATTCTCTGTCCGTGGGCATCTGTGTGACAATGTGAAAAACACACACGCAAAGACAACATCATCTCACTATCAAATTGCAACTCCACTTTGCACATGTTGAGGAGAAAGAGCCACGGGCTTTGGTGGCTGTGCAGGCTCCAGAGAAGGTGTCTGAAAGCCCTGGGCTTTGTTTCTCGTGTAAGAGGAAATAAGGCCAGCAGTGTTTCGGTCTGTGAGAGGTTCTCGGCCTTGCTAAGTGCACTGCATCTCCTTCCTGTGTCTGGGGATCTGGTTCACGTTAAAGAGCAAAGGACACCTTTTGCTGAGGTGCTTTATAGATCAAAAGAATCATGCCTGCTCCACAGCACATTGCTTTCAGCTTTCACTTTGACTAGGAGAGTATCTTATTATTATCAACAGCCTATGAAAATGTGCATTTCAGGTAATTTTCACAGATCTCATTGACATTGTTCTGCTACACACTGCAGTGTTCTTTCAAAAATTACATACTGCCATCAGGAATTAATATGATAATGTGAACAATTCTAAGAGAACCAATATTCCAACCTTTGAAATTCTTTTTGTATAACTCATGTGTGAAAGTCTGCTGATTTTAAAAAAAAGATGTTTCATCTTACTTTCTCTCTTGATAGATAACTGACCATTATACCTCCTTGTTCTCTTTCATGATTATTAACAGCTGAGACATATTTCTTGTAATATCTCTCTATAAATAATTCTAGGCTCAGAAGTTCGTTTCTTTTATAAATTAAGCTATCCAAAAGTGAGAGCTCATTTCTCCATAACTAGAATTTGTCTCCTCTAGGGGCAATTTATCTTTGCAGCAGCTAACCCTTAGGCATTATTTATTTCATAAACTTTTATTAATCATCTTTGCCAGTTTCTCTTAGTCCTTCTCTTCCCACAGTCTTCTGCTACAGTCAGAACACCCACCAAGTTTTCCAAATATTTATACTGCTGGTTTTAGAGGAAGAAGAGTTGTCTGAGACATTGTTTTATTAAACTGTGATTGTTTAAATACCAGTCATCAGGGATTTCTCATGGAAAACTCGAATCTGAGTTTTGTTGTAGAGTAGGGAAAGCCTGTTTTGTGAAGTCAGTCTGTAGGACAGGAGTGGATACACACTGGATCACTATGGATTATCCTCCGGGAGAGAGAGCTGCAAGGAATGAAAATTAATATGAAGAAAGCTGGCAAAAATCTAGCCTCAATGCTTCTGAGTTTTTCTTGCACTGGCTAGAAAGGAAGAAGGTTCTTGGTAAGAATGTCTTTCCAAGACTCTTGTGCCAGCTGTTAAACCTCAGTGTCAGCGACCAGAGTAAGAGACATCTGCATTTGAGAAACACCCGCTGCCGTTCTGACCCAGCGCTCCGGCGGGGCCGTGGCGGCTCGGTGACGGGACGGACTCTGTCAGGGCAGGTGGTGCAGCCACCACCCCGCACTTCGCCTGAGCTGTAAGGGCAACACTGGGCACAGATGAGAAACTCACAGTAAGGTGGGATTACAGAGTTTGCACAGCTGGCACGGTCAGGGGACATACCAGAGTGGCATACCCATACATTTAAGACAGATGTTTGGGGTTCCTTTTACATCAAACAATTAAGATATGCCTTAGAGAATTTAGTGCTGTCCTTGTAGCCATAACTCATGCTGGCAGAACTGCAGTTCGTGTGCTCAGTGCAAGTCCTTTACAGACTATTTTAAACATTATTGAGCCAGGTGTTGCTAGTAGCTGTGTTATTTTTTTTATACTGATTGAGAAATTTAATCAAATGGATTTTTTTTTATGGCTCCAAACAGTCTAAATAATTCATAAGCTGCATTTTTGCCTTACTGTCTCAACAAATGCACGTTCCAATGTGATGTAATTATAAAAGAGTATTATTAATTTTTTTGCTGTATGCATTGTTGAAGAAAGGAACATGTGAAAATAACATAATTGTCAGCATTTTTGAGGGGGGGTTTCATGTATTGCTTCATCAGGTTTTTTTCCCAATACTGGTGATTAGTGAACAACAAAGAAGAGAATTTCCCGTGACAAGTCTATTCCGTAATTTAACAAAAAAAGAAAGTTTATCAATGCTTCGCCACAGCATATGCTCTTTAGCTCAGAAAAGTTATCTGGAATTTACAGGAAACCAGTGAGGTTGACAAGGATTAGCTATAACAACCCTACTTAGGGTCCATCTTATTTCCATGGTGAATATATGTATTTGTATATATACACACAAATGCATATACAGTTTTATTTATATGTGAGCAGCAAGACTTTTAAAATTTGATACTATCAACTTGAAGTATCTGCTTAGTTTGCAGAGTAGAATTATTCATTCTGATGTTAATGACTGGGGAATTAGACAGAAATAGAGCTCTCAGATTTCAAGGTGACAAGAAATCCCCCTTGACTCCATCATTAAATGTGCCTACAAATGTCTGTCAGTAATGACTGAATCTACCCATAAAAGCCTTCAGTGCAAGAAATTCTGCAAACTTTATATATTCCATTCCTTACCCCTCTGTACTTTAAGAAGGCTTTTCCTGATGCCTGTCTTGTACCTTTCTTGCTGCAATTTAAAGCTTGTTGTTAGTTTTTCTATCAGTGGTAGAGATCTCATTTTCCCCTTCAATTTTGCTGTGTCACTTCAATCTTCTCTGTGCTAACCTAAAATTATGATACCTGGTAATACTTCCTCTATCTTCTTATTCACTCTGTAATAGAGAACATTTTCCTTTATTACACCAATAACAAAGGTCCAAGTTCTGCACCCTGCAGTGTCTCAAAAAGTAATTTGCATACCTCATCAATATCCCCAGATTTGGTGTATAGACCCCATTTATAACTTTGGTTTTTTCTTTTTTTTTCTCTGCTGACATTTCAGCTGTGTGAAGGGCAACTTATTTAGACTTTTATTTATGACATGAACTATTTTCAGTGGATTTTATTTGTTACTGCATATTCTGATTTTTTTTAATCTAATGCTAGACAATGTTCTCCTAAAATGGTTTTTTAGCCTTCATCATTTGGGGTTGGGTATTTAGTTCTGTATTGCCTAAACTTGCATGATACAGAGAAGATGATACTTTAGCTATGACATATGAATATTTTGTATAGCACATGCTTCTCTGAATAAAATGGACTTGATTTCTTAGTTTTATTCTCTTTCTCTCCTAATCTGAACACAAATTTTTCCCCAATGCATCTAATTTCCCTAGTGCATCTAATTTTCTTATCCCACTCCAAAATGTTGTTTACTTTTAGAATTTTCTTTTCAATATAAGAAAACCAGTGTTTTTATTTATTTGGGTTAAATTGAGGAGACCCTTACCCAGTTGATTTCCTCACAGACAGCAAAATCTCCTATGTCTTCCCTAAAGCCATTAAACCTGAAAGCTGTAGTTTGTTCTATACAACTATTTTCCTATAAAATTCTAACAGTGACTCACTTCCAGGTGCAAGGGCATGTAGATTATTTCAGTTTTGCAATCTGGATGTAACTATTTCTCTACAAGTCCAAATGCAGGTGAGAAGACAGTTTTTTCCTGCTTGTCTGCTGATGGAATAGACCAGAGATCAAAATCTGTGAATAGGTCTTCATTTTTCTTTTGTCATGATAATTGTTATGGTTTCGGACTCCCTAGGAAATAAATTACAGAAATGCCACTGCTCTGAAATGAATCCATGCTGAAATTAGTATTCTGTTGCTGTGTCTTTTTAAACAGACCAAACATTATTTGTGCACTGGTTTCGGGCTGGTTTTGTCTGATTGCTTTTTTCCTCAGTCCCTGATAGAATAGTCACTTTGGAAGAGAGATTGTTATACTCTACCCAATTTGCAGATTCAGGCATTAACTTGTGTCTTCAGGCTTCAAAAGGGTAATGGCAAAGAACTGCTTATAAATCTTAAGTTAATTTAGGATATTTAGTCTTCTGTCTCTTAGATGGATATACTTTGGCACTTTAATTAACTGCTTGTTAATTCTAGACTTTCACGTTGTTCTGTGCAGAGACTTTAAATAAGATATGCCTATAGTGAGACTATATTAAAGGGCATATTTTAGTGGTAAATAGATTCCAACTTTGTGTTTTATGCATCCTGTAGATCATGTGGCTTGTGATTCAAAACACACAAGACATGTTTCCAGGGTTTCATGTACTGTAAATAAATGTAAAACAAGCTCCTTGCACAAACGTGCTACAAAGTAATCAGCACCAGGAAAGCTAAAAAGCTAAATGATACTTGGAAGGCTGTAATTAATATTAATCTCTTGCATGCCAGAACAAGTGATTAAACTACTCCACTTCTTTTGCTTGATAGGCAAATCTGGCTGAATGGCAACATCCTATGACAAACACACAACTGCAGCAGCCACTGCCTGAACTTAAATACGTAGCAAGGGGGTCAGAGTTTACGAAAACCCGTGAGCAGTTAAAGAATTTCATCACCTTAAAGCCTGTCAGTGTCTATGTTCATTGATGGTAGGAAAGGACAGAGATTATACATTTGTTTCCTGTGAATTGGTCCAGGTGGAAATCTAATCTCCTGTATTCTCTTTGCCAGAGTGTTTTTTCTCAAGTTAAGAAAAGCCACACACAAAGTTTCTGCTAAATATGGCTGGACAGTTATCCAAGTCAGTACTGTAAACTACATGGTCCAGGCTTCTCCCTGCTTTCGGTGTGAGAAGAGATAAAAACACTTCTTTTTCAGAGTACTTGCATAATTTTTTTCCATTTTGATATTTCCCAGTATTTTTTATCAACATTTCCATGAATTGGGAAAGCATGAAAGCACCACTTTGTTTTCAATTTTTACAAATATTGTATATTTAATATATCAGATCCCTTTTTTCCCCTCAAAACTTCTTGGAAATGAAGTTAAATCTAATTTTACACTTTATAGTAGGTCAGTAAATTTTTAGAGAACATACTAAATTTAAAAGGTGACTTCCTTTCAAGTATCTCCCTGTTTTCCATATTTTTATCTATACTACTTTGCAATTACTGGAGCAATATGAACAATTTGATTCTTGAGAGAATTCTTTCCAGGGGAATTTTATTTGGTGTAATATACTCATAATATTTGGATAAGAAGAACTTGAATAGAGATTAATTTTCATATTCAAACTAAGGCTGAATTTGATGTGTTCATTTATTTTATTATTTAGTAATATTCCTTTTAGGGTTTTGCCAAGGCCTAAGATTAACTGACCATCTGTCTATTTTGCTATGAGCAGTATCTGCTACTTATGACTGGCAGTTAATTTTGTGGCAAAAATTCACAGAATGTGGTCTGGTGTTCTGATTTATTCAGTGACATTTATAGAAATGTAGCAAATCCAGTCAGAGAATTCAAGGATACTCAGCAGAAGAAAAGTGTCGTGAAAAATGTTCACAACTGCCACTATTCAAAAATATGGCAATGATATGCTTCTGTGTCATCCCACTTGTCCGGATTTACTCTGGATAGTTCAAACTTTTATTAGGTATTTCCAACTAAGGTGTAGCATCACTGGATACAAGTCTGGAATATTTATGCCTGCATGAGGGATCTTGTGCCTGCACAGTGCACTAAGAATATGAAGAGATTTGACTCCCAGGTGTTAAATACTATGGACTTACACCCATTTTTACATTATGTCATTAAGTCATAAATATGTAACAAGATCTGTCATAAAGGTGTGCCTAGAAACAAAAGGATAACTGGAGATAATCAGCTGCTCTCTGTTTAACTTCTCAAAACTGACAAGTTGTTTAAATATTTCTGTTCCCCTGAAAGGTATCCTGAGTACTTACAGATTAAAAAAACACATCCATTTTGACAGAATCTACCATTTGAATTTTAATATTATTGCAGTTTGTGCAAATTTTTAAAATCTTCTGATTTTTCTAATTTCATTTTTGTTGACATACTTAGATGAGTTTCGGATGTCCTTATGAGGGCAATTTGCACACTAATTCTAGTTCAGTTAGGATTATGATATTCTGTTCAACAAAGCTCTTCACAAAGCTGCTGCCAGTAATTGGTGTTTGATTCTTTTGTCTTTTATGAATTTGTCTCCTTTTTGCCATTACCTTGGAGTTCAAAGTGAACTCGGTGCCAGTGCATAACAACTGCACATCTTGCCAGACACAGATATTTTTACAATGCACGATTCTCCTTCAGGGAAATGAGTAAGGGTTGCCTCTGCTGTTCCTTTGTGCTAACAGCACGTCACACTGTAATAACTGGAGCTGCCTGTTTCTGGTGAAAAGGCATCTTTAGAGCATCTGAAGCTATGTTGTGCTGTGGGTTGTGGTTTATATTTAAGAATGCCTGTGTTAACTTTAGATGTAAGAAGAGTCTAGAAACATCTACATAGCTCCACTTAATCTTCAGTTTTCTCAGTGGGAGACTAATTTTCTGAAGAAGTCATTATGATGTGTCTGCTCATTGAGTGGTTCATCCCCCCACGCACAGGAATGGTCTCTCAGGGGGTGTGTGGCTGCTGTCAGAGCAGGCACTCCTGGCCAGGGTCTGAAGCCCTCAGCACGGACAAAGCTGGCATGGTCACACTGCACAGAAAGCTCACAGCAGCTCTGGGTCAGCCTGGACTCGGATGTTCTCAGTTGTTCTCTACTGGCAGAGCAGCAGGTATATCCTAATACTGCAAGTTTGGGGGAAGAATTTCCCAATGGGACAGTTACTGTGCATCGGCAGTGGGTTTGATGTGATATCTTCGTGCTTTACTAATATTCATATCAGGCTTGTAGTGTTTTCCTGTGCGTAAAAGGGAATCACAAACACTTTGAGTACCTTTCCTAGCATTTGGACAGTTGTCTGAGTCTTTCTGTACACACTGCAGAAGATCACAGAAAATAAGGAAAACCATGTAAGGTAGCTGTGCTGCCTTTTGGATGTGCTGTGTAGACACAAAGGCTTGCTCAGGAATCTCTGCCAGGTTTCTGTGTTGCATTGTGTGCATAATCCACGGTCTCAGTTTGTCAGAAAGTCGAAAAGCATCTTAGTTCTGTCAATAATTTTACAAAGCTTATTGGCAGCAGAAAAGATTGGTAAGCGATTAAAATTTATTCCAGACTTGGTTATATAATTATGTGTAAAAATGAAAAATCAAAGCACATCATCAAAAAAGCAAATATAATCAGGAAATTAAATTAAAATATTTACATGTCTCTGAAGGAAAAGCGGCTGTTCTGCTTCCTTTATATCAGAATATGCTAGTCTTGACACTGAAAGTGCAACTGAACTTCTGCAATGCACATTTTATCAACTAAAAAGTTTCTGCATTTGAGAAGTCCATTAAATGGTACATAAAAATTCCAAAAACTGCACGCAAATGAGTGTGTGCAATATCCTTTCATGTTAAAAAAAAAGAAAGAAAAAGGAAAAAACTGTGTAACATTGCAGAAGCTCAGTTTCACTTCCAATATTTAGTGTTACTGAAATGCTTTCAGAAAGAATTAACAGCATGGACGGATGCTATTTATCAAAGTGGTTTATTTCCGCTGCTCAAATAAATATTTATTTTTTTCAAAGTTTAGTATTTTAATTCAAGATTAATAATTTAGTTCAAGATTAGGGATTCAATCAAATGAAAGAACAGCAAAGCAATTATCCCTCTCCTCCTACAATCAACTTGAACTTTTCAGAGGTGTTGCAGAAGGAGTGTGAAATATTTTCTTCTCACTGACTTTATAATGGCACTTTGCAGGTGTCCTTAGACTCTAATCATCCACGACTTTCACATATGCTACACACTGGGAACAGTCCCTTTGAAGTTAATTGGGTTTCACCTGTTTATTCCAGCAGAGAGTGAAACTCTGTTTACTGAATTTTAAATTAAATATACACACATTAAAATATAGAACTGTACTTTAACTCCTGGTAGTTCTATTATGCATGTTGTAGGCTTTCTCAATTAAAATACATCCAATTAGATGTATTTAAAGATGAAATCGTCCTCTGAGGCATTGGGTGTAGATATGGATTAAAAACTAATTAAATGTAAGCCTCTCGAGACCTAAATTACTTTCCCCTCTGCCTGCAATCAGATATATGTCTAAATAAGAAGATCTGAAGGTTAGTGGTAACCTCAGGGTTCTTGGCTTTTATTTGCTCTCAGATCACCGGACAGGGGCTATTCAGTTCCATCATACAAAATGCATCCTTCTATTTAGGTTTCTTTGGACTGAAATGGCTTCAGGTGCTTCCAACAGTTTTATTGTTATTAAGGTTCAATAAGATGCATTTTTAGCAGCTTTTTTCAAAATAAAATAAGAAAACTACAATTGAAATTTTCCAGAGGAGTGGAATCTAAGCTAGAGCATGACACTATATCCAGAATAACTCCATCAATGATTAAAATGAAAGCAGAAGTACTATCAGAAAAAGGGATTTCTTTTTCTCACACAAGATTGTGGCTGTCTGCTTAGGGGTGAACAGAAGTTGAATTGATTGAATGACTTTACAGAGAAAACTTCATTACTTTGAGAACTAGTTTGAAATAAATTGGACAAAAATTAAATTTATATTATGTAGTGGGTCAGATCATATGAGATTTCAACTCAATAAGAACTGGGCATTCACTATTACCCACATCTTAGCTCAAAGGCACCTTAACTCAATTTATATAACTTCTACAACTGGAAGAGCCCACATTTATTAAGGATCACCAATGTGTTTAAACCTGGAGGATATGAATCTGTATAATTAGAATTTGAAAGACCAAAATATTTTTTAGGTGATATTAAAAAGTGAATGGTGCAGCGCACTGTGGTACACGGTGTAAAAGCAAGATATTTCTCAGCTGAGAGTGAAAAAACCTGACATTACTTTCAAGATGAAGTTGGATACAGCTGTTGATGTATGAGCAGGTGTTGGAGAGGGACACAGGCAGAATGGACAGTAGCTGTCGTGG
Organism: Callaeas wilsoni; assembly: GCA_013398955.1. NCBI lineage: Eukaryota > Metazoa > Chordata > Aves > Passeriformes > Callaeidae > Callaeas > Callaeas wilsoni. The sequence continues at coordinate 77,172 of VWPU01016420.1, read as the reverse complement.
GATCCTGCGAAACTGCAGCTGGAGGTAGCCAGTCCCAAACCTGTGCCAAGCTTGGAGCCTTCTGATTGCTGTTATGCCCGTGCTCAAGGAAAGCAGAGAGTGACCCAAGGAATCACAACCAATTCATGTCCAGGAGAGGAAGCTCTGAATTTCAGTGTCAGTCTGGGTTTTAGACTGAAATAAAATTTATGTGCAGAAATTATACTTGACACTGTGGCAGTACTTCAGATTTTATTTTTTTTTATTTTTTGGAAAAGTAGGTAAATAGGGGGTAAATACTTTGCTTACGTTTGAAACGGTACCTGAAGGGTCTCTCTGACCCTCACAGGTCAGATCAGAGTTTGCTTATTTGTGCCATAGCAATGCCAGCACTTCTCCAGCTCTGTGGCATAATCCCTAATTTAAGATCCTGATAAGAATCCCTAATTGAAGATCTTTATAAGAATCCCTAATTTAAGATCCTGATAAGAATGTGGTCGAAACACCCCAGGAAATCTGCAAAAGGGCAGCTACATTGGAAAGGACGGGTTTGTCCCCAGGTTGCCAACACCTTTAGTGACAGCAGTGTTTCTGATGTAGGTCTTCCTTGGCAGTGAAATCCTAGCTTACAGATAGCTGTTTAAATTACTTGTGAAACAATTACATTTTAATTTAAGTTTTTGTACAAATTCTCTAGAACTATTAATTTTGTTACAAGTCTATTCCTATTGCAAAACCTTTTTCATTTGTTTGTTTCTTCGTGGTTTTTTCCTTGTTTATTTAATTATTTCTAGTTCAGATTCTTTGCTCTTTATTTATGGGGGCACTTGCAGTAATTCCAGTGACATTTTCAAACCACTGACATTTTAGTCAGGAGGGAGCAGTGATTGATAGACCAGCACCCCGATACTGATGCTGAGGAGAGCAGGGAATAGTTCTTTATTAAGCTAAGCAGCTTTGGAGCTGGAAATGCATCAGGGGACGTGCTTTGGAAGGAGTGCATTCTAGAGAGAGGACTCTGCTGGCATACGAGCAAGACAGTGGGAGGTGGACTGAGTGAAGAGGCTTTCCTTGTCAGGCTCTAACACTTCTGGCAGGTGTACTGGAGAAGTAAAAGTATTCCTAAGGTGGAATTGAGGAGGAGTAGTGACATGTTTTCACTGAGACTGCCTGAATGTTTCAGTCTAATTCCTGGATGTTGCTGTCCTCTTTCCTTATCCCTCCAAATGTTTGAGAGGGTTTGCAAGTTCTCTAGTCATGCCCACAACGATGAACACCACCTGCAAAGGACCCAAAATCAATACAGAAAATCTTTTGCCCCTTGCATGGGACAGTCCTTCCCTGCAGGTTTGCTTGGTGACCCCAAAGAGCACAGTGCCACATGACCGAAGTTAATGACTGATGAAGTTGTCTTTAACAGATCACAGTATGTTATATTGTGGACTTCCGTGCTGTGTCAGACCTCTCTTAATATTTACACGTTTATTATTCTCCAATTATTATGTATAGACCTCTGTGCAGCTAGTCATATATGTTGATGCTAACCCAAGAAGTAACAAGATGTTCAGACTATGCTTTGGGCCATAATATAGGGTCTTAAGGTACAAAATAAAGACATTAAACACAGATTGTTGTTCTTGATGTGATTAAAAGTGATTCCCATTGTTACTAGACTGTGGTTTTTAATCTTTTATGTAATACTTTAAGGCAATCTGTCGAATAGAAACCATAACGCTATTAATTTAGTGTAGCACTAAGCCTCAGGAGCAAATGCTAAATAACATTTAGTAATGGGTTTTATAACAAATTTATGGAGCTCCTTATGTGTGCTTTTCACTCTTTTTCAATGCTAATGTTGGTATCCATTAGCACTCAGATGTTCCTCCTCGTGGTACAACAGCTATGGCAGCCCTCTTACACAGACCCCAAATGACTTAACCTGATGCTTGTTGGAGCAACAGAAAGAGCTCATGGGTGTCATATAATATCCTCTAAAAACCAGCTTTAAATACAACACGCTGCTTTTCCATGTTCTTGAACATGAAATAATATTTTATATCTATTCTATCACGTGACACAACGAAAAAGGCCAAGGTCTGTCAGTATGCCTAAAGTAAGGTTTGCTCTGGGTGTGAGAAGCAGAGAGTGACAAATTTCACTTATATTTTAAGAAGTTCAGTGGGTAAGTGGTCATAGAGCATTATTCCATAAGGCAGGAAGGAAGACAGTGTAATAATAGGCACGACCAATGTCCTTGAAAGCAAGATTCAGTGGTCTCTGACTTTATTTTCTTTCCTGATTGTCCTGCAGTGGAGTGAAAGGTGTTCCTGTCTCCACCAGACATGATGCGTATTCCCAGAAATGATGAAGCAAGCAGGTATTCAAGCTTGCCCTCTGCAAATGATTCTGTGTAGGACAAATTTGTATACAATGTTCTCAAGTCTCAGGAATGAAAATGTAAAAGATTTTGTTTCCATGTATGTGCAACTGCCACCTGTGGTCAGGGTATTTAAAAAAAAAAAAAAGGAGTTAATACTTCAAGCTGACAGGGCCAAAAATGCTCATAAAAGCAATTTTTTCAGTTGTGAGTTCAGTCAATTAATTAATTATTTAACTTAAAGCACTGAGTAAAACAGAACATTTTCTTCATTAGACAAACTTGTAGGCCTCCATCATGAGACTTCTATGATTTTTTTAAAGTTTGCTTTGTCTTGCTCTGCTAAAAAGTAAGACCTGCAATTCTTAAAAAAAATATTTTTTTACAAAACTGTACATCAAATGTCTGTTTAATACATATGTCTTTGAGACTTCTCTGTAATCATAGTTTTGACATAACAGTGTATGGTGATGGTATCAATAATACTTCTTTTTAGACCATAAATTTGTACTAACTTTTAATTTCTCCTTCCTGAATGGCTTTTTTTCCCCCATAAATTAGCAGAGTTTGTTGTCACCTATTGTTAAACATAATCTATTAGATTATTATTTCGGTGCCTGTGACAATCAAAGTGAGGTGCAGCAACATTTCTATTCATTTGAGTTTTATTTATCTTCTCTTGGAAATGTCATTATCCTATTCTGTGTGGCAAAGTCCTTATAATGAAATAATTTGTGCTGAAGAAAGCAGAGAAGGGAGAAAGCTGAAATAACTTTTTATAACCTCTAAGATCAATGCCAAACGCACATCTAAGGTAGATGAAACTTCTATATTTCTTTTATGGCTAGATCATCCACTTCACTGGTTTACTGTTTTAACACAGGTAAGGTTCTCAACCAGCAAATATTAGATCTTTAATGGATTTTTCATTTTTCAGGAGTGTAGTTCACTAACTGCACTATAAATATGCAAATATTTAATACATCGGTTGTATTGGGTCATGAAAATATCAATTCCCACGCAGATTTTAGGATTTTCTAAATAATCAAAAAGTTTCAAGTTTGCTGAACAATGAAATAATATTAGGTACATGCATTTTTCTGGGAAAGGGAGTTTTCTTCCAATTTTTCTGCAACATTGCCTCTCTGAGTTAGTAATTGATTCTTCAAAATTAAGTTGCACATTTAATTCCTGAAGCTATTCTGTGTCATCTGTCCAGAATATGAGCACGAAAAAGTACATTTCTTAACGTGTCTGGCACAGGAATCCAATTTTATGGATGAGCCACATAGTACATAAGCATTGCCTACAGCTTTTGTTTTTCCCCTTATTGTGATTATCACCAAGTTCATAGATGGGAAGAAAGGCTTTTGCTTCATCCAGCCCATCATCCCTGACAGTTCACATTTATTCTCTGAAGCAGAGTTTCTGTTGCTGCATTTTGTTCAGCACTGAAACATCTGTAAAGGGCTGATCTATCTCCTCCTCCTCCACTTGCTGCCTGGAACGCTGAAGAGCAGCCTCCTTAGACCTCGCCGTCCCTCTCATGACATCCCTGCAGTGTTTGTGCCACCTGCAAACAGATTTTTCAGCTCTGGTGTAGTAAATTAGTGTGCTCTGTGTGGAACAAAAACCAACCAACCAAAAAACAAACAAACAAACAAAAAAACCCCAGAGAGTGAATTAAGGCTTACTGCACTGTCAGTGTTGCCCACGGGAAAATCTGTGATTGGTAGGAGATGCCTCCTCTTATTTGTGATTGTTTATCAGTTGCTGTAAATGTCACCACTCAAAGACTCAGATACAAACATTGCCGTGAGCAAGACCACTTAGCAGGCTTTTGCAGCACATGTGAAGTCCATGCAGACATTTGAATATGACTTACTGTCAGTGTTGTTTTCAGAATAAGAGGAGACAGTAGCAGTGTAATGTAAGGCACAGAATTAGGCTTGGCTCAGTGACCAGAGCTCTGGATTTGCTCTCCCCGTTGAAGGGTCAATTGCTAACATACAGAGCCACGCTCCTGCTCATTACTCCAGCAAATCTGGAATATGTTAATGCATCACTGTTCCAACGGAAGGGTTGGCGAATGCCTCCATCCAAAATATAAACTACATGTGTGTGTCCTTTTGCCAGCCAGGAAGCTGGATCCCAACCCTGAGAGCCTTCCAGCTGGCCTGTTGCCTTTTGCTTGAAACACAGGGGCAGTGGCCAAAAGGCTGTGAATGATGAGACTTGGAGACTGCCCTCCTCAGGGACAGAGGGGCTTCAGCTGGAGTCACATCCACACCTATTCATGCGTGTGGCTTGTTTTTTACGGTCACTGCCACATCAGGGAAATCTACAAAGAAGCGCTACATGACAAACTCAGCTCGTGTGGCTGAAGAGGTGGAAAGCCTTTACTGTCAGTATGGAGGGAAAAGGGAAAATTTGACTCTTGGTACAAAAATGAGAGTGGTGACTCAGAAGCACAGGGACAAAGTATAGGCACGTGAATGTTGTAATCTCTCTGAGTTAAACTATAACTACAAAACACTATAAAACACAATGTTTATGTTTTCTCTTTTCCTGCATCAAGATTAATGGGAGAAGTTTAAGCACTGCTAAATCACATTTTTTGCCTCAGGAAAATGAAATGGTAATAGTGTGTCTTCTCATAGTTATTTCAAATTGTTCATGTATATGTTAGCTGATGTTGGCATAAGTAAATTGTTTCTCTAGTGTTTCATTTTCTAGATTATTTGGAATTCAGATTAATTCTCAATTTGTCTGCTTTCTGCAGGCATGTGTATCAGCATATATCTGCAGGCATGCATATCACACTCGTTTTCTCCTTGTCTCCCTGACACACTTCCATGTGTGAAGTCACATTTAACTAATATGCTCCGATAATTTCATGTACCCTGAAGCTGTATTGATTACATTATCAGTTTTGTACTGTCATGTAGAGTAAGGCTTAATTTCTGAATGTCTTCTTACATCCATCTGTCAGGGATAATGCAGTACGCCAAGGATATGCTGTCTGATTTAGCAGAGATACTTTAACAGAGTAAAACTTTTAAGACATTTACATGACCTTATTATTTTACTGCTGTTCATTCTGCTTTTTTTCCCCCTCTTAACCACTACCTGTTTTTCTTGGATTTGTCTTTACTAATTCTTTAATAAAATCTTGATTTATGTTATTATATCACCACAAAATTTGGTATTTACCTGCTAAGACGTCTCTAAAAAAAGAGCTGTTCCTTTCTATTTTCATAGATGTTGAGACCTTGTGTGTGTTATTGGTAGTGATTCCTACTTTCATAGGGTCATTGGAAAGCCTTGGAAAGGCTTTAGATACATTGGCAACAACTGACTAAACCTGTACCATATACTTGATATATTTCTTTAACTGAACTGTATTTTCTTGGCATTGGAGGCCAAGATGAAACTTCACAGATAAAATATGCATACTCAGGATTATGAATGAAAATCATGACTGCCGAAAAGTATGAAGTGAGAACATTTCAGAGCTGTAGTAACAAGATTTAAAGCTTGAAATTGAGGAGAAAGGATAGAGTGGATCAGTAACTGGAACAAGCTTAAATGATGCTTCTCAGGAATAGAAACAGAAAACCCCAGAAACAATTCCCTGAGACACACTATGGATTGGAGCAGATAAGTAATCGTTTAGAAAGGATGAAGGGTCCCTGGTCTCCTTAAGGCAACAGGAGCAGTAAAGCAGAGGCAGGAATTTGGAACTGGATGTGCTCTTCTGCAGGCTTTGCAGCTTGCCTGATGTAAGGAATGGGCTTTCCTTCAAATCCCAGCTAGCCCTGACAGCCAGAGCACAGCAGCTAACACTGCCTGGGCACAGACAGGGTGCTAATCTGACACCTGAAACCTGCACCAGCTGCAGCCCACAGGAAGGCTGTCCTTTCTTCTCTACTTTATGTAAACGAACACCTAGTGACAAAACAAACAAATGCACTTTTCCCTGCTGGAATCAGCAAATCTCTTATATGGCAACTACAGTCACAAGATTAAGCTTTTTACCTGGTTGAATATCCTCTGAAGCACTATTCTTTGAATTGTGGGAAATGAGAGTATGTTATTAATAGCATTTTTGTTATTTAACCAATTTAACCAATGGACACATTGACAGATATTATTTTGAAAACAAATTTTGGCCTATGACAATCCCAAAGTGAGGAGGTCATTCTATGTGGTGTTGAGAAGCTGTACTTTTATTGCAAGTTGGTTTTTCATTCTTTTTGTACCTGGGCCTGCTGAAAAATAAAAAAAGAAAAGAAAAGAGTATCCTTCCTTCAACGAAGCCTTAGGAATCTGTTGTTGTAATTCGTAAAAACATGTAGCAAATTTTTCACAGTTTAGGTCACACTGTGGCTAATGTTTGCATTCCTCAGTATATATTGCCAAACATTTTATGACATTGGTTTAATGTGAAATGTACTACAGTTTTTCATGGGAAAATATGAATCAAATTGTCTGTCTATTTTCATTATTATATTAATATAAAATAATATATTGTACTATCATAAATATTTTGCAGTAAATGTATGGATTATACAATACCTGCTACTTGTATGGCAAAGAAAGCCTGTCTTCCTTTTTGCCCATTATAATTACCAACTGCACACAGTCTTCACGGTATCCAGTCTGCTAATTAATGATGATACTGAAGGATGGGCATTATTATATTATATTAATATATTAATAAAAAATAATATATTGTACTATCAGAAATATTTTGCAGTAAATGTATGGATTGTACAATATCTGCTACTTGTATGGCAAAGAAAGCCTGGCTTCCTTTTTGCCCATTATAATTACCAACTGCACACAGTCTTCACAGTATCCAGTCTGCTAATTAATGATGATACTGAAGGATGGGCATCTGATAACAAAAACTAATTTACATAAGCTGCTTCCTGGAATGAAAGAGTATCTTCCTTTGCAAATCCCCTATAAATGAGCATAAACTAAGAGATTACATTTAGATTTTGAAAGGCACCTGAGGGATTCATGGCTTTGAAAATCTCAGCCGTAATGCGTACCGCTATAAATGAGAGTAAAACTACTCAAATGCATAACAGCATGAGGAGAAAAAATTAACATGTGTAAATAATTTAGAAAAAGGCTTTTCTTTGGAGGACGATCTATACGAGCTTCATCATGATAGCTGTTGTCTTGAGCATTGCTGGGAGCTGCTGCATTGCAGTAACAGTTCATCTGGACCCAAGAAATGCCTCTCTGCTCTGATTTGCAGGCAAAGCCTTCAGGAACATAAGAACACTCTCACCTAGGGAGGTGGAACGATGGGACTGCCTGTGGTGAGAAAACTATTTCTGTCTTCATTGCAGTCCCTACAGAGTGAACATTTGGAAACCTGAAAGGGTCAGGAATGATAAATAGGAAATCTTCATCAGTTGTGGATAGAGTACACTCAGAAAGGCTGTTGTCGTAAAGGCCTTCCAAATTGAATTGATTGTCTTTGTAACGTTTGTATATACAGACAAATGAGATATGATACAAATGCTCATGTTTGGTATAGCAGAATAAAATAAGAGCTGTGAGATGGGAAAAGAAATCTGTGGGTTTTTGTCCTACCCAGTCAGAAACAAAACCTAGAATTTTACAAAACTTGTTTCAGTTTAGACAACCCACTTTCCATCTTTTAATGAAGGGTAGTATCTTCCTTCCATCTTTTTACAGTAATGGAGAAGAAGCAAACATTTGACAACTGCTTATATGCCTGAATTTAGAGCTGACTTACACGTTCTCATTAAATTGACATTTAATTTAGTTTAATCTGTTGCCATTCACTTGGTCCTTTTAAAAATTCTTTAAAAATATTTCAACCCTGTCTTCCAGGAAATCTGATTATAAGAAGCTGCTGTATCTTGTCTACTTTTCTCCTCAGTGCTTTTCTTTCAGAAATATTGCTTTTGGTTGTAAATGATTTTTTTCTGCATGACTATTTGACATTATTAGGTGTTAACAACAGAGTATCAGTGCACAACTCACCATCTATTGCTGGAAACTCTTTTTTGGTAGTGTTTGTTTTTTATATTGCTTCCCCAAGCATACTGGCAGATGTTACATGTGTGATGATATCTGCTAGCCTCTGCCTAGAAACTTCTGTGGGCTTCTTCAGTTACAGGAGGATGATTGCTTTTTCTCTCCTGTTTTGAAGTTTGTTTTTTTTTCTCTGCATTTTTTCAAGTAGCAGGTGGAAGAAGGGTGGGACAAAATGTCAGCTAGTGAGGAAAAATAGGTAAAAGCATGACATGGCATTGCCTTCTCATCCATTCTTCCCAGGACCTGTCAAGCATCATGCAAAACAGATGGCAGAGGCAGCACTGTTCCACAGGAGAGCTTTTGATCTTTGGTGCTGACTTTCATTGCAAAATTGTCCAATCACCTTGTGAGCAGGCAAAATGCCATAGCAACAGATGAGAAGGAGTGTGAGTACCCATACATCATATCTGTTTGTGGAGCTGAAACTGTCCAAAGGGCTTGGGGTTCAAATAAACAGCTTGCCTGCACTTGGTGCAGCTACGGGCAAGGAAAGGTGGTGATTCAAAGCCAAGTCTGCTCTTCCCAGTTCTTATGCTACACATTGATATTGAAAAAACGCTCTTCAATATAGCTTAGAGCAGCATAAAAATAAACCTAGCAAGTAGATTTCATGGTAGATTGCTTCACAAAATATAGCTCTGCTCCACTATCTTGTTTCACCACCTCCAGTGCTCCTGTAAGTACGGGATGAAGCTGTAAGTACGATGTGTAGGAACCACCACAATCTGAACATTCACTTTAAAGGTCTATGATTGTCAAGCTTCACTGTTTCTTGTGCAAGAACCAGCAAAATAAGGTTCAGTTTCATAATCAGGGGCCTTAGACTCTATTTCATTGCATTTTTTTAGTAACGTCCAGTGGGATTTGATATTCTGTGAACATCTTTTCTATTCACAGACGTGGTTTGTATTTGGGGTTGTTGATAAGCACTTCTGTTCAGGGCACAGTGGGAGTGGGGTTTTACCTTTGGATTGTCATATTCAAGCAAGAGGAGAAATAAAGATAGCTGCCTTATGTGCCACTTCTTTTTGTTTGATAAGACTTTCTCAGAGAAAAATGGAAAATTTAATGCCAATTTCTGTAACAGTAGGGTTTTCAATCTCACTTTAGGTTTGCAATGTAGTATTAAATACTGACATAAATGCTGTTCAGGAGCAGAGCCAAAAAAATCCACATTGTCTTATTGTTTCTTCACATGGAATGAAATTCCTTATGGCACCCTGTTCTAATATTTTTTCAAGTATGTCATTCTAAGTGTAACGTTATTGAAAAAGCTTAAAGATCGTGAAGACTAAGCCTGTGCGGTTCACTAGAAATGTAATTTACCTCAACAGAAATTGCTGTGAGGAAATCAGAGAATTAAATAGAACATGCAAATGTTGCTTTAAGCTCTTGAAGCATTTTATAAAAGGGTATGATTTTCAGTGAAAATATGAACCTTTTTTAGAAGGACAAATCAGAGATAAAAAACAATATAACTTGAAAATCTTATTCATCTGAGAAAAGTGTACTTACTCCTTCCAAAGACATATTAATGTAATAATTTCTTAGTAACAATTTTACAATTGAATTTTGTTACTTTATTATTAGCCTTAGCATCTTTAGTTTTCATCAACTAGCTCGTAAAATCAGCTAATTGTTTTGATAAATTTATTTTTCATTAAAAAAAAAAGAAATATCACTCTCTTTGGCATACTTTTATTTTTGAACCATAAAGGGGAAAAAAAAGCTAGAATGAAAACTAAAAAATAACTCCCTCTCAAGTTTAACATAAAAAAAAGTCTTGAAATATATTATTTAATTGTCTGGATTGCTTAATCAACTGGCTGTGATAACTGCTATCTAAACTTGACTGCAAAGGAAAATATTAAAATATTAAAATAGGTTTACTTTTTCTTTTTCCCACTTCTTGATAATCTTTCTTTGACAAAAGAATTGAGACGTTCACCCCAGTTTACAGTTCTACAGTCTGAGAATCCCTAGGAAGAAATGACATAGGAATGTGGATCCGTAAAAAAATTTTGCTTGGACTTCTGTGCAGAAACAACTTTGTTTAATCTTCTGGAATTAATTCCCAGATTGCTTAGATAACGTTTTTCTATGCTGATACAGTGAGTATATAAATTTAACACTGATTTAACATATTTTTCTAAGGGTGCTTTCTCCAGAGTTTATCTTACTGTGTTCCTTTTGCATTCGTAGGGAGAGATATTTTTTATGAGGCAGTTTAATGCTGAGAATGCTGAATAAGAAATAAGCACATCTTTTTTTTATTTCTCTCCCCACTCTTTCTGAGCAGCTGCACTTCTGCCTTACTCTTATTTCTCTGTACAGTTGAGTTGTCACAAATTTGTGCAGGCAGCTTGTAAATAGTTGTCCAACAAGTTTGTTGAGTTTCCATAAAAACAAAAGCCCCAAAATCTTGAAAGTAAATTTGCAGGTGAAACGTCTTATAACAAATAAGAATGTTCCAATTTAATTTATTTCTAAACTGGTTAGTCTGCATGGCAGGACTGAGCTGTTCCTATTGTTCCACTTGTTGTTTCTATTGCTTTTGTTAGAATGCTCCAAAAATTTAATACCCTGACTTTTTTTTTTATATGCAAGAGTTTTTGGGTCTGGTTTTCAGAACTTCTAAAACACATTTTACAAACTAATACTCACTCTCACATCACATGGTCAGTATAATAATTCACTCAAGTGTGGCCCTTGGAGCCATGTGAAAGATTTTGAGAATTTCTGGCTAGACTTCATTCAGCTGTTAAGCAGAAACTGAAACCACAAAAAAGAAAACAAAAGGTATCAGTCAGTAACTAGATGAACAGTAATTCTGCTTATTCATGTATTGTTCATTTCTTTGTTTCTGCAAGACAAGTCAGCATGGAAGCATCGTGGCAACTCTCCCTCGTAGGTGCTAACACCGTAAGGACAAGTAAAATCCTAAAATGCTTTCAAGCCCCTCTTCACCTTTTCTTCAAGCTCATTTCTTTGTCTGGCTATTCTGAGCTGTGGAGGAGATTTCTCTGCTTCTTCATGCTCAGAGACAAATTCAGAGTTGAGCTCAGCAAATGATTTCTTGCTTATCCTTTTTTTTTCCCCTGGATATCTGTGATTACTGGGTATAACAGTTTCTCTGAAGCTGCTGCTCTGATCCAATTGTCTTACCAGCAAAAATCAGTGGCAAAGGAGGTCTCCCAGGTTCCTCTCTGAATCTCTAAATTTCTCTTTCATGTTTCTACTGTTGCTTAACAGTCTGCAGACCTCTTGCTGTGACTGTAAGTGCTTCACTTATCTGACCTTTCAACTGAGAATTTCATTGCTGACTTTCATTTTCTTTTTAAAGACTTGATTGGTACAAATGCAATTATTTCAAGACAGCCCTATGCATACCCAACTATGCTTTCATTATACACGGCTAAAATAATTGGAGATTAGGCATACTCGATGTTTGCCATGTTCTAAAATCCTGGCCAAAAAATTTCTCAGCACCCTTCTGTAATCAGGTCATCCAGTAAAATCTCATCTGTTTGTTCATCTCAAGAGTCCTTCACAGAAACCATTCTGTCAGCAAATGTGCTCAATTTTTTCACGGGAGGTTAAAGTTCATGAGAAGAGATGAAGTCTGCACCATGGTCAGACTCCAAATTAAAATCAATCTGTTAGTAATAGATCTAAGGTTTACATATATTTAAGCCAGAAATTGGATTAGAAGTGAGACCAGTCTGCAGATAGTAATTCACATTCTGGCTGTATTTGGTCTATTATCAAGTAGCTGAAGGTCATGTTTTGTACACCAAAAACCTGCCCCCAGCAGATATTCAGACAAAGGCAGCTGCTTTTGAAACTGGGGATTTCTGTGTCTGGCCAAGCAAAAGAGTACAAGGGCAACCAACACTGACAAGACATGAGCCTAGCTGTGGGCTTCCAGACTCTGATGCCTTTTAGGATTTTTGCCTCTTCCCTTAAAGTGTTGAAACATTTTCCTTGAATAGCAAAAGTATTGGTCTGGAACTGGGGCAAGGGGACTTTTTGTGTCAGCAATTGAAAGTGGGCATTTCTCATATTTGGTACCAGTGCACGTGCACTGCTGTCACATTTGTTTGCAGTAAAATATGTTTTAAATTATTAGGTGATGAGCATTCTGATTTGGTTTGCTGTATATTCAGATTTTTCCTTACTTCTATAAATTCTTCTTTCAGATGGAGCTTTAGATAAGGTTTATAGGTCTGCAGTGTGTAGTACAACAAATAAAATCTCATTTGTGACCAGTCTAATTCCTTTACTGGTTGTCTGGAGTGGGCTGCCCAAGTGTTCTGCCTTTGAAAAAAGCAAGTTAATGTCTCCATTTGACCACAGTTACCAAAATGATGAGTTGTGAAGGCTAACCCAATGCATTTTATGGATGAATGCTTGAAAATATAGAAATCTTCAGAGTACTCAGATACAGGTTGCCTTTTCTGAGTCTCTATGGTGCATATTGGGGGTGCTGAAGTAGCCTAAGGAACAAACCCTGAGAGAAAAGCAGCATAAGAATGAAACTCATTGGTTTTTTGCTAAAATAGATGGTGAATGCTGTTGGTCACTCAGTCTGCAAAATAGCACTCCAAACAGCAGTGACAGTACTGCTAGCAGTAAAAAATTATTTCATCATTTACTTGTTAAAAGTGAAAAGAACTGCAAACTTATATGAGAGGAGGAAGAAACCATCTTTGCCTTTGCATGCAAGTATTTTATTAATTTTTGAAGTAGTAACACAAGTGTGTGGATCAAGCAATGTCCTACTGTCTGTTGCAAAAAAGAAGAAGAAAAAAATATATAAGATCTTTGGGATAACTTCATTTCTTTACCTCACGTGTTTTTAAAAACTATATATATGTTCTACTATTCATAGTTCTAAAAGGCTTAATGCTGAATTACTTAAAAAAAGGAATTAATACAAAAGTCATTAAAAGATGAGGGGCTTTTTAATGTCCAAATTTTTTTCAGTTCAATCAAGTATATGCAAAGCAGACCTGTAAGACAAGGGCTATATTCAGCTTGATAGAATTTTTATTAATCCAAAAGAATTTATTTTTTTCTGCTTTCTGCCTTCTATGGGAGTATGAGACCGTGAAGTCAAAAATAATGCCATTAGAGTTTACATATAACAAACTTGGCAAGCACAAAGAGAAATATTTCTCTGAGTACTCTGTGGAAAGAGCCCCTTAGTTCCCATCTGTGGGATGAATGTGTGCTGCAGTCCCTTAAATAACGCTTTGTAATCCCACTGCAAATGGAAATTGATTACAACAGCTGGAACTAGTTTGGCTTTCCCTTTATATTCAAGATATTTTTGGTTGCTAGGTTTTTTTTTTGATAAGGTAATGTAGGTCAATGTTTTAGTTAATTCACAATATGCGTAAGCTCTGTACTTCAATTTAGAAGGAATCAGCAATCTACAATCTCATTAAGTTGTGGATCTTTAAATACCAGTTTTGGAAAGGAATTATGAAGTAATAGAAAGTAAATAGGAAAAATGTATGTTGGTATTATTCACATTTTAGTACATACACTAGGTATGCATATCTTAAATATGAAATTATGCTATTAGAAGTAACAGGTGAATTTGAATGCAAATGGTGACATTTTGATAGCATAATTGTGCAGCTATAATTCACTCCCTATAGGTGTCCTGACAGATTTTTTTGTAGCAATGTAATACTGAACCATCTGTATTAGTGGTAGCTGGTATTTTGTGCAGGTGCATCTGTGCCAAGAACACTCCTCACTTCCCACCCTGCCACAGCCCTGCTTCTTTGGGCTTCTCTTCCTTTCCCCTCTGTCAATTCTGCTCTCATTTTACCTTCCCCTTGTCAAGGCTCTGCCCCTTGGAGCAGCCAGATGAAATTGTTCAGAAGACTTGAATCACCTTAGGTTGAATCCAAATGGCCTTAACATAACTCTGTATAGAGGAAGGCTGACCTCTCTGTACCATAACACTATTTTATCTGGAAGTTATTTGTCTGGCTTCTGTGGATGATACAAGTTACTAATTAAAGCTCCATGATTCTCAAGCAAGTCCTAGGACAGTCTAATCTTATATTTCCTCCTATTCATATTTCAAACTGGCACTTTATCTAGCTATATTGAAAATTTGAAATTTGTTTTCAGATTTCTAAGTTTTATTTCATACTAAGTTGTCAATATTTCTTTGTTTTTCTGATCTTGGGACTGGGTTACTGATGAAAGAACATTTCTTTTCATAATTTGCCTCTGAAATCAGTTTCATTTTTTTGGTGTATTAACCAACAGCATATGTAGAGTGTTGTAAATAGTATTTGAAAAATACATATGACTAGCTGCCCAGATAAGAGAAAATTGTTATGCTTTGATTGCCTTTATGCCACTTTTTGAAATATGTATAATGACTAAGGCAATTTTTTCAGAAAAAGAAAATCTCATATAAATATTAGAGAATTTTGAACATGTTAACATATGCAAAACAGGAACTTTATTCAAAAATCTATACTCTACTTGTCATTGAAAAGAAAGTATGCCTCATTTTTCCTCACTATTTGTAAATATTATATGATGGATCAACATTTTCATAACAACTTCCTGAACTGTGAGTGGCATTCAGCCCAAGCACTAGTGGCAGAAATAGGCAAGTATATGCTAAATAATTTAAGATAGTTTGAAAAATGAGAATATTTTTGTGGGCAACGTTAATAGAACAAAACACTGGATACAACAGATAACTTGCTAGAAATTATTTCAGTTATTTTTAGTTCCAGGCCAAGCTTGGTTTGTGCGTATGTGACAATGGAACAGCTCAGGTGCTTACTATTAAGCATAAGATTAAGTGCTCCACTGGCTCAGGACCCTGTTTGATAGTACCTTGTCCTCTGGGTTATGCTAATTCATTTCCTGCCTGATTACAGTGGCCTTTAAAGAGTGTGAAATTGCTTTCCACTGGAATTTTCTCAGTGTGACAGCAATATGTGCATCTTTTGAAGGCTTTCTGCCCAGGATTCATCATCTGTGGTGCAGTGAAATTCTTCTCCCCATATTTCTTTCATGAACCGTGATTTATGCATTTTAGCTTTATTCAGGGCTGAATAGAAGCAGCAGTTTCTGTCTCATTTTCTCGAGTTCTGGAAATTACTTTTCAGGCTGGGACATGTTTTGAGGGGTTTCTGCCAAATCAGCTGTTACATAGAGGTTGTGTGAGTTTGCTGGAACTTCTGTTGGTGGCATAATTACAATGGCTTCATCTTTGAGACCTGTTAGTTGAGGGGTGCAGTGATTTAATTACTATATCATCTTACTGAGTCCTTGTAAAATGCTTTGGACTTCAACCCTCATCTCCCTTGGTGTCTTGAAGGAGTCATGAGTTAGTCAGAAAGGGAATTGTTTTGAGAAAGGAATTTCATTTCTAAATGTACTTACAGGAAGTTCATCTGTGGGAATTCTGCTTTTTAGATTTTCTGAATGAAAATTGAGTCAAAATTCAGCATTATTCTGTATCCTTCTTACAGGTCCAATTAAGGAAGCCTGTGAGAAAAGGCACATTTTCAGCCCAATTGTCTGTATTTGGACACTGCCATGACTGTCAGTTGGTGGCCCATCTTTGTAAATAGGAACCATCCGATGTGAGCCCTTCTGGCTTGGGATGTTTATTTTGCTTAAAGAGAGAAACTCTACAAAGAGAATAAATGGTTTGCAGAGGGATGAGAAAGCAGGTGGAGCAATGCTTTTTTCTCCAGCTGGCCTGCTTGTTGGAGAAGAGGAATGGGGCCTAGCAATTGCAGTCTGAACAGGTCTTTGAAAAAGCAGAACCCACGAGTTTAGAACCTGCTCCAGAAAACCTACCCAGTACTGAAAACCCACCCAGTACTGAAAACCCTGATCCCCTGCAGGATGTGTTGAGGAACAGCTGAACTTCAGTCTCACAAAACTGCAGCTGAATCCCAGATCACATCACGTTTGAGGGCCACAGTCTCAAGAGATCCACATTTTTTAGTCATCAGCTTTCTGGCACTTAGGTTGAAATGCAAAGTATTATGGGTTGCTCACTACATGATCCTGTTTATTTGCAGAGACAGCTCCACATTTGGATTTCTATCCAATCTACTTGAGACTTTTCATTTTCAAATAGTATAATTCTTTAGAACAGATTACTCTTAATTGCTCCTTCTTGCACAGCTTTGTAACCTTCCAAGTTTTCTTTCAGGAGAAAATACATTCTGAGACTTAGATTCTTATTTTGCTTTTTATGCCTTTCATTCTCTGCTCACAAAATCAGTCAAACACGCTAGACAGCACCAGCTGTCTCCTAGGGCTCTAAAATTCTTTCTCAGTGCTCAGCAGGAGATCAGCTGCAGACCAAGAATAACAGGAAATACATTATTTATGTGCTCCATTCCTTCAGAGCTGGCAGCTCCAGAATTCTGGGAGGTGTAAACCGTACTGAATTTTCCACATCTCCATGTAAATTGCAACATGCTCTTATTAAACATTCTGGAAGTTCTGAAAATATTTCAGTTATTGGATCACCTCCATCTTTTTCTCTCTTTTCCTCCTGGTTTTTTTTTTGTTTGGTTTTTTTTTTTTTTTTTTTTTTTTTTTTTTTTTTTTTTTTTTTTTTTTTTTTTTTTTTTTTTTTTTTTTTTTTTTTTTTTTTGTTGTTGTTTTGTTTGGTTGGTTGGTTGGGTTTTTTTTTGTTTTGGTTTTTTTTTTGCTTTCTTATAAATAGATTATCTAAGTTATTTTGCAAAAACCCAAATGGATAAATGCTTATTCTACCTACTATTTGCTTTATAATTCTCCCAGTTGCAGTCCTTGTTTAAAAGTTTAGTACTGTGAAGATGGAGAGCTGAGATATCCGTTGGACAATCCCTACAAAACTGCTGGATAAATTTGGCCTTGCCCAAGTGTCCTTGGCCAGGACTTCTAGTGGTGGCCATGGGATGTGGCCCTCTTTGCAGACATATTGACTGGAGGAATGCGTGTGCGAAAAACACTTCGACTTGTAATAGCCACTTACGTCAAAAAAAATAGCAAAAGAAAGCCTCCACAGTTGCCTGCAATATTGATTTCCCTGCATGAAACGTTCAAATGGCCTGCATAGGGCTTTAAGCTTTCTTTTACCTTTTAAAATATCAACAAGACAGAGTTTCCAGTTGCTGCATCTTCAGACTGGATGGATTACCCCACAGCCCTGTAATTATGTGGCCTCCAACCCAATGGGGCTGTGATTTGTTTGAGCACATTGGGGAAGGTTATATTGCAGGAGAAAAGTTGAAGCAATTTCTGAACATATTTTCAGCATAAGACATGAAATATATTTCAGGAAGAATGTTTCCCACCAACAGGTGGATCAATTTGGTTGTTGGGGTTTAATTAGCATTCCAGTGATCTCGATATGCTTATTATGCAGTTCAACTCTATCTCTCACAAATGATGTGTTTGTAAAAGCAGCTGCTGCTTTTCTGTGCTTTGCAAGAAGACAAAAAGGCTTTATCTGTCACACACACATACAGAGCTGCTTCTTGTCCTCTAAAAATCTTTTTGGATTGTGGCAGGGGAAGGGTAGAGGTAATATGCAGACCAGGTTTTTGAGTTATGCTTTCAGAGTTTAAAGACTGATTACAATTCTAATCTTTTAAGTATAAAATCATATTTCTACTTCTGTGGTCTGTGGAAGTAGGCCTCAAAATATAATTTTTATGTTGATGTTTACTTCCTTGGTCTCTTTTTCGTCTTTTCTTTTTTTTCTCCTTCCACTTTTATTTTCTCCTTGGTCTGATCTATGTCCTTTCTCTCTGCTGAGTTACACTCTTTTTGTCTGTCTTTTACTAACTGCCAGATATTATCTCCCTCTATATAGAGAGCAATTTGATGTATTTTACTTCAAAAGCAAGTGCTGTTTGACTGAACACCACTGTGTTAACAAAAAGCAGAGAAAAGACTCCTTCTTCCTAATAAATATGATAAATCCTGGCTATTGTCTGGCTTTTCAGCCATAGTAATAAAGCCATAGTAGTTAATGGTTATGTCCAAATTAGCAATACTGTGATTTTTCTAAATCTTTTTAGCTACCCTGCTAAGACCTGTAGAGTACAACACAAGAACAACCATAACCAGCTTAGCTTATGCTGTGTGATTAAATAGTAAAATATGGATTTAATAAGGGACACCATTCTACATCTTTATTAATGTTTCTATATTGAAGTAATATTCTTTATTCATTAGAACTTCAGGGAAAAGGACCAATGTGTCTTTCACTGCCTGTTGCAATAAAAAGATGAAATATTGTGTCACTATTAATGTATTCATTATATGTATTTTTAATGACTTACATCAATAATAACAGATAAAACTAAGCTTAGATAAAGCAATAGAAAATGAATCTAAATTCTATTTTATTTATACAGTCAAATTGAAAGCATTGCAAAGGGTTCTATAATACTTTTTTTTTAAATATTCTGTTGAAATCAATTCTGCATTTGTTGGTTTGGAATACGTTTAGTGTTAAGAACAGATTCTGGTGCTGTAGCTATAGTTTAATAATGGTCACATTCAAATTATATTTGCCTGCTTTATTGGTCTGGAGTACAATGGTTAAATGCCCTTTCTCTCCCAGTGTGTCTGTACTAATTTCTCTGCTTCCTCAGCCACATTTCTGGGCACCTTTTGAACGTCTGATGTCTGTGTATTCAGAACAGCAGCTCAGAAAGGGAATCCTTGGGGCTCTTTTCTTTTATATAACACTTACACCTATACACACAGTCGAATAAGTACAGATGTCAATTTATATGGCTTTTATATAATTATAAAGGTTATCTGTACTCTACTTTGCATGATATCTGAAAATCTTTTCAAACGTGGAATCATCAATTAAATGTATTTCAAGATTCTTCAGATTTAGATAACTCAATAGGACATAGGCCAGTATCTGTTTGATGAAGATTAAATTTTTACAGGGAATAAAAAATTCAGTGAAGTGCATTTCCTTCAAAATAATAGTCAACTTCAGAAATTATTTCAAATTCAAAGGCAAATCTTCCATCAGCGCTGTTTCTACCACAGTGACACCAGAGGTTAGTGTTATATTCTAGAATGAGATCTCTGCAAAAAACCCCCCCGGCCTAACATTAAATAGCTAAAGATGCTTTTTTGGAAGCCATCTAAGGCAATCACATATGGACAATCGTCTTCAGGAGTATCATACCCACTTCCTCATTTGTGCTTGGGTTAGCAGCATGCCTCCCTTCTAGCCAAGATTACCTAACAGGGAAAGAATCAAATTTCTCACTGTTATCCACTCATATTTACTGACATAAGTAAATCTTGAAGAATAATGTAATATGCGTAGAATGTTTGATCGGCAGAGATCATTAAACATTTTCATTTCACTGGAAATACTCCTATTGTCAGTTTTTCCCTTCTCCACTGGTCAAAAAATCCAAGCCTCTGTATCTTCAATGAAATAGAAAATCAAAGAAACCTTGGTGCTGTAACTCTGAATAGTTAACTCTGTCCTGATACACTAACACAATTAAGAAGCCACAGAGCAGAAATTCCTTGAGTTAAACCTAAATTCCGTTGAAGTAATTGGGAATCTCTCCTTCACTGACTTTTGTGGGACTCGGATTTTGTACCTCCAGCACCTGAGGAGAACAAGAATCCATTATCATTTTGGAAATCCTCTTTCTCAAGCTTGCTTCAGTCAGAAGTTTCTTGTACTCATGATCAATATTATTTAAGCCACGTTATTTTAATCTGGATTTTAAAAATGTCATTCATAATGAGCATCAAGGAGTACATTTCCTTAGTGTCAAATATATTCTTCCATCTGGAAAATTGTAATATACTCTTGGTTTGCATTTTCTTATGAAAGGATGTCTCTCCCAGCTTCACGCAATCTTTGCAGAATTTCTAGGTGCAGACCATTGCACTATATTAGAATTGCTGACACCAATTGCTAGTTTTCAAGGCTAGCTTTCAGATCAAAATCAAAGAAAGACGCATGAAACAATCTCATTTTATAAAGTCCTTTTAAAGTTGCTACATGAAAAAAGTTTGATTTTCAAAAAAGCTTAGCTTACTTGCACCAAGAGGTATAGCACCTAAGGGTTAGATTATTTTTTTGTCCTCCTGTATAAGTCTAAGTATGAGTACTAAAACAAGGGCAAATTTGTAAGTCATAAATTAAAAAAACAAACCCTCTGATTTTTTATGTGTTGATAGAATTTTAAACTGACCATTTTTTTCTTGAGTGATTTTTCCTTGTTCTTTTGATTGAAAACAATTTTTGAATTTAAAATATTTAAATATTTCTTCAGTCACATAAAAAAATTTTAATAAAACCAATATTATTTATAAAAATGTTCCAAAGTTTTGTAATCAATATAAAGGGAATATCCTTTATTACCTGCATCAATGAGAAAAAAAATGGATGAAACCATTTTTGGGAAGTGAATACATTTTCAATAGGATGTTTTGGTGCTTTTTTAAAATAAGAAAACCCTATTTCCATCCTTGTTAACTATTGGCATTTAAGTAATGGGAACTTTCCACACTACCTTTGCTTTTCCACATTACCACTGCTGTCCCATTTACAAATGGCAAGAGAAACAAGGAAATAATCAGAAGCACAGGGTGTCACCTGCAGTGAAAGGAAATATTTCAATTGCAGTACCAAGAGATTGATGTAGATTTTTCTTTATCAGAAAATCACATGTAGTCCACCCTTCCACAAAGGAATACCTACAGGGCAAAGGATGCTCAGTAAATTGCAGCTGCTGTTGAGCACTTTATTGACTTTCACGTCTCATGTATCTGTGCAGAAGTTCTGTGGGTTTGCGACGTGCCAGGGCTGTTCTGAAGGCAGAAACCTCAAACTTGCCCATAGATTTAGAGAGGATGAATGAGTTCAGTTCCTAGAATGAGACAGGCAACAGACAAAAGCAACAGAACAATGCTATAAACTAACCTCAGCTCTTTCAAGCAGTTCCCTTTTATCCTTAAATGAAGGAATTCTGTAATGAAAAGTGACAGAGGGAATACAGATAAAAGACTAAGTACTTTGTTATTTTCAGTCAGACACGTTTCCGATGTGTCTTATAAAAGAAAACCAAGCTACAAAGAAATAGGCACCAAGTAGGGTGAGTGGGGAGGGGGGGTATGTGTGTGTTGGGGGAATTTTACAAGAGGAGGTCTCAAGCTATTCAAAGCTGCAAAAATTTGCATGAGGAAATAGCCTTCCTCAGTTACAGATCCTTACCTAAGAAAGCTGGAACCATGTAAACCCATAAAGTTGCTACATGAAAATGCTGTGATGCTGTTCTTGGTGCTACTGGAAATATTTAGAGTCCCGAAGTACTTGTGCTATCATCAAGGATTCTCTTATGTAAGGCACATCTTGCCCAATATCCCACTGAAGTAGGAACTAATCCTCTGGAAGAACTTTTCTTTGGTTCCTAAACTCTTCTCACTGTTCCCGGTACAGAAATAGCAGTAGAAGCCTCACAGGGAAAAAACAAAAGTGCCTATGTCTAATTATTTTAATGAGAGATGTTGGGGGAGAACAGAGAGACGCAGAACCAAGAAGGAAATGGAGTCAAGAAGGCTGAGGGGAGATTACACGAGATGAGCTGAAGACTAAAGCAAACATTTGTATCCTGCTTGAAAACCCACTGCAGCTCTAAGTGTCTATCAAATGACTCGAGTGAGCTCTAACACTGTCGTTTGCTTCATTTGCTGGCAGGAGACCAAGCTATATATTTACAGATTCTGCAAAAATAGAGCTTATGCTGTCCTGCAGTACAATCTCTATAGGGAGGTTATTGTTGCTGCTTAGGGAAAAAAACCAAATAGCTGAAAGACTGAAATTAAAATGGTCCTCAGCTGTATAAAATTTAGGTCCTGCAATAGTAATTCAAGCAATTCTATTATGCACATCTAGCTTTCTGATAGGCAATATTTGTGGAAATACCTTTCTCATCAAAACCACATTCAGTTATAGCAAAAGCAAGAGAGAAAAGAAAGCTTTGTATGAATTTGGTATCGCAGCTGCCAATTTTATAGTCGCTCCCATTCTCTAGGAATGGAAGGCATAATGACTAAACAAAATAAAACCAGTTGAGATGTCTGAAATAGAAAAGTCCTTTTAGATTATTATGCCTTTAGACAATAATTGCCTCAGATGCTCTGCTAAAAGACATACAGGCACAAAGATAGGACTTATCGTCTTTCTATAAAGGACTAATTTAATGGGAGAAATGTATAGCACAAGAGAGAACAACATCCACTTTCCAAAACCATCAGTGCCAAATTAATCAAAATTATTACAGATGGACTAAAATCCAGGAAGAAGTTCTGTTTTCTTGGCATAAAACGCACTAATCTCAAGTCAAACACTTTTTATGATCTCTAGTGCACACTTTTGTTTCTCTCTCTGCTTTTGATCCAAACATCTCAAAGACCAACACCATACTCCAAAGGAGCAGAGAATAACAGTAGTAATTAAAATCCTGTAACACAGCCTCCCAGTGGGTATTGTCTGTCCAAAAGGCCTCTATGGTACACATTATTTATTTATTTGAGGTTTTGTCATAATTTTTTTCATATTGCCTGACAAAAAGTGAGTGAAGCCAGATAACCTAGAGAATGGGGAGTGCATCAGTGTGTGTTGCAAATGCTATTGTTTCTTGCTTTACAAATTATAAATTCTATTGCTTATATAAAACAATTTTATTTAAACTCTAAATATGTTACACATATTTATATTTTGTCAGCCTTTTAAAATCTAACACCTCTGTGTAATGTACAATGTCATGTAAATCAAGTCGTGATCTACGCAGTGTTCCATATTTTAGAGTTTTTTAAACATTATGTCCAAGATATATTATAGAAAAAGAGTGTTCAGCAAAATACTCCTCAGTCCCTGCAGTGTCATTTGCAGTTCTAAGAGCAGTTTCTCTGAGGAACTGAGAAATATCACTGACTGGGTTCACAGAAAATAATATTTTAAAAAAGGAACCTAAACTTTATGATATCTATTGGGTACTGTATCAATATTTCATCTACCTCCTTACAATTTTTATTGAAAATTTTTAATACACACTAGAATAACAAATGCAATATTGCAGCAGGAATTCATTGCCCTTCCATTTGAAATTTCTCCTCAAAAAAAAAAAAAAAAAAAAGACGATAGCAGGAGCAACAAAATGGATCTGGTAAGCAGAGGGGAGGTGCTTCCAGATTTCATTGTGCCTTCAGGCAGAGCACTGAGAACTGGGTCGTTTGCCCCACACCAGCAGCACCTCCAGCAGCCTGGGTTGCTCCTTGGAGTCCCCAGCAAGCCATAATTCCACTTCTGCTTCCATTGCTTGGGTGGGAGGGAGAGCAATTTACCCTGGCCTGTACCAGCAGCACATGGGATCCAAATTCTGGCAATAGGAGAAGGAACAAAGTAATGCTTTCTGTTACTTCTCTGCTCCCTCCTCCCTCTGCTCCTTAGGAAAATCAGAATTTTCTTCCTTCAAGCCAAGGGTCAAAGTTGGGATATTCTGTATTTCATTGGTTCTGAACAGTATGGTCCAGCTTGCTTGGCAAGTAACAAGACATTGAAGTTTAAAGAATAATATTTTATTTTGTCTACTTTGATTAGGAGTAACCATAATGATAATTGTGCTCTAGGCAGAACAAATCCAGAAATACTAAAGGCACATAAAACTTCTTGTTGGTGAGACCCTCTTAAGAAAGTAATAGCTTCTTACATTTTGTGAATAATTTGTTCTCATTTCTTTTCTGTTCAGTGACAGGGGGAGGATGATAGACTATGAACTTTTTTGCATAGGCCTGTAGGAATGCAGTGCTGCACTTTTCCACTTCCTAGTTTGTTTTGTTTTTCTGTAGCATGATGTGCTACTTTTGGCTTGACAAGTGTGTCATTTCAGGAAATAACACTTGAACACATAACCTCTTTAGTGGTGTTAGCAAAGTCATTTTTTTGAAAATAAACTTATGTTACTGGTAAGATTAATGCTTGACAACACTGAGACAATATTGAAAATGTTATATATGAATGGCACAAGCATAAATTTATTTGATAAAGAATCATTCAGACTGAATTGTAGAGTATATGAGCTATGAATGAGAACATACAAAGGACTCTAGAAACTGGATTTTGTAGTATAGAACATATTTGAAAATAGTGGTTTCAATGGTATGAGACCTCCATATCCATGATCCATCTTATCCTTTCCAAGAAAAAGAGTGAGCATAGTGGTTGGAGTTTTCCTTTATGTTGATAATAGTATTACACTTGGATCTTTTTATCTCTGCTTGCAAGCATGCTGTATTGGTTATATCAGCTTTAATAACCCTCATATGATTAACAAAGCTAATTCAAGATGTGCTGTAAGTTTTGCTTAACTTGAAGCCATCACACAGCTCAGCACCTCAGTGGACGTTTCTGAGTTCAGCCAAACATATTCTTTCACTACTTTCCCACAAAAGCCACTTAATTTTTTTCTTTTCTCTAAGCACAGAATAATGTTCTACTAAATAAAAAAAAATAAATATGAAAGTGTAGCACAAGTCCTGATGGCCTTAAGTGATAGAATACATAAATCCTCAATATATGAAGTTATCATGCACAATGTTTTCTATGCTTGAGTAATTAAACTAGTAAAAAGCAAATTCCAGCCTCAGATGTGCAATGTGTGTTAGAGGAAAAATCCACTGTAAAGCACACTTGAACCAGTTTGAGATTTGCCTTTGCAATTCTCACAAAGTATATTGATTCTAGTAGTAAACAACATCTGCCAAGGTTATTAGGAAAATTGCTATTAGGAGCACTGAAATCCACAAGCTGAAATTCCTTTATTATATTTTAAAAACATGTCCAAACTTGCTTGATTCCCATCCTTTTCTTTACATTATCTATAAAATATTTTCTTGATTTTTTCCCTGCAAAATGGAATTTGAGTCCTCTTCCAGTTCCTACTGCTGGTGAGAGGTGTGATTTATCTACATGTTTTCTGCTTTTCCCCCATTTAACAGTGGAGGTTTGCTCCATTTTTTATTCACTAAAATTTGAAGAAACTTGCACACTCTTCTACTAACTATCATCATCATGTGGATTCACTCTGACCACAAAACAGCTCAAAAATACAATTCCTCCTGTCTGCTACACACAAAAAAAAAAATACTAAAAGAAACCTTTCATTTTATTACTGCATTTCCATGAACTACTTCAGTCTCCTTATATGTGCTTTATCAAATCCCATTTCACAGATTGCTAAACAGAATGCTTTTCTGTATCTGTTCTTTCAGGCTGATGGCTTGTTCCTTTGAATATTTCCTTGATTACATTATTCTTTCATCATGTAGCCTCTGCTTCCAGCGCTTTATTAGTCGTATCCATAAGTCCCTGTTTGTTCTTATATCTACACTGAAGTGCTGCTCTTTGCATCATCTTCCCATTTTCTTTGAATGGTTTTTAAGTGGTCTTTATTTTTCTTCCTCTTCACCCACTGATTCTTTCATCTTTATTAGCCAAGCATGTATCTCTTCCTACTGTCCCATACAATCCTCTAACTGCATTTTTTCATGCTGGTTGGGGTGTAAACACCTTGGGTCAGTGACCTGCCAGAGCTGTATCAAGTGCATTTTTAAGCACTTTGGTAGCACTGAAGAAGCACCAGTCACATCCTGTATGATATCAAGTGGTTCAGGGCATACCAGTTTTATGATGATAAATGGAAGCAGCAATTTCTATGTTTCTTGGCATTATAGCAACTGTCACTATACGGAAAGAATATTTCCCTAAGTTTCACCAAACAGACCTATAAACCATAACTATGGCAGTAACTGAGGAAACATAAAACCTTAGCAGCTTTGGAATGGAGCCAATCATAAATACATACAAATGGTCTACTCCTGCTAAGAAAAAAATAAAGCTATTTCACAGTGCTATCAGTCAGATTAATATACCCCAAAAGTATTAAAATATGGCAAGCTGAGCATTTGATTCTCTTCTTAGAAACTATATCTGTAGTGTCCAAAATGCTGTATTGAGCTACATGTCAGAAAAGTTACCATCTTCAGATCTGAAAGATGAACTGAAAATATTTCTCTACCAATATATAAGATCAAATTTGTTCTTAATGTTTTTATTATATGGGCAAAACATGAATACAGGACTAATATAGGTCTTTTAAAGTCACCAATATTATGTATTCACTTGTGATGATGTTACAATTTTGTCCAAGTGGAGTCACACTGATTTATTGAAAGACAGATCTGAATTCTTCCTGTGACTGCCTGCAGTGTAGGCAAAGTTCATGGTTTTATTGATTAAAGGATTGTTTCTGTTTTCTGTTCAGCAGTGTAGATTAGGAGAAAATGGAAGCATAGCAAGGTGTGAATGAGGTTGAGAGCCTGGGGTTAATTTTGTAATTCATGCAGATTGCATTAGGGGAGCCTCTCAAAAACTTTTTCTTCTTATGTGTGTAAGATTTTTATCCTGCACGTAGTAAGACCTATTCTGGTTTTCAGCTGCATCAGGAGGGTTGTGCCATAATGGATGGAGCTGCTCCATTGACACCACAGGCAGGACTGGAACTATTGGAGGTGTCTGTCTTTCTGAAGAGCTCTTGAGCCTTCTGCAGGCTGTGGAGATGGATGTCAAAGGAACAAGATCTGTAACTTGGGGGTATTTAAAACCCATCAGGACAAAGCTGTGACAAACATCATCTGTTTTGAACAGAGGTTGGCCTAAATAACATTCTGTGTTCCTTCCAACCTAAATTATCCTGTGATTCAACTAGACTTTAAAAACACAAGTCTGTTTGCCATCATATGAATTTAGTTCTGGAGTTTCCCACTAAACAAGTCTATCGGTGGGTAGATATATCGGAATATTTACATATTCATTTCAGAAAAATGCTTCTGTTTTTAAAAAATTGTTTCCTACCATTAAAAAAAAATCAGTCAAATACACACTTTCTGTGAAATCATACAACTCCTCTGTTGCAGAGTCTGTAGTGTGTACAGAAAGAGTCTGAAGGGGAAGATGCTGAATATTGTTTGACCCATCAATTCACATGGATGTGCTGATGGAGTAGTTGGAAGTAGAAACTGATATCTAGCGATGAGGAAAGAGGGCCAGAGATTTATGATGAAAACAAGAAAACATCAGAGAGCCATTCACTGTCATATCAGGAAAAACAAATGTTCTTCATTACTGAGGACAGGCACAAAAGAAACTGGTGGCAGTTGACGTGAGCTATCCAACTTTTTACCAGTTTTGACTTTTAGGCGTGATGGTTGAGAGGATGAAGGAAGTGCTCCAGATGGGAGTCCCATAATAGTTAGCTGGGATACGCAGCTGTGGGACAGAGAGGACCTGCCCTGTGCACAGTGCTCCAGCTTAGAGTGCTCTGGGCTGGGCTCCAGCGGCCCCGGTGCAGCCCAGCTGCAAGTACTGCAGCGTGTGTAGGTGAGTGTGGCGTTGTCTCATTGCCGCGGGGTTATCCAGGCCTGCTTGCCCTCAGGATTTGGTCACAGTGATGCAACTTGTGAAGAAAAAGCATCACTGCCGCATTCAGCTTCTGCAGCTTGTGCAGAGTATTTCCATTAGTTCATCAATATCTGCAGTGAGAAAATATTGGATGCGTGGGTTTTGAGCTACAGTTTTAACTGGGTTCTGGACGGAACCCAAAGAGTGCTCATGGCAGATAATTTGGTACGTTTTGGAACTATCACAGGAATTTCCCCTCTGACTGCTGCATACTAGCCACAGCTGAGATTTGCAAAGGCAATTAGCGGGAACTTCCATAGGATGAATGGTAGAAAGGGAGCCAGTTTCTGTATAGCATTTCTGCAGGAGAAGTGTTGTTTGGAACTTGTATTTCAGTCCTGGGTCCATGACAGGTCATTATAAAGAATAGCAAGATTCAGGAGTGGGATTTAGAATTCCTTGGCCTCTTTGAAAAGGCAGTGTTCTCTAAATTTTGCTGAGGTTGTTGACTACAGCATGCACTGAGATGGAAAATTAATATCAGGCTGTGATTTTAGCTTATGGACACGATTCCAAGAGACCTGCCTTGCTCTGTGGGTTTTTCTCCTTAGTTTTTAGTGCCCTTTTCCTCTTAAATTATTATATTATTTAATTGCACATTAACTTCAACAGACTTGTCACTGGTATTAAGAGATAGCTTGGCTGCTATTTTCCTGTTAATATAACAATATTTCCACTATATTTTTGTTCAGCTGCATCTATGTTGGTGTTATGTTGCCTTTGCATTTCTTTTAAACCATGTCTTAAAATATTCAAAGCAATTACCTTCTTCTTATTGGAGGATATGGCAATTCAAACATCTGGCACATATTTTTCTTTTTATGTATTATTTTGAAGGCTTTTTCTTGAGTAATTTTTAGCCAGCTAGTCTTACAGTTCATTCATATTTTAGCAGTAGTAATATTAATTTATAGATGGATTTGGGGGCAAATCCGTCTGTAAACAGGACTTTGGAGTACAGAGTTCATTCTTCATCTGTGCACATATCACACTATGCCATGAAAGTCCAGAATGTGGCTCTTTTGCACCGTGGTGACATTTATTGGTTGTTGATATTGAAGTAGATGAATTACTTGAATGACAAGGTTTATAATAATTCTTTATCTAACATTACCTGGCATAGGATTATCATCAAAGATCTCACTCTTCACTGAAGCAATTAAAAATGGTCAAATTTTCCTAGCTGGTATGTGAATCTCTTTTGCCAGTTCCTTCTATTTAAAATATATATTCATATGGTATAGTGTGATATACTGACATTACCAGTGAGCTAATGTATCCAGAAAGCCAGCAGTTAGTCTAAAAATAATTCTTTCTATTTAAAATATAAATCTAAAATAGAAAAATTCATGTTAATGTACTCCTATTGTTTTTGAAATGATGCAGTATTCTTTAAAGCCTCAAATGGGTCGTTTTAATTATCTGGATAGAAAGATATATGCTTTTCCAGTAGATTAATGGATATTGAGTGTGTTTTTCATCTTTTCTCTTTTTATATACCAGGAAACTGTGGGTTATTTGTAATGATTTGATTTTCAGAAAGATTGCACATAGTTATTTCTAATGTTCAGTGGGTATTATGGTATACTTATATAAAATTGGAAACACTAAGGCTAATGCATTGGCCAGAGGAAAATAAGGTACTCAATTAAATGAGGACTTGGTAATGAACTGGAAAATTAAGAATCTGGACTATAAATCATTCCTTTTGCTATGACCCTGAATGTATACACCTTTTGGAAATCGCAAAGATTGGAATAAAGGCCAAAAGAGAATTTAAAATATCCCTGTGTACCACCAAATCAAAAGAGTTTGGGGGGTTTTTTGTGGTTTTGTTTTTTTTTTTTTTGTAATGTTACCATATTTTGTTGAACACCTTCACAGAGATATTAGAAATAGAACTTGATTTTAACTTTATGTTAGATTATAGTTGGTAGATTCGAGATTGACTTTATGTTCTATATTTAATCATGTCTATAAGTAGTTATTTCCCTAACCTGCATGTCATTAACGGTTTAAAGAGCTACAGCTTCAGAGGAACAGATATGCAGTTTGTCGAAATTTTTCTTATGGGCTGCATATTTTTTCCTTTGGAGACCTTTTTTGAATTTCTTCTTGAGTTGCAAATCTTATTGGTGTTTACAAAAGCTCCAGAGAAGGTATAAAGATAGACTCAGGTCTTTTGTGAAACCTTATGTAGCTCCTAATGCTGAGAGCTACAACTTAGGTTGTAATTACAGAGTCTTTTCTGCAGTGGAGTATTGAGCATGCATTAAACTGCCAGTCCAGTGCACAGTAAATGCTGTTCCACAGTTAAAGCTGCAGCATTTAGAGTTAATTCATTACTCTCAATTTGTCTTCCCTAATGACATAACCTTTCAGAAGTACCCTCTTTTCGTTGCTTTTATACTTTAAAAGAAAGTTTGCTAGCAGAGAATTGGATTTTCAGCATGATCAATAAAACTAAGACTTAACTACTCATGGATCCCCTCATTCACTCTTTTCCCCCACTGCTTTATCACTCTTTAAGATTCCCTTGAGTTGACTAAAACACCCAACCAGAGAAAGGGAACAGAAGCCTCTCATGTATAGGCTTGTCCATGGTAGGAGCTGTCTGTCCATGGCAGAATTTCACAATGTTACTGAGGTCTAGAATTTTCTGCAGATAATTCCTTTAGAGAGGAACTTTTGTTTCAGTGAGGAAAAGTGCTGTTTAGAAAACTAATGGTCCTTGTGTTACAATAGGTATATGAAGAGTGAGAGTCCTGGTTTCAAAAACCTGAACCTTCAAAGCTGCTTTGAAATAAGCCCTGATTTCTCTGTGCTCTCCAAAATGACCACTTTGGCTGTGGTTTCACACCTAGTGGCTCCAAACTGATCAAGCTGAAAGATTTTTCCTTTTCGTGTGCTTCTTTGATTTTGGGTTTACGTTTCTCCCCCAAGTGAAACCAGTTCTATGGCAGCTGTGTCCGAGCCCTTACGCCACGTGGTGGTACTGGAATTCAGATGTCTTCTATAACTGGGGGGCAGCAGGATGCTTCAGCTATCATCAAGAACATTGCATTAAAGCTTTTTACATGTGGTGAGCTTAATGGCTTGCTCAAAATCTCTTTGAAACTGGCCACACATAATGGTAGGAGGGCATAGCTCTCATCATAGTGACAAGACTAATCAGCAAAAGCAATAAATATTGCATATGCTGTGAAGGAACATTTTGTCTAGAATTCCCATTTCCTTCGTTTCCATCCATGTGTGAAATTCAATTTTTTGCTTGTGAAATACCAAGTTTCTTTCCAGAAAATCAGCATGGATATATTTGCAACTTGCCCATTAATTGCCCCAATTATTTCTGAAAGGTAAGGAGTTTAGTGAAAGTTAGGAAGACTGACAGGGAGTCAAAAAAAAAAAAAAAAAAAGCTATATAGTTATTTCTAATGCTTAGGCTTTTGAAGGAAGACTTGGTGAGGCTGTTCAGAGAGGCTGAATAGCAGTATTTCCTATTTATTTATTTATTTATTTATTTATTCCTGTATTACTTTTAGTCTTCATGCCAGCAAAGCATGACTCTTCCTAATATAGAAAAGAAATTGAACATTTATTACAACATTGAAAGACAACTGCATTTGGGGCAGTCGAAGATTGAAGCTGCTTTTCTGCTGAGTAAGAAAACCCTCAAAGAAAAATATTTAAAGCAAAGCCTAAAAAGACAGAATTGTTCTGG
This sequence comes from Callaeas wilsoni, assembly GCA_013398955.1. Taxonomy (NCBI): domain Eukaryota; kingdom Metazoa; phylum Chordata; class Aves; order Passeriformes; family Callaeidae; genus Callaeas; species Callaeas wilsoni. The sequence continues at coordinate 45,438 of VWPU01016420.1, read as the reverse complement.
GATTGCTTAGGGGCTGACACACTAGTAAAGTCAGGAAAACCACATTCTAGAAAAGAAAAGAAAAGGAAAAAAAACCACACACACACAATCAAACCCTATTTTGCACTTGAATGAAGAGAATAGGATTAGAGGTGTAGACTGGGGGAAGATTTGCCGAAGGTAAGGAGCCAGCTGGGTGCCCAAAGCTCTGCAGAACAAGCCAGAGTGTGGGTTATAAACAGGAGTGACCAATACCTGCCTTGAGGAGAGCAAAAATCCATCGGCTTGTGATGGATGAGCTGGAAGAGCTCGCACGAGGTGCAGCATTTTAGACAGGCTGATATTGTTTGGGAAGTCCAGAGGAGTGCACAGAGAAGGTTTAGAGAAGCATGGCCTGGGAAAGGAAGGCTGAGTAAGGGCTGACACAAAGGCTGTAGATACAGCTCTCCTTTATGTCTCTGGTGGGCAGGCCAAGGGGAAGAATTCTGCCTTGTGGCAAGAAATGGTGTTAGAAGAAACCGTCTGAGGGTGAAGCACTGGCCTAGGCTGCATTCGGAGCTTGTTAAATCCTCACTGCTGAAGGTGTTTTATAACAGGTCTGAGCAGGAGCTGATGAAATGAGGTGTGTGCAGCGCAGTGCCGCGTGGCCGCGCGCAGAGAAGCGCAGCTCCAAGCTGCTGGGTGGGTGTCTCCACCGAGGAAGGGCTACCTGCTGCTGACTGGGGCCGTGTCCCTCGGAAGGGAAGCAGGGGACAAGCACCGAGTCACTGCCTGCAGACACCAGGGGCAAACAGCAGGCAGCTGGGCTGGGAGGATTTCTGTCTCAAACGGTGTAAACACCCTTGCTGATCCTGCCCTGGCACAAAGGGATGAATTACATCAGTTCTACAGGGGCCTTTTAACCCTGTTTTTCACCAGGATTCCATGAGTAAAACTTTTATTTTGCTCTAAATGCTGTCAAATTGTAAGCAAATTCTAATAAAGTAATGTGGAGACAGAGTTTTTGCAAGAAAATGGACACATGGTGCACCAGCCATAAGGACAAGTGAACAGAGCACGTAGAAAACGTACACAGTGAGAGAATGCTGTTGATTCAAGGACAGGAACAGCAGCCGAAGAAAAACATAAACAAAGATAGAAAACTGTCTGATGATTTGTGTGTATAGGTGCACGGTAGCCGGGCAAACAGAGCCAGAGAGCCAATTAAATCATTACATGTTTTATGTGTGTATATTGCTTTGCCAATCATGTAATGTGTGGACGCCTGGACAGGGGGAGCACAGTGTATAATAAGGGTGCTCGGGGGGAATAAAGTGGCTTCTGCTGGATTCATATTGGATCGTGTGTAGTCCGTTTACTCCCGCAAAGTAACTCTTGAACGGTGACTCTGGTAGCTGTACACCTTCCCCCAGTGCCAATGCAATAACTTTCCAACCAATAACAAATCCAGAAGGGAAAACGTACGAAGAAATTGGCTAGAACATAAGGAAAGCCAGAATATCAGATTGTTGCTATTATTTTTTGTTTAGAAACACTTCCATCTCCAGCTAAAATTGGTCTGAGGCAATGTCTGCATTTAGATTATCACCTGTGCAAACAGTTCTTTTGCTAAGCTATTATGGCGGGAGATAACAGTACAGATAACTTCTGTGAGGGAGAAGTCTCTCTCTCAGAGCTGAGTCTAATCATTTACTTATCTTTCAGTCAGATAATGTTGCAAGAGTTCATACTTGTTTGCTAAAATAGTAATTTGAGTTGTCACCTTGCTTCTAAGCTGTTAGCTATTTCTAATATTGGGAATAATTTTCAGCATGTAACTTCTAACCAGAAAGAATTCTGTCAGTACAGATATTCCTGAGTCTTGGATGCCTAATTCAGGAAAATATCAAAGACCTTTTCACATCAGAAAATAACCAGAAAGATCAAATTTCTTCTTGCTGGAAGAAAATATAAATATGAGGCCACTTTAAAAGATAATACAAAGTCAGCATATATACCCCCCCTCACATAATACACCAAGTATTAAAATTAACAACAGAGTATTGGGAAGATAAAGAAAACATATAATACCAAACACCACAGTCTATTTATCAGATGTATATAAAACACTGTATTTAAGCTCTGGTTTGAGTGTTTCACCTGTCAGAACTGAGAGATATCAGTACATCTGGAATTTGGCCTCATCTTTTACAGGTCAACCACAGGATTTATTCTACTCGCTGCTGTGTTGTCACGTTGAGCATGTTCTACTCACAAAGCATTGGCAAGCTTCAGCTTGGAGAAGCCCCTGTGGAATTTATGCAAACACAGCTTCAGTGGTTTATGGCTCATTTCACTGGGATGGCAAAAATGATCCTACTGACCCAGAATAACTACCAAGAGATGCTCTAGAAAATGAAGCATTTGAGACTTGTGCTGATACAATTCTACATCCCTTTGACATCAAAGCAGTGTGGTTTTTCTAGCCTTTTTAAAAATAAGCCTCAGTGGCAGTAATAATAATAATAATGTAACTAAAAACTGGCAAAGAGATATATATGCACTGGAAACTGTCTCTGTAGGAAAGCACATACATCGTTAGTTTCTGAGGTCTCTTATTTTTGTCTCTGCTCCCTGTTTCTTGTTTACAAAGTCAGCTTTTCTTATTGCCTGGCTAATCTAAGACCTAAGTGTCCCACTGAGTCTGCCAGCTTGGACAATCAGTCTCCGAGTAGGTCTGGCAGACTCACAGAAACATCTTTCCCGGAGTGCTGGACAGAGAATTGTGTACTATGAAGTTTCCCAGTCCCTTAAGGGGGGACAAGTGTTTACCAAACCCACACGAAATTACTTTTCCTCCAAACACACTTTTACAATGAAGCAAAGTCAAGTTCATTGTAATCAAATAAAAAGCAAACCAATTCCCTTGTGCTTGGAAGCAGGTGCTGTGCAGGGAAACAGCAACAGCTACCTGCAGCCTTGGCTTAGCTTCAAGTTGTTTTCTGTGGACTGAACTATCAGGAATATCTGTTAGATGTAAGAAATGGAACTGATTCTCAGATAATTTGCCTTTCTCAGGCATTCCATTTCCTTGTTAAAATGCAGTTTGGAGGTAAAGTCTTCCTGGCAATCTCAGGAGAGTGAATGCATCTCTAGGGAATGAGGGTTACTCTGACTCTTGATAATTAAATTCAGCAGTAATTTAAGATTTAACCTGCCTACTAATGAATTATTACTCTTGCACAGGTAGCGCTTGATGTGCAAAGGTACTCTGAAAGCACTTCCTGATGACAGACTCAAGAAAATCATAGTGTTTATCTGTCCAATGCTAACCCAGTCATACAATACACATTTTATCCTACTTGGGTAGTAACCATTCAGATTTACTGTTCTAAAGCTCTCATCAACATACCAGTGTAGAGTTGTAGCTTGAAAACAGAGCAAAACATGTTCCCATTAGTAAGAACATTCATTACTAACCATTGAACAGTGACTAGCATTGGGGAGGATTTGTCTGTGGATTTTCTATAAGTACAAAATTTAAATTGTGTTACTCAGGTTGTTGAATTTAACAGAAAATCCTGTCCTTGGTAAACCAATTTCCTCTTTCTTAGATTAAGAGTGGGTCTTTAAGAAATAAAAATCTAAAGACAAATTTTGATTTTGCTGGATATATTGAACAGTTTTATGTCACAAACAGTATAAACGCAAATATTCTTGTGACTGTTTTATATAATTCATACATCAGTGTAGTACAGATGCTTAGTCTAAATAATAGCTTACCCTTGGCTTCAAGAACTGTTTCAACTCCAAAGATCAGATTCCCCATGTTTTAAGTTTATAGTTTTCAAATCTAATGAGTTATAAAAACATAATGCCTTGTACTTTAGTTGTCTGATAAATCCATAATCTGGAAAATACAATTTAATTTAAGATACAATTTAATCTGGCTCTGCTAAGACAGATCATGAATGTTCTTACTAGCATCCTGGGTTTCCCCAGGCTGGGGGGTATGGTCTTCTTTCCTTGCTTTTGTCAATAGACAGATGGAGAGGGAAAGTTCTACATTTAGTCTCCTTTCCATTGCTTTGTTCTTCTGTTTTGTTGTCATTCTGTTCTGTGAATCTCTGAGAAGAGTGGGTAATTTCTTAATGAGAGTGAATCAGCTATGCTTTTATGTGGTTCAGTATGTCAGGTCCATGAAGAAGCCAGAAGGAGGGAGGATAGAACAAAAGAAGTTTCAAATTGAAAGTCTCAAGTGCAAAGAAATAATATAAAAATTTTCTTTTACTGGAAGAAATAGACTAAATACATAGTAGCAGCATCAATTGGGTATGGAGAGATCAGTCATATTTCTGCACCACAACTGCTATATTTTCATATACTAACAGAGTCATTTTAACCACAGACATTTAAAACACAATTAAATGTCACTTCAGTGATTACATGATTTATGGCTGAGCATGTACTACAGTGACTGGATACTCTGAAAGTGACACCTTCACTTCAGTCTCTCTCATGCATGAAAGGAATAAAGTGCGTTTTTAAAAGATGTAAATGTATCTAGGTACAGGAGTATTTAGAGACATACTTTTATGTGACTATATATTTTCTAGCATTTCTAGCACAGATTATGTTTTATGTATATGAAGAAAATAAGAGTAGAGACTTCTACCTTTTTTTCGCCACTGACTGAAGATCAGATAATGATGTCCTGTGTTGTAGTGCTTTCCCATTTTATCTCTTAGTTGTAGTTATGGTTTCAGAAAATTTTTGACTAAAAGCTTTTCAAAAACTCTATTTTCAAGCAGTTATTTACTAATGTTTCCAATTATACTGCATCCTCAGCTGTGGCTGTACAAGAAGGGGAAAAAAGATGGATGGCAACTAACTGGAATGAAGAATGAAGTGTTCTTTCTAATTATATAATGCTGGAAATGAAAATTATTTGTTATGTTGTGACTTTAAGTCTTCGTTTCAGTTCCAATAAACCTTGCATAAAAATCCCCTTATTCTGAAAGAGATTTGTTATAGCAATGTAACAGAACAGTTTATTAAAAGAAATAAGATGCAAAAATCTATGAGGTCTCTGAGAGCATAAGACATGATTCAACAAATCCCTAATTTCGTCAAGAAATATATCTCTAGGGAGATAAAAAAAGATTTCGCTAACAGTCACTTCTCCCTCATGTCTACAGGAAAGCAAGTTTATGTCTTTGGGGCTTGTGTTTTTCAGTACTTTCTTTATAACATCTCAGTTCTTCATGGCTTCATGAACTTGGTGTGTGTGAGGACTGTCACTGATGATCTGCAGATGCCCTTTTTGCATTTAAAACAAGCTGGTCTTCAGGGAATGATTCCAGATGCCCAAAAGAAGTTTGTTAGAAGTTCAGATGCCCTACTCAACTTTCAGTGTCTGTCTTTGTTGTGGGAAAATAACCCCTGTAGAAATTAGACACCCTGAAGAGGTTTATACCTCACAGTATGCAGTAACTGGGGAGTCTTTGTGGGAATTAAGTTTTGGTCTGGTAATGCCATAGAGGGACAAATACGTAAAGCAAAAGAGAGAGGTAATCAATCATTAAGGATAGGTTTAGTGGACTCCGGGTTATCCATCATTTCATTGTTATCTTCTAAAGCTTTTGGAATACTAAAAAATTGTATTAACTCATTTTATTGTACTTTCTTCTCCAATGGATGAGTGCTGAACCTTTACAGTTTATGCTTTTACCACTGAGAACAACCCCAGTGTTTACCTTGAGGCATTTTCCAAGCCCCACAAACTCATTTGGTACTTGAACCTGTAGGAGAGAGTCCAGTGAAGCTTCAGAGCTGATTCTCTATCCCACACTGACTTTAAAAAATAACCAGTTTTCAGCAGATCACTGAAAGGTCTGTCACTAACTCTTGGGCTGTCTCTGCCAGGTTTCAAGTCACTTTCCTGGTCCGCATTTAACTTTTGGGCAATATAGTACTGCAGAACTTAAGAAGACTGAAAACATCTAAAATAGTAGGGAATAACTCGTCTTAAAAACCAAACTCTTACTCTAAGGCTAGCATCAGAAATTGCTGCTTTTTTGTCTGTGTAACTTGGTGAGCAGAGGGCATGCAGAACATCCACAGCACTGATGTACGTAGGATGAATTTGTATCTCCTCTAGAACCCTTCTGGAAACTCTTCTGGAAAAGTGTTGAAGCCTTTTTGGAGTTGAGACTCATGGTTTGCCCTGATTTGTGGTTGTTTTTGAACAATGGGTCCAAAATGCTAATTATCATACAAACTAATAATTGCAAGGCATTTTGATTCAGTGTTCTGTCTGGATCCACAACTAAAAATAAAACTAGGTCGAAGCAGGAGGTGCTCAGTTTTTGAAGGAAGCAATGTCAAATTTATTCCTTTTTCATTTATTTCTGTCATTCTAGACGGAATTCTTCAGAGCTTGTTTAGCAGCAGTGTAAGGGTTTGCATTTTCTTTTCTCAGTGCAGTAAGGGAAACTTTAGCTTTTTAAATAGTATCTAAATTACAGAATTATTCTTAAAAACTTGTCTGTTCTTCTATTAAGAGTAGCTGATAAAATCAGTAGTGGATAGAATCAGTAATGTTTTACTAACCTCTTAGAAAATATTAGACACTGTGAGAAAAAAAAAGTGTTTTCCAGCCTTAGGGCTGGTTTATACTAAGGGAAAGAAACATTTGCAAGATTTAAAGAAATTTACCTAAAGGCCGTGATAATCTAAATTTATAAACATCTCAGTAACTAACTCCTACATGCATCTTCTCATTGTTTTTTCTAGTAGAAATTACTAATACAAATTCATAGAATTGAATTATATCTGCCCAAAATTAACTCTCTTTTGACATGAAGAACATTTAAAACATCAAGAAAAACTGCTTTACTGAAGGAGACTATTTTATCTTTCCAAACAACTATCACTATGATCAGAGATTGTTTTCATGGAATCATGAAACATATGGGACCTTAAATATCATCTAGTTCCAACTCCACTGCCATGGGCAGGGACACCTTCCACTAGACCTGGTTACCCCATCCAGCCTGCCCTCTAACACTTCCAGGGACAGGGCATCCAAAACTTCTCTGGACAACCTGTTCCAGTGCCTTATCATCCTTGTAGTAAAGAATTTCTCCCCAAGATTGCTCTAAAGCTGCCCTCTTTCAGTTTAAAGCCATCCCCCCCTTTTCTGCCTCTACACACCCTTGTAAATATTCCCTCAACTCTCCTGTAGAGCCCCTTCAGGTACTGCAAGGGGCCCTAAGGTCTCCCTGGAGTCTTCTCCAGGCTCTCTCAGCCAGTCTCCCTAGCAGTGGTGCTTCACCATCACCTTTGTGGCCTCCTCTGGACTTGCAACAGCTCCATGTCCTCATGCTGGGAATTCCAGAGCTGGGCACCGCCCTGCAGGTGAGGTCTGGGCAGAGCAGAGGGGCAGAATCCCCTCCCTGCCCTGCTGCCCACGGTGCTCTGGATGCAGCCAGGACACGTTTGTGTCTCTGGGCTGTGAGTGCTCCTGGCTGGGTTGTGTTGAGCTTCTCCTCCAGCAGCACCCCCAAGTGCTTCTCCTCGGGGCTGCTCTTCACCCCCTTCTCTGCCCAGCCTCTGCTTGGGATTGCCCTGACCCAGGTGCAGGATCTTGCACTTGGCCTCCTTGAACTTCATGAGGGCCACACGGGGCCACCTCTCCAGCTCCCTCTGGACAGCATCCCTTCCCTCCAGCACGCTGACCATGCCACACAGCTCGGTATCATCAGCAAACTTGCCGAGGGTGCACAGGCTGGTTGTACTCTTTTAACTGGTGTTATTTAGCAGAAGTGTATTTGAAGGACTAAATATGTGCATACAGGAGATCTAATACAGAAATGAAAAAGAAAAAAAGATTTTGATAACTCATTACAACTGTTTGCCATCATATTTTTGCCACAAGCAATTTGTAAAAAAAGCAGTTGAATTTAAATATATCTATTCCAGGAGATAAATTTTCAACACTTTGTGAATAGTTTTACAGCTTGGTAAGGAAAATATGTATTTTGAATATGAACCCTATTTGGTGTGAGCTGTAGTCTGAATAACTGTGAACACTTCAAAATTAATCAGTTCCAATTCTGTTACTTCCCTTTCCTCATTAAAGTCTTTACATCTTGCTTCATACCAAGACAGATATTTTGGCAAGTTTAAAGAAAGGAGGCCAGTGCAAAAAAGAATATTTTTGTTCTTGTTAAAATTGTCTTGCTAAGTAAATATTGATCAGATGCTGCAAAACCCTGTGGCTGAATTCATTCCATTTGAGGAGGAGGGAGGAAGGAAGAACTGCCTGAGGCTACTGTAACTTATAAAACTATGATGAGCAAAACAGGCATGTACTGTGCCTTCAGCTGGGATGCTGGTACAAAAAAGAGGAGTTTTGAGCAAAGTCCTTTGAACCCACTAAATTCTCCCTCCCTCTTGCAGAGTTATTGATTAGGCCTACTCCAGCGGCAGATGAAGGCTTTAGGGCAGAAAGCAACTCCTCAGGCAGATCTGCTGACTTTATTGGCTCTGTAAGGGACAAAGCTTCTCAGTGGTCGTGGTGGGAGGGCTGTGCAAGCCCTGAGTGCCTTATTTTGTCTTCTTAGTTCTCTTACTCCACGTTTCAAAAATATGTAAAAGCTTATCAAATCCCTTCTGATACCCCATAGAGCTTTACCACATCAAATAGCTGGTTTCCAACAGAAGCTCTGAGCTGTGCCAGGCTGGGATTGCTACCACCAGCTCAGAGAAAAGGGTGGTTAAATCACTGCTCTCCCTGAAGCGGAGCAGAGGTCAGCCTCTTTCCACAGATTTTGGGAAAGGGGATGGCTCAGGGATCACAGGGACAGGAAGAAGCAGCCTTGTAATCCCCAGCTCACGAAGAGGTTCATGGTGAGCCTGACCTTGGAGGCAGGAATGGAGAGAAAGTTGGGCTCTGTGTGCAATATTTCCTTAGGTTAATCTCCAGAGATTTCCTATGATACCATTAGATAGGAGGCATGTGGAAATTAGTCTGTAAAACTGTAATTTTTTACAGGCCTACTTATTCATCCCTCACTCATCTTAGTGTAAACATTTAAAATCACAATTCCCTGAATGCTATGAAACTTAGCCTTAAATACTTTTCTGTTTATACGTCCATTTAATTGTCTGATTCCATGCCACTTTTTCTATGCCTCTGTGTGTAATTTTGGTCTCACAGCTTTTGTAAAGGACAGAATTCTCAGCTGCTGAAGTTTGTATCGCACACTGTGATACTTCCCTGAGATTTATCTGCTCAAGGTCAAGCACAGATTCTCTGTAGGTGGCATCCAAATATCTTGGAAAGTTTACAAGTTCATCAGCAAAGTCTGAGTTTCATGTTCCTAAGGCAGGAGTATGCTGGCATTCATCACCATTGGCTTTGGAGAAAATTGGAACTGCTAAGTGCTGAAAAGGAATATTTCCTCCATCTCTTCCAAATAGATGTGGTTAAATTCAGAAGCTTATTGTGTACAATACACTGCAAAACTAATCTACAGCTTAATATTGAGTTACAGACAAGAAAATCAGCTTTGCTTAAACACAACAGCAAGAGATTCAGGCATCTGTTACGTCTAACAAGAAATTAAAAGGTTTAACTTTTTCTGTTGTATATTAGTATCTCTATCTTTTTCTTTTTTCCTTTTTAATCTTACTGATGCAATTTTTACAAAATAAGACATTCGTTTATGTCTTTGAACAAATATATGACACGCAGAATCTGAATTTTTTTTTACCCCAATATTATCTTGGAACATGCTAGGGAAAAAATGTATTACGTTCCTGCTGGACTTAAAGGATAGATTTATTTCCAGTGTCCTGATCTGATTTGGTTTGTAATTTTTAATGCTGACCAAGCTTATTTGCTTGGTCAAAAAACAAATATCTTATTTGCTGGTTAACTGTTGCTCTGTAGCACAAATTTCATTTTAAAGGGTTCAAAAGTTCATTAGCAAAATCCTGCTCCTTTGCTCACTGCAAAGACAGGCATTACCACATCAGTTTGTTTCACTTCAGTACAAGTCCACACCACAAAACAATCATAACAACTAATGAGTTAACATATTTCTACTCATTTATACTGATGCTTTCTAGTGTATATCTTTGTATTAACATATGTAGATTTATTTTTCCTAAACACTAAGGTTTTAACTTAGGAGGTTTTTTTTGACTTCAGGTTTCTCCTAAAATCAGCAACTCTTGTGAAAAGGACAGCTCTGTTTCTATTTTTGATGTTGTTCTGAAGATGTTTAAGCTTTTACATTTTTCATAACTTTTTCCTATATTAAATCTTTCCATATTTGAAATCAGTCCTTAATTTTGTCTGGAATTCTCCATAACATAGTGGGAACAGCAAAAGGACACCTATACTAAATAAAATTTGCAAGTGTATAAGTAAAAATAATGGATTAGATAAGCTGGGTTTTATTATATAGAAACTACTGTTACCTCCGAAAATCTTTCAATTTTTTTCCAGTTATGCCTTGAAAAAGAAAGCCTAGTATGAAAAAAGAAATTTGCCACCTTCCAATCATAATTTTTTATGAGTTGTGTTTCCCTTTTTGTCATCTTCCTTTGAAATTCCAGTGCAGCCTTGAAAATCAGCAGCAGTGGCCCAGTGCTGCCTCTCACTGTCTCTGGGTTCCATTTGGCTGCTGACTGTGTGTTCTCTTTTTAGCCAACCATCTCTAAATTGTAAGGGAATATGATTTCATCACGGTGACACATTCCAAATTTACATGGATTTGGCATTTTCAAGATGTGGGGTTTTGTCTCTATTCTTTCTTCGGTTTCTGAAAGGTGCATTGTTATTGCTCACTGTGTTCTCAGAAATACAGCTGGAGATAGCTGCCTTTCTTGGATTTGATAATGGATTTCTCAATTCAATCAAGGGATCATCTACATGGAAAAAAGTAACAAAACCAAATGTGTTTTCCAGGAATTTCATCAGTCTGTAATCTTCATTCTAAGCTAGTTTTGTTTTAAAAGAAACATTCTTCCAGTTGAGTTCGTGTATTTCATAAATCTTATGATCAATACCTAGTAAATAAATAATGACACAGTATCAGATTAGCTCCAAAGAAGGATTAGTACTAGGAATAATGTCTGCAGTAGCTAATCACTTGCAATTAGAAAAGAAATGGTTCCAAAACTTGGAACTCATGGACGCTGTAAAGTCCTAGACACCAGATTTCTGACAGTCTAAACACGAGACCTGAATAATCCACAGGAATCAATAAAAGTTATTGTCAAGAAAGATGTGGAACAGTGACCAAACATTGGATATCACACAGAATATTAATAACTTCAGAAATTTCTCCAAGACAGAAACATTAAGCTTATTTTGACAGTACTGCAAACATTTTCTATGTATTACAAGATTTAGAAAAATCTCAGTTTTGACATGGCTTTGGGCTATCACACCTCCCTCAGGCCTACTTCTGTTGAAGAAATGTAGGATCTTCTCTGGGAAAAAAAGCAGATTAAACAGAGCCAAGGTATTCTCCTGTTTCTTTCATAATTACTAGAAATTAATATATTCTTAAATATCAAATCTATTCTTCCCTCAAAGGAGTTTAAAAAATGCGGGATATTTATAACTTTTCTAGCCAAGTTTTAAATTTCTTCTCACTAAAGCCGTGAAAGTGATTATCTTTTGTTTCACTGCATTAGCTTGCTTCTGTTAAAGAAGCATTTTATGGGTGCCCTTGAACCAACAGGCAGTCACATCACTCCTCCTGACTGCATGGTAATAGCAGAGCTCCTTGGCTTCGTTATTTTAAATACCATTTAGACAGCACAATATACAACTTGTTTTCAGCTGTTATCTGATATGGAACACATACAGTAATCCCCAAGGCTGGTATCCATGTACATTTTTTATCACTTTGAGACTCAGCATATCAGTGTTTTCTGATTGCCTTATTTTTAAGCCAAATTCAGCAAGAAATATTCCCTGAAGATCTGAATTGTGCAGGAAGGTATTGCTTTGTTATGACAACCAAGCCTCCCTTCTCACCCACATGATCCTGTCTCATTTCACATTATTGCTTTTTTTGCCTATACTTCTTTCTTTTGAAATATACAGTAAAGTTTAATATCCAGTATAAAAAAAATCTTTATTTCTCTGTTTCCATTTCTTTACACTCTATGTGCTGCACACACCAGCCCCTTTCCATCATCTACAAACACAACAAAAATAGATTCTCTCATAAATGTAAAAAATATTGTCTCATGTAGAAGGGGGTTGAGTTCTGGGTCAAAGAGTGACCTTCCTGGCAATGTCACTTAGAGTCACCTGCCCACCTGGGACTGCATTCTCAGCACAGAGCCACTGATCTGTGCAGCAGAAAACACTGGGTCTGCCACTCACAACCAGGAGTGTGCTAATTACCCACTGTCCAAATTTTTCGTAAAATTACAAGACTCAAGATGGTTTGGACTCATAATTTGCAAGCTGGGTTTGCAGCCACAGAATTCCATGTTGTTCCTAAGCTTTGGGGAGGATTTGATGCTTTTTTATGGTACTTTTGCTGGTTCTCAAAGCAACCATAGGTGTTTGGGAGCTGGACAGTGTGAAGACATAATAAATCTGCTGAGTTTATAGCTTTGAATCACTGTCTGAAAGAGAAATCTAGAGATGAATATTTTCCTTTCTTCAGAAGAAGATATCCTTAAGGCTATGCAGTGAACTGAACAAACTTATCATTATTATCATTACTATGTACTGAGCCATGATATAACAAGAATATCCTTAAGCCCAGGGAAATAGTTCTAGAAATGCATCACTAGACATTATATTAGAAAGCACACATTATAATATTCATTACAGTAGTAGAATGTGAACTGCATGTTATTGTAAAAGAAAATCCAATTTGCTGCCTACTGCCTTCAATTTGGTTTTGACAAGTACTCAATCTTCTGCTATATTTTGCTTTCTACATTTATCTTCCTGGGCATGTTCTGTAATGTCTGCTTAGGGCAAAAGCAATAATCTTTTCATTTAATTTAGTGAAAAAGCTCATGTATTCACTATGCTTACTAGGTACAACAATATGAAAACAAATCCCAGTTGCTAAAGATCCATTTGACAATATGAAATAGATTCTGACTTTTTAATTTAGGCATAAAACTGCAGAGGGCATATAAGGGATGCAGATTTACAGAGCTATACCCTTTATTTATGAGTGGTTGCAGGAGAGTGATCTGCAAAAGCCCATATTATTTTACCAGTGATGGATGAATTTTAGACGGTCTAAAAATAATTTTATTTGATCCTTGCAGACCAGCTCTGGAAAGTATCAAACTTACTTGGCTTTGTTAAAAATCTGAGAACTTGATTTTACCTCAGTTTCTGCAATGAGTATTTCTTCAAAGTGGAGCATAGTTTTAATTACATTTAAGTTGGCTCCTTTGTAATTTAGCTCACTGCAAACCATGGGAAGGAGAGAGAGCAGAATTTCAGTACAAAGTCAACCAAAACATAGCATTTCTGCTGAACTGTCCTTGAAGGAATGCTATGTGAACAAAGGGAAACCAGTCTCACCAAAATTTTAGTTGTTTTAGATCTGAGGTTTGGTTTGTTTTATTTTTTTTTCTGAATTTGTACAAAAATGTCAAAAGAACATGTTTTATCTTGGTCATGGTAACTTGAAGTGTGGTAAAATGCATCCCTAATTTTCTTGCAAGTTTTTCCTCAGAAGGAAATGTGATTCTTTTATTTATAAGCTCCTCAGTTTGCCTAACCAACAAACACCTCCAATGCTTTGCTCCCCAGGTCGTATGTCTCAGATTTTAGAAAACCAAGTTTGTAGAAATTTTTGCCATGAAGCTCATAGAATCAGGTAAGCTTACCATACAGATCTAGAAAGCTGTTTTCAGCCCAATTCCTCCACCTCCTTTCAGAAATAAACAGAAATAAAAGGATATTAAAGGTTTTCCTTTATAATGCTGTTAAACCTGATGTCTTATCCCTTCAAACAGCAAGCAGCAGCATCTTTCCTGTTCCCTCATTTATAATGAGGAATAGCTGAAGGGAGCCACAGTTGGATTCATTATTTTTTCCAGGAATAAACATCAGTCTGAATACTAGGAGCTATACCATGGCCTTATGTATTAGGGACTGCTTCCAGTGATGGCTGAAAAATGACAATTATTTCTTATCTCCTCAAACTGGAAGGAGGCAACATAGCCTAAAGCAAAAACAACCACAGCCACATGGTTTATGGAGCTGTTTTTGTAGAATCAAATACCGCCAGAGCAAATTTGTTACTTCTCAGACCTCTGAGTTTACATTTTCAGTTGGCCAAGTATATCTTTAAAGTTTAGGAGAGTTTTGTTCCATAGCCAGAGATGCATTTAATTCTTCAGAACCAAATACTGCAGGCACTGGCTCAGTAAAATTCCTTCAGACCTCAAAAAAAGTGTAGGATTTGACCATCTGGAAGCTGGTCTGCAACATATCAGACTCTTGATTTACTTGATACAAATGTCTGATCTCTCTTATGCACTTGTAAGCAGCTCTGTGTTTGTCACTGAGGCATCCAGACCCTATGGCTATGGGTGTGATTTTAGAAGCTCTGCTACGTGCTCTGGAGCTCAGCTCTCAGTCACTACATTTGCAACCAATTGCAAGTTTTCTGCATGACCTGAAGATGGCTGAAATTGAGCCAGCAAATACAGAACTGTGATTCTGCAAATTCCACCAACTTGCTGCATTACCCCAGAGTTTCACCAGACTCTCTATTGGCATAAGAGCTTCTGTAGAATCTTAGAATTTAATTTTTTGGTATGTTCCAAGCTACCTCAGTTGTGACAAAGCTGAGCATCTTGTGACTGAGCCCGATTTGTATTACCCAGAAAAAAAACCCAATCAGGTCTTGTGTCATTTAAAACACTGAGAGGATCAAAATTTTGGAGGTCTTTCAGAGTAGATTTGCAGAATTAGGTACAGTATCATCACTGAGAATATTAATGAGACCAACCATTAACGTGGGGAGGAAACCCATAAAGACTCAGTGCTGCCTTTCCCCCCTCCTCCCTTCCCACACATCCTTATGTATCTTTGAATGTGCTGGCATGGGTGACTTGCTCACCTACCCCAGTGCTACTGATGCCCCTGTGTGAGAAGAAGTCGGGAGAAAGGGTGCCAGGGCCAGAGCACGCCACATCTGCAGAGGTACAGACTGAGGAAGGCATTTCTGTATCCCCGTGGCCGGAGCAGAGCGTAAGAGTTTAGACTTCTGCATGTTCTGAAAGTGCTGTGATATTGTTGATCCGAAAGAGCATCATTTCTTCCACAGCTTTATGGTTTTAAGTTTACTGCTCCACTTTGAAGTCTAAATGATTTCATTTTCCTAGAAATTATTCAATCTATTTTTTGCATAAAACTCTTAATCCTTAGCCAATCTGGAAATGCGCAAGAACTTCAAAACACTCCTTGGTGATTTAGCCTTGTATGTCTTCATTCTTCATCAGCCTGTTAACAATCCTCCTCTCATCTGTTGACTTCCTTCTCTCTTTGCTGTAAGCTTTTGCCACAGAGAGCCTCTCACAGCAATCAGTAAGTTTCATACATTGCAATTGTGCCAGATAATTAAATAAGAAGTCTATTTCAAATCAATTTAAATCCATATGACTTTCAGAAATGACAGTTGCTACACTGTAAAACCAGTGACTAAAACCCTTTTGAGTACTTAAATCAATCCCAACTTTGTTTCATCTTAATCTTCAGAAAGCAATTCCTACAAATGTCAATACCGCCCTAATAGATTGGGTGATGATATGTTGTATATGTTAGCTCCAGAGATACACTTGGATCAGGTCAATTAAATGACTGTAATTGTTGCTTTTCTACACAGCACAGATAGAAGCTGGTGCTTTAGCTAAGGCATGTATTTACAGCAGTGCTTCAGTATTGCTATGGATATAACTGGATTTCTCCTATTTATTGTGTATTGTAGATACACAGCAGCTATCATAGGTTTATCAGCTAACAGCCAATAGTGCTGTATGGCTCTATAGAATGAATATTTTTGTATGGTTGGGGAGATGATTTTGATGGGGTTTTTTATTGTTTTGATTTCTCTAGGATCAGGGCCTGATATCGAATAAAAGATCCTGTGCTGCACAAATTCACAGGCAGAAGTAATCCTTTTCCCTTAATCAAAGCCAGTGAGCGGAAAGAAAGAATATAACAACAGGTTACAGAGCAAATCACTGGCATAACAGAAACCATCTCTACTGAGTCCCATCTGAGTAGCCCTATGCAGTAGAGCATCTTCAATAGATTAAATTGCTTTATATCTTTTTTACATCTGACAGTCTGCTGTTTTCAGTCTATGAACATCAAATATATGTTTCACATATTCGCAATGTTTGCATTAAAATAACAGCTAACATATGTTCCTGAATCATATTTGTTTAACTACCCCTAGTCATCTGAAATCCTAACTATAAAAGCAACTGTCATGAAATTGTCCACCTCTTTATGTGTCTGGTGATAACAGTCATCTTATCCATCCCAGTAGGTTTTGTATTAGTAATAAAGAAGAAAAGCCAGGAATTAGCAGGGGCCGTTGCCGTATGTACCCAACTAATTGTCTGGCTTCAAGGGCCTGGATGATTTGCAGTTATTGAACAACAGCAATCCAAATTACTAAAATTAGTAGAAAATACATAGTATTTGTACCTTGTTCAAAACTTGCAGCTGGCAAAGACAGTTAATTAGTCTGGAGTTTACATGCAAAGCACCAGTAATGCCCTCACTGAAGTGATTAGCTGTGCCTGTAATATGCTTTTTGTAGGAATCACACTTCTTAAAGCTAAATTTTCATTTCCAGGTAGTATCATAATGTGCCAGTGCTTTTAGTGAGAATTGAAAGTGTCACAAATTGCATTGCTTCCCAGATGCAATTGTCATTACAGGAGGGATTTGAACCAGAGCTGTCTAAAGGCTTGTTCAGAATGTCTTGGTGGGCTCAGCAGCTCTCCCAGCTCAAACTGCCGCCGCTGAGTTAGCAGGCACTGCTGCAGGAGGACTTTATTAGAAAAATTGACAAACCAAGATTCACCGATGGTACAAAAGTGTCTGGACAAATGAATCCAAGCATGACCAGCTCAGGTTGTAGCAGCAAAAGAGCCAACTGTCTAAAAGCAGAGGAATGTAAAAGGCAATGAAAGGTAATTTGGCTATGTTGTGGTATGTTTAATACAAAGAGAGACATATGGAAAAAAGAGTAGTTGTCTCTTAAGGCTATCAAAACCCTCTAGGTTAAAAATCAGCCAGGATAAAATGCTGAGTGCGTTGATATTTACTGGGTTAAAGAAAGGAAGAGGATCTACAAATGTATTAGGTGAAAAAGAGAAGACTGAAATTAGGCAGGGTCTCAATTAATCAGGGTGTAAATGCAAGAGAGGAGGAATTCTAAGCCCGTCTTCTGTCTTTGCAAAAAGCTTAACAATGACCAGATACTTATGAGTCTAATAAGGCTATAAGAAACAGCCAAAATGGATTTAGCAAGAAGTAATAGTATCAAACTGATTCGATTTTCCTCTCTGACGGAAAGTTCAGGCTCTAAGGAGAAGCAGTCAATGTGCTGAACTGGAAATTTGGATAAGGCTTAGAATCCTGTTCACTGACGTGTTCATGAGCAACTGATGGAAATACAGGCAGGAGAAAATGCTCTTAAGGTGTAGTGGAACGGTCAATTTGGGAAACTATAATTGAACATCAATTGCCTATAGATCTTTCAAGCTTCTGGAAAGGTCTTTTCATTTTAGTGTATTTCCCCTTTTCTTTTTTCCCCTTGTCTTTTTCTTTTGCCAGGGAATTAAGTAAGATTAAATAATTGTGGTTAAGGAACTGCTTTCTCTACATTTATTTTCTTTGCCAGTAAATAAAATTTTCCTAAGGTTTGAAATGCTCTGCACAGTGACTGAAATGATACAGAAATTTTATGTTCTCTTTGTTCAGTATCAAGGGAAGGAATAAGAAAACCAGGGTTTCCCTACATAAGTTTATGAGATCTTAGGGTTGTGGGTTTGGGGGTTTTTTAATGCATATTAAATTTATTAAATTTATTACTCTCCTGCCAAATAATATGATGTAAAGTATTTAGTTTATTTTTTCCTACAGAGTTCTAATAAACAGCTCAAAAGAGGCCAGATCAGTAGGTAAAGTAAGTAGACACTGATTTGTTGTTTCAACAAAATGAACTCAAGGGAAGTTGATGCATGGCTCAGAGAAGCAGGAAGGGTACTGCTAATCTACATGTCACTCAGGAAAAAAGTTCTCATGCAGAAATTTTCCCATTACATGATTTGTGTTAGTATTCCTGCCAACACACATAACTGCTGAATAACAAAGATTAACAAGCCTATGGCCACAAATAAGCTTTTCATTTTCTTATTTTTGAGCTTCTCATATCCGTGATTAATAATTAGTCAGAAGGCTCGAATTCTAGACTCAGAATGCTAAATACATTCGTAATTAGAGCTCTGCAAAATAACACTGTAAACAGAATAGCCAATGAGCTTTTAGATATCCTCTAAAATACAAAGACCCTCTGAAGGAGGAGAGAACAAAGCAATGTAGGATAGAGGGAAAAGGAAATGTCTGTGCCCAGAGATTAAGTCCTGAGTAAAAATAATAAATTCTCTAAATAAGTTGTAGTTTCCTTTGAAAATGATAATTTAGGAATAATTTAAACCTACCAAGAGCTATAGAACCAACATCAGCATCCACCGATACTTAGGCGTTCTGTAAATCAGTATTTTTCAAACTTTTTATTTATCACACAGTTGTAAATATTTTCAGGAAAAAAAAAAGCCACTCAACAGGGCCAGTGTTACTGCAATGGTTTCATTTATAACTGAACGTTATGCTAAACTTTGGATAACTCTTGCTTTTATTTCCTTTATTGGTTGGTCATTTCTTTGTGTACATGAGAACACATGCAACTGTTCTCTTTTTGACAGCAAGGAAAATTAGGAGAAAAAACCCTTTCCATCTACTTCAACCTTACTGCCCACATTAAAAAAAACCAAAAACTCACAAAACCTTGTCATATCCTTGCAGTGTCATGTAACTTAAATGCTGATATTTCTTTTAAAGGTTTGATCCTTGTGTAGAAGGTAAGAAGCAAAAATCTTGTACTGATTCTACAGCTCAAAATGCCTAATTCTACTTTTCTTACACTTTTATGAATGCTAAAATTGATTTTATATTTTATATATGGTGCATTATAAGAGTATTTATTATGCAGTATTACAAAAAGATATAAACTCTTTTCTGTGAATTTTAATAATACTCTTCACATTAATATTTTCATATGCATGCACAGGTAATGCATCTATCTGACACAAAGTCAACATGATTGAATGCAGCCTCTACCAGTAAATGCAGAGATTAGGAACTTACTGGAAAGAAGTCATGGAAAGTTTAGAGACTGACTTCCAACAGGATTTGGAAATGGAAGTTCTTAATAGCTGGCTCTATATTAAATGCAAACACTTTTGCACACATTTTTGTGTAGGCACACATGTATTTGTTTAAGGACCTGCTCTGGGTTGTCTGAAAAATGGAATTCTGTTTGCTCTGGATGACTTGTTTAGGTAACAAAGAAAGGTATTTCAAGAGTGCTTGGAATTCTAAGATTCAAGAAATAGTTTTTGCAACCACTGGTACAGACTACAGTATAATGCATAAGTAAAAGAAGCAGCACTAGTTTAGATTGCTCATCAATGTTCTCATTACTCTGGGGGATTTTTCATGTATCTGTGTGTCTACAGTTCTTGAAACTGTTGCCGAATTAGAGATGGGTTTAACAGCGGGAAGCTCCCGCCGTGTCCTGCTTAATCTCAGCAGCACTAGAACAGCTGATCAGCTGGAGGAGAGAGGCCCTGTCCGTGCCTTCCCTGGGGGATCGGCTGAATGTTGACATCAGTTCTTACCAGATATCAGAAAGGAAGAGAACGTCTCTGAAAATGCCCCCACTGCAGGAGAGGCCTCAGTCAGAGCCAGCACCCAAAGCAGTTAACCGTGGAACACACGACTGAAAGAAATCAGGCTGGGAAGTGGAGTCTGTTAAATTTATTTTGGGCGTTGAGGTCTTCGATTTTGGCTTGTGTCTTCATGGAAATCACTTTAGTTTGTGTGCTATATAAGACAGAAAGTCATACGTGCACTTGTTTACTGCCTGCACAAAACTGTGTATTTTGAATGGACATAAAAACATCAATTTTTGTTTCTTTGTTTTTCCTCTGTGGCAAATTATTATAAGGAATTGCTCAAAAAGAAAAAGAAAGTAGGCAAAGTAGATATTTTGTTAGAGTTTACAAGTAGAGAGGCATGCTAGTCAGTTATGGATAGAGTTTACTATGGGGTCAGTAGCAGGCAAAAATATTCTTAGTGCTCAATTTTGTTTTAAGTTATAGATAAATTTCTTGCAGCACTTGTGTGAATCAGTGCACGTTCTCTTGGAAGAAAGAAGAGCAGTAAAACTGACAGTAGCAAAACTTGACATGTGACCACATTGTTTGTAGGAATTGCTTGTTATACATCCAGGTCTGGACACCTAGTGTGGAAGAGGTAAATATTCATTTGAGGATCACCCCTTCAAAGTGATTTTAGTGGGCAATAGGAGCTACTTGGTAACTATTGCAGAGCTGATTTAACTGACATTTATATGAATAGATATGTCCACCAGGTGATCGCTGGTTTTAGTTGAAATTCTAAGTCCTGGCAATAATGATGAAAAAACTTTTGAATCCCTTAATTCTTGACTAGTTGAGATGCTTACACCAGGTAGAGAAGGTTTGTTGGGAAAGTCAGGGCTGCTTCCAAGACTTGTTCCGTGATAGGCTTCCTGTCAAGAGAGAGGGACAATGGCACGTCTGCGTGGGGTGCACAGGACAGGCGCTACTGGGCTGCGGAGCAAAGAGCACGTTGGGTTGAGGGATTGTTTTCCATGAAAGATAAGGAAGGTCTGTAGTTACTTTTGTATCTTTAAAGCCTGATTCAGTTCTGAAAATAATCTGTGTTTGAAATACTGCGTTATACCAGGCCACTGACTCTTCTGCATTCCTTGAATTATCTCTCAGCTTTCAAAGCTGCTATCGCATTCCCATCTCGTCTGACTGAAATGTCATCAGCTCCATTTTTGTCTCATTTTTACCTTCTAGAAAAGGATTTGAAGTTCACACTAAGTATATTTTATATTCATAACCTTACTCAGCTTTAGGGTGTATGACCTGTCATCACATAAAATACTTTTATATCTTTATCTCCAGTGGGGTTGCTTCGTTTTGTTCTCATATTAAGAATTTTGAACTTCAGCCGTGTGTGAGTTTTGGAGATCCTGTAGAGATGGACATTTGAGCTGTTGCTGTCCTGGCTTTCCCTCAGACTCTGGCCAGGACTAACCACAGTCACAGGCATTGACTCAAGGACTCAAGTTCATTTCAGGCTGAAACCTCTGAATCCTTAGCTGACTTTGAGAACTCAGTAGGATAACTTTAAAAACTACCCAAAAGAATAATTCTTCTTATTATGGGATCTCACTTGTATGGGAATTTTTTTATAATTGTTGAACTGAGAAAATGGTTTTAACTCCTATCGAATACATTGAATAAAATATTTCAAATCATACCTAGGTACAATGAGAATATCTTTCATATGCTCCTGCTTTGAATAAATAATTTCACTGTGTTTGCGATTGAATTATTTTCTTAGGTTAGGAATAAACAATTATTTTGTCAATAAATTGTCAGCAGTTGAGTCTTACTCATCAAAAACACCATCATTTTGAGAAAGCTGAACCAATGAACTCTTAAACTTTGAATAATCCAGCATTTTACTCCTCTCACATATTCAAGCTTTACAAAAGGCTAGAGGTTTTTGCTTATGAATAATAATGTATTCATGGAAAAAATTCGCAGCTGCCCCTTGAAATACCATTCTCTCTTTTTTTATAACTGTAAAAAGACTCTGATTTCTATAAATGAACTTGCATTTCTCATTTAAAGGGTTTTTGACTGAATTTTTCTGAAAACAAAAATTTGTGTTAAAGTCAAAAAAAAAGGGCTGTCAGCTGGTATATCTTTGGTCTTACTCAAGTCAAAACTTGCTTATATCTTAATTCCTAAGGAGCATTAGATGTATTTGTGTGTGCCGTCACAGAAGCACACATTGTGTGTTATAGTGGCAAGTTATCATTTATTTATCTTAAATCAAATGTGCCAAATGAACATACAGTAACCTTGCAGCTGCAGGATACATTTACAGGGCTAAAAGTGAGTATTCTTGTAAAGAACTACGAACCATTTTGCATTGGTCAAAAATTTCTCACCCAATATAACAAAATACAAATCCAGCGATTCCAGGATAGGCAGTGAATTTACATTGCCTTTAATTGAATTACGTATTATGAAGAAGATGAAAATATGGAATCATTCTTAAATTATCCCAGAACTATTTTGAAGATATTTTAAGCAGCAAATATGTGATGTACTGTTGCAAAAGGAGAGAGTTTTTTGTTAAATGTTTTTAATAGCTTTCTCTTTTTAAATTTTAAAAAGCTTTCAAATGTCTTAAAATATTTGATTGTATTTTGTATCAAATCAACCTATATTTAGCTCAATAGTGTACTATAGCTAATGTGATTATTTATATTGTTTCCTATCTCATCTTTTAAATGTGGATTCATGCATAAAAGACTATGCCCTATTGTTAATTCTAGATTCTGATTTCTATACTGGGAAAAAAGCAAGTATTACCATATTTCAACATATTTGTCAGTGACCTTGGAATGAGCAGTGCTGTGGTGTTATTTACTGTTAGAGATTTAAGGGAGAATGATCAATAATAATTACAGAAGGATTTCCTAAGACTGGTGACTGGGCACTAAAATAGTGAGATTCAGTGTAGATAAATGTAAAGTGACACAGAAGAAGAAAACAGCTTGAGCTTCACATATAAAATTATGATCTCTGGGATTATTAATTGTCAAGAGCAAGACCTTGGGATAGCTGCAGGTAGTGCTGGTGGAAAGCATCAGCTCAGCGTTTGGTGAGTGTCCAGAAGAAATCACCTTTTAGGAATTATTATGGAAAGAATAGAAAATAAACAAATCTTATATCTCTGTATTAATACATTGTTCATCAACCCTGCAAATACCTGGTAGTTTTCTGATGTCTCTCTCATCTCAGAAGACTTATTTTGGAATTTAAAAGCTTTAAAGAAAGGAAATAAAGATGATTAAATGATTCGTGTATATGAAATTGTTAAGTATGCTGGGACTTTTTGTGGTAAAGGAGACAATTTAGAGCAAGAATTTAAATATATTTGCATTTAGTGTATAATTTTTTAATTATTCTATAAATATAAATATATTTAATGTGACATTTGAAATTTCTAATTTTCTTGTTCTTTATTGTGACTGTTTATATTTTCTTTATGGAAGCATATATTTAAGGGAAAGATATTTAACTGTG
Organism: Callaeas wilsoni; assembly: GCA_013398955.1. Lineage (NCBI taxonomy): Eukaryota > Metazoa > Chordata > Aves > Passeriformes > Callaeidae > Callaeas > Callaeas wilsoni. The sequence continues at coordinate 21,945 of VWPU01016420.1, read as the reverse complement.
ATTTAATTTGGTTACTTCATGTGGTGTAGATTATTCTTTAGCAGAAGTCAATGGTAAAATCCAGTCAGATTAGAGATTGGAATATATAAATATACTTTCACGCGATAAAAATTCATTTAAAATGTCAGATGAAATCATGTTCATTACAGTCAGGCAACATTAGTATTAGCTTCAAGGGGACTGCTCATTTCAATAAGAACATTATCCATAATCAGCAAGTCCTTTCAAAGCTTGGATCAATGCCAGGCTAAAAGTTTTCCATTCTTATCTCTTGGAGCCAAAGGAAGAAATGAAAAGAGAGGAAAGAATTACAATAGATGTTCTTATCCACTGGTTTAATCAAGTCAGCACTTATGACTCCATTTCGTTTGAAAAGAGAAGGAAAACGTCACTTTTTGAATCTCCTGACCTTGTAAGTTGGGCTGGCCTGCTGTATGACAGGCTCAGAAGATAACCTTCTCGTTTCCTTTCTGAGTTAAAGGACACATGTTCTGAAACGCAAAAGGAGAGAGAAGCAGGGCTGTATTTACTTTAAGAAAGAGAGCAAGTTGGTGGGAAGTGCACTGACCGATGTGAGAAAGGAGGAAATCTGTTAGTCCATTTGACTGCATCTCTGGTTCACGGCATTATCTGGAAGGGTGTCAGAAGCAGCCGTGAGAGAACGCTGTGGTCGCTCGAGCGGCGTGGTACAAAGACCTTCTTTTTACCCAGGCAGAGCACATGCAAATGGCACGAGGAGCTGGAGCTTTCCAGGCTTTTCTGACCCTCCACCAATCTTCCTCAGCCTCCTGAGTGGCTTTACCTTCTGTGTAGAGAAAAGTTGCATGTAAAAATGCAATTGGAATGAGGTTTATAAATTTAATATGCAGGATATATGTGTGTGTGTTTTAAAGAGATAATTAATGTTCCCTGCAGGCTGTGTAGAGGCACCGCTGGTGGCAGGGAAGGTGAAGCACCTTGAAGTGCTTTTCTATATATCCCCACACTTCCAGTTGCTAAACCTATACTGTCTGGTTATTTGGGAGAGAATGCTTTATAGAGAATTGGAAGGAAAAAACTTCAAATGAATCCTTATTCTTTGTCCTTTAAGCGGCACAGAAATATCAAACTGCATTTTGACCTTATCTATCTACGTTCATTTTGTTTTACTCTTCTGTGTAATTGAGGTGATAACCTCAGCCCTAAATACCCCTTGCATTTCCATCTTTTCAATTTCCTCTCCCTTCTTCCATACCTCAGGTACTGAAGGGTTTTGTGGCAGAGAGTAATTTTAATTCCACTGTGCTTTGAATGACCTCAGAGCTCCAATGGCTGTGCAACTTTATATTTTCCTTGCTGCAAATAAATGCTGCATGGAAGGCTCCCTGCATGATTCAACATTATAGAAATAAAAATATTTGGATTACAACGTGGTTTGCAAGGATTTAGTGAACTAGTTGGCAGTTTTGTTCCTGGGAAGCACAAGTGAAGGGGGCAAGAAAAGAGATCTGTACTAACTGAGAGGATGGCAGAAGTACTGGAAAGAAAACAAGACTTGGAACCTCGCCACTGTTGATACAACACAGAAAAAAATAATGGCTGCAAATTCTGAGTATCTACCAAAATATTTGCTTAAAATATTGCCTAGTGAAACAAGTGATTTTCCACATTTACACCTGATTCAAGATGAAGTATGTACATTTTTTACTATTTTGCACTACAACTTTACTCCCTGACCTAATCTCAAAAGCATTTCTCCTAACAAATTCATCAGTTTCAAGCTTTGGAGTCTGCTGTAATCACTGAGTCTGTCTTTTATTATTTACAGGTTAAATACTTCTAGTATCAGTGTTAAAACATCTACCTTGAAATTAAGAATTAAAAATTTGAAGTTCTGAAAAGTCTACTCCTTTTTATAAAATATTCTTAAAATTTTTATCTCTTCACGTTAAAAGCATTTTCTAGATGGAGCTTCAATTTCCAGAATTTCTCTCTTGAGTCTTTTATACCTTTTCAGATCCAAATGTCTCTTTCTAAGAAATTAACCAAATTATCATGAAAATAGATTATGATAATTGAATTTCTTTCAAGTTCCCTGTGCTGTGTCACCTCCTTATTCTACTCTTTCTCCCCAGATAATAATATATTTTATTAAATGAGTATTTAAATTTAAATGACATTAACTTCATTGATCCCTTTTCCAAAATACCTGAACAGAAAATAAGGCGAAAATAGTCATACAACTGCAGAGGAAATGTGAAAATTATCACAACAAATCAGTTTGCTAGAAAGAGACTTTCCTGTCTTTATTTATGTCCATTTTTAAATGGCAGCAAAAATACAGAAATCTGTTGAGTTTATTGGTTTCTGACCAAAATGGTGGGGTTTATTTTCACCATGTCATAATGGATTTAAGTTGCTCTGGTTTGTATTCTGTGTGGCATTTGACATTGTGCTTCTTTTGTTGATTTGGAAGCATTGCTGTTCATTGTCTGAGAACACCTTGAAATGGAACCCAGCTTGCAGTTTGGACACTAAGTCTGAGGCAATTATGTTAGAATTATATTTACAGAATTAAAACAGATGAGGAGAAACAAATAATGATTATTTATGGTGCTTATTTTACTCCTAGTTCTACATCTTATATTGTTTATAATTTCTGTGAAATTCTTGTCCCAGAAAGCTGTTGAACACAGCCTTTCAAAACCACTGCATACTGCTAATATTGGACTTTCATCCAAGTTGTTTTTAGGAAACCCAGTCTTCTCCACTCATAACTTAATGGGAATGAACAAAGCAAAACAATGCACTTGTATTAATTGTGTCTCTCAGAACAAGTTATAGAAGTTGACTTGTGAAAACCTGCAACCTTTTCTCCCTCTTTTAAATGCTATTTTTCGCAGACTAAGTTAATTTGGGTTTTTTAGCCTGAAAAGTTCTTTCCATGGCTGAATGAAAAAGCAGTTTTGGAGAAATTGGATATAAGTCATTGTTTCACAGCAGGGTAGGTCCTTCTCTCATTTTCCGTTGCTGGTGCTGAGGTTTGGGTCCTATTTTATCTTTTTCTTTTCCTTACAAAGTCTCTCAAGGTTTTTCAATGACTATGAGGTCAAAACTTTGGTTAATGCTGGGAAAAGCATAAAAATTTGTTGCTGCAAATGTTATTACTGAGTAAACAAGCAGTCTCTCTGTTACCATTTATTGACAGCTGGTGTGACAGTGTTTTTTTAGTCATATTTCCTAGAAAATTTCCTTCACAAAATATATTTTTTCTGTTGCTTGAAAATGTTTCAAGCTTATTGCTTGGATGTTTTCTGACCTCTGTCCTTGGAGCAATTCCATTCTGAGCATCTTGTGCATCTCACACAGTTTAGAAGCCAGCTGATGAAATTTCGTGGAATTTTTTCAGTTCATCTGCTTCAGCTCATAGTGTTCAAAGGCATGGGCTTTAATTTTCTTTTTGGATTCCTAGAAAATTGATTTGGATTTTTGTGAATCAATCCATTACCCATGACTGCCTTGGGGATATCAGTCCTTGCTGTATGAAATTTCATAGAGCTAGAGCTTGCTATTTTAAATTCAGTTTATACAAATTATGGTATTTAATACTTCTATTCTTATTCCACGGCCAACACTTTACAAGCTGAAGTCATCCCTGTTTAGGCTGTTTGACATCCTACTAAGAAAAAGGGACATTTTAGAAAGAAAGCCATTACAACTGAGCAGGCTGTAGAAAATCAGTGCCCTAAACTTTGCTGGAAGTGGGGAGATAAGCTGGAGATATTCCCTGAATTGCTAATGCCAATAACTCTAGTTTCATCCTCACCAAGGAGTTGAGCATATAATAGATAAGCAGGTTTATCTTTGTAGGGACAAAACCACCTCATGCATCACTGCTTCTTTAACACGTCCAGAAGCAAAACCAAGACTTAATGGGAGAAGCAGAGGAGGAGGAGGATGGCAGAATACTTGCTCAGTTTTATTTAGTCCAAAAATGGAAGAGCCTCACAGATTTGATGGAGCAACTTTTACCAGACCAATAAAAGTTATGGACCTTCTTATAGAGAAAAAATGATAACTGACACATCCTAAGGACAAGCCACATCAGCCAGATCAGAATGATTGTTAGTCAAGTCATCTTATCACATTTATTTAAAAATTTTGTTTTTGCTTGGCTGCAATCTTAGAGGGAAGAGCACCTTTCCTGGAATCTTCCATTTTCTTACTCAAGCTTTTGAGCTCTTCATTGTTTTCTCTTGGTTGGTACAGTGTTGATTTGAGAAGTTGCCTTTATTCCACATAAAATTGTTATTTTCAATTACTTATTTAAAACACTTTTAGGATCATTTTATGAGATCACCAAATGTCTGGACTCCAGAAGGTTTATAAATCTCTGTGAGGCTCTCAGTCTTTTCAGAGGTATAATTGCAGATGGGCCCATCTGTTCCCATTTCATTTTCATCTTCCATGTTTATCTACCTCTTTTATATTTGGCAGTATATGGATGGCAGAGAGGTTCAGCAACTGGTGCAAAGGTGGCAGTGCTTGATATTGTCAAGTCTGAAGAAAATACACCAAATTTTGAAACTTGAAAAATACATCATGATAAATAAGTGAATGACTTCAAATTCAGAGTTTGTAGACAAAAAGGATGAAAACCTAAAAACCCAATAGAAGTCACAAAGATAAATTCATTTATAATTTATTTAAAGGATAATATGTGTTTTTTTCAAACGAGCTAAATAGCAGCACCATTTAATGCAGTTGTAAACTACTAGGGAACAAGAGGAATTCTCAACAGAGCTCTTGGAAAATTTCAAAAGTCTGGAAAACTTCTTCCTAATGTCTTAGATCAGGCATGACACGATGTTTGTGCAAGTAACACACTTGTAGGTCCCCTCTATATATATGTCAGCATAAAACGTTCTTAAACTGGCTCATACATTTTAAGGTCTGAGGGGTGGTTTGGTTGGGATTTTTGTAAAGATCTTCAACTAAATCCCCACCTTTGATAATAAAAAAAAAAAAAACAGTTGTGAGAAAAGACAAAGTAGTTACTGAGAAACCTCTCAAGTTCACCTGCCTTTGAGGACTGCCATGGGTTGAATGTCTTTGGTGCATTTGTGCTCATTAATTAACATTGACAGGGCCTCAGTGGTGGCACAAAGGCTCTGAGTGTCACTGTCCTCTTGGTGTGGGCACACTCAGGGCCAGGATGACCCTCTCCTGTGCCCACTGCAAGAGCTGCTGCTGCAGGTGGAAAGGAGTCAGAGGGCAGCTGGCCTGGTCTGCATGAGAGAGAGAGGCGTAGAAGTTAGCAAGTGAGGAATAGGAAAGAATCTCTGCCTCTCACCTGGCAACCACTTCTCCAGATATGGCTGACTGGTTTAGCAACCCAAGAAATTTCCATCATCCTGCCTTAAATGTCCAGCACAAAATCGGGGGAGCCAAGGAATTTATACAAATGTAGTTTTCTTTATTCCAGCCTAGGATCCCACTCACATCACTCAAATAAGCTCTTTCAGAAAGTTGTATCTAGACTACCCTGAAAAAGCAGACTTGTCATACAGGACATAGCCCATAAATTTCCTCACTTTGTACATTCATCTACATTTATATATAGTTGGCACAAGTTATATGTGAAACCAGCAAATATCTTGTGACCTTTCAGTCTTGATAACCAAATTACTCATGAATGACAGAACCTTTAGCACATTGTTAGCCATCCAATAAAATGTGTCTTCCTCATGTGACACATAATATGTTTTTGGGGGATGGGGCACCTTTCTAATTTTGCAGTCTTCAGTATTGCCATAAAATGTAAAGTAGCTGTTCTTGGAACAAGGCACGCTGGTGGGGAAATGCTAAACAAGGAGTCCAAAGTACAAAATCCTCTCTCAGCTCATGACAGTTGTGGGGGAGGTTTGTTTGTTTCTCTTTTTGAGCTATTCTGGCACAACCTGTTCCAAGCTGCAAAGGGAGGCAGATTAGCAGATGGAATGTAGGTGAAGCGGGTCCATTACATGATTCATCACTTGAATGTTATAACCTTTTTAAAGGATTATTTACCTTTTTTATACTGCCAAAAAGATAAAAATCCAATTTCCCTAATTTCTTTGTAGTTTCTGTCATTGAGGGACCTCATATCAGTTGGGTACAGTATTAGTATTGTCCCTATTTCACGAGCTAGGATGTGATACGTGAGATTATTGCCATGTCCAGTTATATTAGAGCTGAGTTACATTTGTGAGACCTTGGTGCTGTTCTGGTGAACTTCACAGGTATTGGGGCAACATCTTGGGCTAAGGTTAGGCCCATTTTAGGCTCATCTAGGGCTAATAGCCCTGCAATCCCTTTTTGGCAACACCTCTTCTTTTCAAGGAGTCCTATCAAGGACCTCTTCTCTTTAAGGAGAAACTAGTTATTCTGAAATTCTAACCTAATTTCATAAGAATTTTCTTTCTCATGAGTGGTTTCCAATTAATGCACAATATCACTGTACCATGCAGCATTTAACCTCTCACTAATTGCCACTAATGGCACATAACTGCAGCAATAGTTTTTGTAATAGATTGAGTGATGGTTTTAACACAATTCCTGAAGTAGTTCTGTCCCACTTCTATATCACAGAAAGATGATAAAATACATGCAATATTTCTAACTGATGACCTTTTTGGTTTTGGAGTTGTCTGATTATTTGAAGGCAGTGTTCTTGATCTTAACATATTAGAATGCTTTGTGCTCCATACAGACATTTGACATCTCTTACAGAGCACCTGTCTCACAGACTCCTTTTCTTCCCCTTAGCAATGGCTTTGTGACTTCTGTGTTTGTTAGAAGCCAGACTGAGGCCCTTACATGCATTGGTAATTTGTTGGGATTCAAGATAAGTAATATTAATTAATTTGGCAAAGACACCTGTTATCCGTCATGTGCTAGAGTAAAAATTAAATAAGATTCAGACTCTTTCTAATGGAATGAGATTATTGGAAATTATTATCAATGTGCAAAAGGATGTCTAAATTGAAAGAGTAGATCTCAGGTGCTTCTATAACGTAACACCAATTACAGTGTTAAAATCTCCATGATTACCTCTGTTTCTGAGAAGATCAAATGCTCTGGGGAGGTGCTTGAACTTAACCTGAAAGGTAGAATAAATTTTTTTTACAGTTAACAAAAGAAGACTTAAACCTATACTTTTAAAGATGTATAAATTTTTCATTAAATTTATTCATTCTACATTAACAGGTAATAGAGATGCCAATTCATTGACATTTTCCATGTTTCTGTGTAATGAAAATCCAGCTGTGACTTTTCAGGCTCCTGAATGCTGCCCTAATGGGCACCATTTAATTAAATGGTCCCTGCAACTCTGTCAGTGATCCATCTGCTGCAGGCTCTTTCAATTTGGCAGTCTGCAGAGGAATAGAACGAGAAACAGAATAAAATGCACAAGTTTCTGCCGCGAAAGCTTTGGGTTTGTGCATTGGTCAGAAAAGTTTTCCTGTGCAGAAGCCAGGACTGTCAGTTCTGGTCCTCTCCACTGGAGGACAGTCTGCTGTAGCGTCCTGCTCCCTGCTCTGGCAGCAGTGCTGGGCTGGAATCTGCCTCAAGCTCCTTCAAGGGAGGGAAAAACATTGCCAGCCTTACAACAGAGTTCTGAGGTTCAAGCCAGAGACATTAGAGGCATATTTAAGGTTTTCCACAAAGGCAAAATGAGTGCCTTCTCCAGCCTTATGTCTTTTCCATGATACCTGGTGATGGAAAATATCAGTAAAAATAAGAATCTGGCCACAAAGCCCAGGAAAGCAAAACATCTCTGTAGAATTTGGGCGGATTTATAGAGAAATTATCCAGGGGTTGGCTGGCCAGTAAAGTTCTGAGAAGGGAAAGTTATCCTTTTTGCTAAAACTGCAAGGAAAACATAGGGAACTGAGATAGAACTGAAGACAGAAATGCAGCTAAATACACTGTAAATAAAACATATGTTTTCCTCAAGGTCCTGATTCATCTCAAACTAATAAGAAAGAAATTCACAGGCTTGATAAAACTGGATAGGTCACAAGGACATTGCAACTTATTGCCTAGTGGTGTTTGCTTTAATTGTCAGCCGAGTTGTAATTCTCCTTACAGAATCCAGTCAGTCCCTGTCCCAAACCAGCAGAATTGGATGGAGTCTTGTACCCAAGAGTCTGTTGAGTATGGAGAGTCTATTTTTATTCTTTTTTTTTAAAGTTTGTTTTGTTTGAAGGGTTTTGGCTTTTATGTAAAGAGTAACATTTGATGTGCCTGAGTGCACATTTAAATATTTCATTCTCGTCAAACAAGTTTCCTTACAGTTTTGTCCTGCAGCATATATGCATGCAAGAGATTGAGGGTTCTCACTCTAATTCAGAAAGCACCATGGGGATGTTCTCAACTTTACAGCCTGCAAAGATTGTGGATAGTATAATGGTTGAATTAGTTGGATTTTAGGGATCAAAACACTTGAGTTCAAATATTAATGCAGATTTCCTCTCTGACCTTGAGTAAATCACATGTAATCTCAGGCTCCATTTCCTTGCCTGCAAGCTGAGGGTGCTGTTCTGCTTGATAGGCAAGAACTGTAATGACTGAGAGGTAATTCTGTAATGGAAACCACGAGCATCCAGATACTCAAACCTATTCAGAGCCTAACAAACGGGATGCTTATGGACTCTGTCTGCCCTCTGCATGAGGCAAACATGGATTTACAAGTTACCGTGCAGATTTGTCTTTGTAAATACCCACCCAAGTGTCCCTGAAACATATTCATTCTTTTTAATACTGTATCAGATAATGGGAAAAAAAAGCTCTTAGTGCTCCTTGTACAATCTAGACAAGGTTTATAATATCTTTCATGTAGGAAGCATTTTTCTAAGGTAGCCTAAAATTTAATTTTAGACAGATGCATGAAAAGTAAGGCGGGAGAGGTCCTGCAAATGGGTCCTAAGGAACTGAAGATCCTCTTGGTAGCGCAAAGTAAATACTGGAGTAGCTTTGTTTTATCCTACATCTACAAAGAGAGATTTATTGTTCTTTCCTTGCTTCTCCTTGTCAATGATAAATAAAGAGTTGAGAGATTAAAGTTTATCTTAAGAACCTCAATTCAGTAGAAAATTACACCTCAGGGTAAAGGTAGATCATTTAATTCTTTTCAGACACAATTTTTTATTCTAGCATTATTCAATATTGCATACTCAGACACTGTACTGAAAAATAAAAACCAAAAAAACCCAACCTAAATTGAAAATTGATTCATCTTCTAAAGGAGAAAATGGTTTCCAGTAGTTGAAAGGATGTCATTTTCTGCTTTGGATCTTTCATTATCATGGTCATATTTCTTAATACATGCTGTCTTGACAGCGTGTTCTTGAGGTCCTCAGAAATTGCTATAGTTTGCAAACACTTTTTTTTTTATTAGCACATTCCAGTTTCACAAAATACACTTGGCTGAGTATGTGATAGCGTGGGCAGTAGCTGTAGAATACCGATTTTCCCTGTCATCTCAGAGCAGTTCCGTTCTATCAGCTGCCATGTCAGATGTTCCCTTGCCATGTGCTTGGCTGAGGGAAGAATTTTGAGACTGCCACAAAACTTTGTTCACTGGACTGAGAGGTTCATGAGATACCAGATCCTTATTTCACTCTGGCTACAGAAGTTTGTGATGTTTGATACACATCAGAGGCATTTATGGTCACTCTTGTCCCACAGATACATCAGCATTAGTCCACCCCAAGACATTCAATTAAAATATCAGATGCTTCTCAGAAGGCAATATGGTATTATGCTCCAGCATTTTCATGTGTTCCTAAGTAGGTGGAAGGAGGAATTCTTTTTGAACTACTACCAAATTACAGAAGTTTTCACTGCTCCTGTCAAAGAATGGTTGAAATTCCAGCATGGAATTTCTTTCCCAGCTCACATTGATTCTTCCACTGAACTGTTGATAGTTTTTGATTAGCTTGGGCTTGGGCCGCATTGTAATGTACAGAGGATCTTTTTATGTGGCAGTATAAGGAAAAGTATTTGCATTTTTTGACAGGCAACAGGGCTGAGAGTCTGTGCTAATCATAAGAGCAGTTGTATAATTTGACATCAAAAGCCAAAACTCCTTTGATTTATTTGCATGACGTCAGTTTTTGAAGCTGTCAGATGATGAACATTACTGTAAAAAGGCAAGTACTCATAGCCTGAAAGTAGTGAGCAAAGAAATATATAATATAAACATAAAACTTGTACTCCTTTAGAAAACTTTGCTGTATGTAAATGATAAGCTTCCATACCACTATTGTAGCAATTGTTATGCAGTATGACCAGCAGGAAAAGGACACAGTGGAAGTCACACCTTTTGAGTCAGAAATAATCAGTGTCTAACTCTGCCAAAAACCCAACCCAGAACAGAATCAGTTTCAAGATCCAGTAGACCCTAATTGGTTTATTTCTGTTTCCATCCATTCAAATATTTGTTTATGTCTTCATATTATCAAGTAAGTCAATCTTATCCATATATTCATTACACATATACACACGTGTGTATTAGATACATACATACATGTATGTGTTTCATAATAAAGTGTCTTGAATTCATGAATGAAAGTTAATAGTATCTCCCAAATAGTTTTTATTTCTCCATAATTCATAGGAATGTCACAATGTTACTCCCAAATAAGCAGTAGATTCCTATTTTCAGTGAATACAATGACAGGACCCTGTTTATTTCAGCAGGAGAAGAATTGATTTGCAAACCAAACTGTTTCCTAGTTTTCAAATCACTGGCTTTCTTCTTCCAGTTTTAAGCTTCATTTATTATAGTCTTACTATTTTTATAAAAATCCATTGTATCAACATGGACAAAATCATAGATCAATATGATCTCTTTAAAAATAATTTTCACAAGTATTAACTTAATCTTTGGAAAACATGAGTTCATCTAATGCATTCTAAAATCTGAGTTAGTTTGATGCAAAGAGAGGCAGGTTTTATCTGAAGCCTGGAAAAAAACCTCTGTACTTTAGAGCTGTTTATGAGAAAAGTAAATATCAATGAATTGCAGTCTATAGAGAACAATTTAAAAAATCTTATCTGCCTTATTTGTTTTGCCTTTATTCAAAATATATATTTTTCCTTTTTCATACCGAAATGAAAATGCTGATAAATTGATGTATTTGCTTCTATAAGTGGTCTATAATTTCACAGTTTTTAGTTCATTGTTGATGCAGTGAGGTGGCTGAATACACTGAATGTTCAGGACAGGCCAGGACCCAAAAAAAAAATTAAATACTAAATCTGTATGTCGGTTAGACAGCTGTGTAAACTAAGGTTTTCTGAACTTCCTTCATTGTCACCCATAAGTATTTGCATAAATCTTCTCAAGAAAACTTGGCAGAAATGTTATGTCTTCTTCCAATTATTTTCATTCCCAGTGCAAGCATGGAGAATGTATTTCCAGATGTACAATGCACGGATGGAAACACAATGGTTACTGAGGGCAATTCCCAGCCTGTGGCAAAAAATTTACTTGGATCACCAAAAGAGAATGCAACCAGGATAACAAAAGGAATAATAATAATAAAAAAAAGCAGGATTATAATCTTATAACCTAGGGATTGGAAAGCTAATACAGCTTCCAGAGGAGAGAATTTAAGATCACTGAATAAATTAGGCATTAATTAGACTAATTGTGTGCTGGCCATTGCTGAGATGTTCTGCAATGATCTTCTTCCTCATTTGTCATATTGATACCAATATCTACCAATTTCTGTGAAACAGGAAATGTTTTTTCTTTTGTACCTGGATTATTGGAAGTCATGTCTGTTGTCACCTCACAGCAGAGAAAAAGCCACCTGATTGTTTTACCTGATTGTTTCTGATAACCACTCGTGTTTGAATTCTTTGGGTTACAGTCTAGGAAATGGCATGATGAAGATCTTGGCTTATTAAAGAGAAGGTTTTGTTTCATTTGCAATACATTTGTTGTAGCTTATATAAACACCTAAGGGTGCGATTCTAATATAATACACTCACAAAAATAATTTTTTAAAATTAAAAGAAAGAAAAACCCCAAGAGTTTCTATGCTGGTTTATATGGTAATAATTTTACAGCTCTCCTAAGAGGTGTCTTTCTGACTTCTGATCTGATTGGTCACTTTAATATTTTGCAGTGTTACCCTCTTGCTTCTTTCACCTTGTCAAAGAGCTGTGTGTTCTGCAAATAACAAACACCGTGTATTTTAATAACTTAATGATACCTCTTCCAACCCTAATTGTTTTAATTGGTGCAATCATGGCACCGTAACACCTGCAATTGAGAGTTCATATGAAATATAAAGTAATAAGAACCTGTGTAGAGGGCTGTCAATAGGTCACCTGTAAGATGCCCTGCTCTGTTCCAGCCCATTCCACAATTCTGGTGAGAAACAAATGGTTCATAAAGAATTGCATCTGAAAGGGCTGTGTGATGTCAATTGAAGAATCTGATCGTGTTCATGTGTGCTCTAACAGAGTGTACTCTCTGCAGCTCCAGCTTTGCCAGAAGGATTGCAAATAAAATGAGTGGAAGGAATTCATTTATAAGTTGAGTGGCACAGCATACAGTTTCCCAGAAGAACTGAGATTAATATGGATTATAATTTTTTACCTCCATAGAAGTTGACAGAGAAGCCTATTAGGAAATCAGAATGCTGATTTCAGGCAAAATGAACCCCAGAGTTTATAATGGTTAAGTTCTAAAGGCAAGTGTCCAAACACATTACTGAAGAATTTCTTTGCTTAAATGGAAGCTATCTTCCTTCGTGACAGAGAGCTGGAAGAGCGGAGCAGCTGTCAGTCTGAGATGCAATCAGTCTCCTACAACATATGCTTCATGACATGCAGAGAGTGGGACAGAAAATAAACATCATGGAGATTTTCCTGGCTGAGAGAACATGCAATACAGAAAAACAGACTGGCTAAGTAGATTTATTTAAACAGTTAGTGAAGCTAAAGTTTTTCACAAAACTCCATTTCAGGCTCCATACTCAAAATAATTTCAATGCCTTTTGAGGCTGATACTAACCAAAGTAAGAATAATGTTCAGTAACAGAAAATAATATAGATTTTTTTTTTTTACATTCTTAAACCATAAGTTTGAAGTTTTCATTTAGCTGTGACATTTCAAAATAATATTTAACTAAATTCAGTGCCTAAGGAGTCAGAATTTGGAAAACTTTAAGAGAACAAGATAATTTGTCAACTTTCAGTGTGATTTTTTTCACTAATACATTTGGGTAGGAAACAAAAGTAGCAGTTTTGTTCAGGTGTACCCCAAGCAGATTGTTTTTTCTGAGTGTGTTCTTCTTCACACCACACCAAGCAAGAAACAAGTTCATTTTAGAAATGCTTGTACTGGGCATTGCTCAGTGCTACACAGAATGGTCAGACCTTAGCCTAAAGTTTCCCATTGTTTTCTTTGATACCACCCCCTAATTACAAAGTGAGTTTTAAGAAATTTAATAGGTAAATTTAGAGTAAAGTTTCTTTACTATAAAACGGTTAATTTTTGTTCCAGTGCAGTCATAGTAACAATCTCAGATAGATTTGTTGCTGCTGCCAACTGAGTGTTATGAAACTGTGAAAGTACACGGTCAGGAAATTTATATTTCTGTTAAATTTCTACTAGTTTTAAGCTGCCTGTCATAATATTGAATTTTTTCTAATACTATCTGCTTTAGTAGAGATTAAAATAATGTGGATCAAGATCTTTTGTGATATTCATGTCTTGCACATTGACAAAATATATAATAAGTATTGAAGAATAATATGGCAAAGTAATTGATTTCCTTGTCTATTAACTTTGCAGACCAAAGCCTCACATGGTACAAGCATCCTTCCTTACAGAACTATAGTGACTTATTTGTTTGTAGTCCAGCATCCAAACTTTGCTTACAGAAATGACCTTTAATATTTTTTGAAGGTAAAATGCATTTTCTTAGGCCTCTAGTGGGTTTCAGAGGAACCACTCCTACCTAAACTCTTATGAAGTTCTCGTCTAGAAATTTGATTAAACCCAACCCAAATCTAGTAATCTAAATAATATTATCACCAATGGAAGATCAGTGCATTAATTTAATTTTGAAGTAGGAAGGCAGCTGGTAACTGAATTCTGCATAGAAGAAAGGGGAAGAAATTTTCAGCTTCTGAATGCATGATTCAGTACGTAGATGAATGACATTCAGTTCTCCCCAGTTCTCGTAAGCACTATGTGTGATCTCAGAGTGCATGAGGACAACAGTAACACACAGGTGAAGCACTGCAGTACACTGCATTTTCTGAAAGGTGTCCTGCCAGCAAAATGAAACACAGGATCCAGGCAGCTCTGCAGCAGTCAGTGTTGCCTTGGCTGTGGCATGAGTTAGCAGAGAAGCCAGAAAATGATGTGGTTTTCACCATGTAGCAAGACTGTGCTGTTACAGAAGTCTGCAGTCTGACTCTAGTCAATGCCACTCTGCCTCAAACACAGATCTTTCAATAGTTAAAGAAAACTCTACAAAAAGTTTGGGCTTCTGATCATCATAAATGTTACATAGTTAATTAGCTGTTCAAGGAACTGTGTTTTTGTCATGACATGTAAAAGCAGGCAAGAGAGGCAATAAATCTAACCACTTTCAGAATTTCATAAATTGACAGATTATCTGTATTTTCTAACTTTTAATTAAAGAAACTTGTATAAACTGTTTCTTCTAAATGAAAAGAATGTGCAGGAGTTCACATAACAGAACTCGATCTGGTTGAAGAGCCTGAACAGAGTATCCAACAACAGCCATTAACACTTACAGCTTTGAAGACTGGATCTGTTGGACAATTTCCTTGTGTGCCCATATCCCATAATTATATGTGCATAAATCTTCGTAGAGGTGATTTCTTCCTTGGTTTGTGCTTAGGCGTTTTCCCAGCTGTGAATTTTGGAGAATTGTGTTCTTAGCAAGGCAGGGTGCAACAAAGTAGGTGGTGTGCTGTTATCATGTGCCACGTACATTCCCTTGCTTCGTGGTTTCCTAGGCTGCTTTGCTGATTTTCAGTATGTTTGATTTGGTCTTTGACAGGCTTTTTTGAAAGAGACAATTCAAAGAAAAATTCTAGTTGTTAGTGGTTTTGCTCTTTGTTTCAGTCAGGCTGCATCTGACTGATTGTTTCCAGTGTTCCTGGAAAGCCCTGAGAGCACAGGCTCAGCAGGCTGAGGTCAACTGCTGGTAGCCAGGAGACAGGTAAGAGTTTCTCCTTTCATTTACCACATAATGAAAAAAAATCCTTAGGTTTTCTACATCCTATTTCCAGCTTTAAAATAAGAACAATTAAGTTTATGCATTGAAAAATGTACAAAAATAATAGATATATAGAATGGTTTGGGTAGGAAGGGACCTTACAGATCATCTTGTTCCAATTCCCCTGCCATGGGCAGGGACACCTTCCACTATCTCAGGTTGCTCAGACCCTCCAGCCTGGCCTTGGACATTTTCAGGGATGGGGCAGCCACAGCTTCTCCGGGCAGCCTGTGCCAGGGCCTCAGCACCCTCACAATGAATAATTTCTTCCTAATAGCTAATCTAAACCTACCTACTTTCATTTTAAAGCTATTACCCCTTGTTCTGTCACTACATGCCCTTGCAAAAAGACCCTCTACAGGTTTTTTTTGTTCCCTTTGGGTGCTGGAAGGTGCTCTGGGGTTTCCCCAGAGCCTTGACTTCTCCAGGCTGAATAACCCAACTCTTTCCCGTCCCTCCAGCACATTGATCACACCACAGCACACCTCACACACCCCACCCCACACACCCCACCCCACACACACCACACCCCACACAGCTCGGTGTTGTCATCAAACTTGCTGAGGTGCACTCAATCCCACTGACAATTTCACTGACAATTTTTTAAAATAGCGCTGGTCCCAATACTGAATCCTGAAAATAATGTGATTTAAGTATCTGGTTCTGAATCCTGAGGTTCTGTTGGCTTCCAGGATGAGTTGCTTTGTCTGTACAGAAATAAGGATGCTATCAAAACACCATAAAGTGGTGAGAGAGGACTAAAATTTTACAAAATTGAATGACAATGTTTATCTAAGAACAAACCCTGACAATGCCAGCAGCACAGAAAAGCAAATTCCAACATTAATTAATAAATGTAGCATTAGTAGATACAATTTCTGCGTAAGTATCTCCAACTTGCTCATTTTC
Organism: Callaeas wilsoni; assembly: GCA_013398955.1. NCBI lineage: Eukaryota > Metazoa > Chordata > Aves > Passeriformes > Callaeidae > Callaeas > Callaeas wilsoni. The sequence continues at coordinate 5,737 of VWPU01016420.1, read as the reverse complement.
AAATTATAGATTGTGTATTTAGAGTACTTCATTGCCAGTAAAACTTTTCCTTTAAATACAAGTTTATAAGGCAAATTACCCAACTGTGAAATTGGAAGCTCGACTGTTTCAGCCCATCCCAATTTTTTTTAAATGTTCCCCCACAGTAATCTGCACTTGTCTTTATAGTGCCTACAACTGAAAAGGATTATCTAGTCAGAATACATCAGTATATAATAAATGTGCTTCATTTCTTCTGCAGTCCTTAAAGCTGACAGCCAAAATGAATGTTTGTCTCAGCATTGGCACCACTGGTACTTTTTTAGAGACTATTTCATGGTCCATTGGACCCTAAAGGACATTGTTTTTAAAGGCATATTATCAAAAGGGATGAAGCATGCCATCAGAGTGCATATCAGTATGTATTGAACTTAAGGGCAATAGTATTGCTTAGCTGATATTGTAAGGCTCTCTAGTCAAAATGAATTAAAACTAATCTTTATACTTCTCAGCTTCTATAATCATTTTTTCTTCTAACCAGTAAATACAGGTCATGCAAGGCCCTTGCACATCTTCAGTAACTTAGAAAGAAGGACAGAAAAGTGCTTGAGATTCAAGTAATTTATCCTTTCCGGATGTATATAGAAAACCTACTATCACCACAGCTGTTATACTAATAGGCTACAGTGCCACATTAATTAGCTGTGAAAGCAGCACAGCTCTGAATCCCATTTTGCTGATTTATGTGGGGAAAAAAAACCAACCTACATTCTTTTAAAAGTATGCAGATTCACTGTTAGGGATATTTCCATGAAGTAATCAGCTTTCTTGGAAACAGCTATTGAGCTGCACAATGCAAATTTCTGAACCTCAGAAGTGGGGGGCTCATCAGAATATTCATTGGTCACCTCACAGCTATGATAAGATTGTGTGGGCAGCGCCTAATTTGAGCCAGATTGCAGCAGTGCTCACTGGGTTAGATGCTGCATGGTCTTGACAGCTTAACTGTCAGATAAATTGCTGCAGTTATAGCATATGAGCAAGCCCATAAGCTGATCATATTAATATTATAAAAATATGACACCAAAAACTAATAATGTTCTTTGAGGCATCTGGACAGAAGCAAAATCTAATCTTGTCTAAAAGATCTCCATTAGCAGTAATCATTCTGTAATATGATCAACATATTCTTGTCAAAGTAGATAGTACTGTGCAGCATTAGTAAAACTGATTAAACATGGCATGCTGTTCTAAAATAAACCTTCAACGCTGGGAATCCGAGCCTGCTGATTACACTGGATTTGTTGGTTAAAACAGGTCCAAGCCATTTTCAAAATAGCTTGTTGAGATTTGTTCTTACTAAGGGAGAAACAGACAGTAGTAGAAAAGGAATTAAAATCAGAGGTTAGGTCCTATAGAATTTGAACTGCTTGAGGAAACCCCAAAACATCTGAGAAGAGTTGAGCCCTTAGTACAAGAAACTTTTATTTCTCCCAGATAAATGCAGGTTTATACATCCATTGCTTGTAATACCTTGTGATATGGTTGCATAATCAGAGTCCCTTCAAGGATGCACATTCTTGTAGCTGAAGAATAAACACATCAAGAGCACATCAGGCTGTCTACTTCTTTGTTAAAAAGAGGCTTTACACTTTGGTCTAAGCCTTTGAAAGTTTTTTGATGATTTGGTGGAAATCTCTGCTGTGGAACATTTGGTCCATGATGATCTAATGTTCCTTGCAACCACAGAAGTTATTGAATTTAAAAGTGAGAATAAAGCTGGCCATCAAGCACAATGCATTTTTTGCTCAATATTGTTGCTGTGGTCCAGGAAAAATCCTATGAATGATGATCCAGAGCAATGCAAAATAGATAAAGAGCTGTAATTTAGAAAGCATGAGAATAAGGTTTTTTTGTAGTTGGGGATTTTCTTTTTTGGTTTGGGTTTTTTGTGCTTTGGTTGGCTTTGGATTTATTTTTTTTTTCTTAATTATTTAACTAATTCTTCTGTAAAATCTCTCAAGTAAAGCAGAATCCAGCTGCTCTCCCAGGAGTGTGCATTCAAATGCAGAACACACAGACTCTAATTTAAATTATAATTGGGAAAATATTTCGCCAGCTGTGAACTGGTTTCCTTTTTGGGTTTGTAAAAGGATCCAGACAGATCTGAGAAGCTTTAGTCTGCAGCATCTCGATTCCTTAAGGCTGAGAGGGCTTTTGACAGGCTGTAATTACAGCCTGTAGGTGTTTACTTTGGCTGGAAAATTACTGAGCACCTTTAACAGCTGGCACCAGCAGAGTTTCTCCAGAGAAGGAAAATGATTTACAAAAGGTGCAGCATATCAGGATGGTGGTTTCTGCTTTCTTGCATGGAGAAGCTGAGCTGTGGCTGGTTGGGGACTCTACAAATAATGATGAGGTGAAACAGGGGAGGAAGGCAAGGCATGATGTAAAAGACAGAGGTTTATTTTCTTCTTGGAAAATGAGGAGTTGCAACCTCTTGGGTTGCATTTCAGAGATGGAGCCAGATGGACCCATCAGTGCTCCTGTAGCTGGATGAGTGAAAATGCTGTCCCCTGGACGGCAAAGGGGTGGAGTTAGTGCAGAACTTTGTGTGTGAAGTGCTGTGAAGTACTACAAAAGAAGAATGATGTGATTTGCAGACTCCAAGTAGGTTGTGAAAGTTTGAAGACAAGATGGAAATAGCAAGATGTCCTCGCTTCTGTGTAACTTGAATTAATTAAGACCAATTTAGTGGTAGTTTTATTTGAGAACTTGACAGTAATTGCAGTGGTTAGACTAAGGTGAGAGCAGAGCAGTGAACCCAATGACAAAGGATTTGAGAAAGTGAAAAAATACAGTCTTGAGTAAAATACCCACACGTAATGGAGAGTCTGGTTCCAAAATACAAGTGAGATAATTTGGTTATTTTCTGTGATGTAAAGACAAAGGCAGAAACTATCAGATAGAAAAGCAACGTGTCTTCAGCATGCCTTTTATGTTTTCCTTCTCTCAGCCATTCTGAACTGAACATCAAACAATTTTTTTTTGTTCCCCTGATCAAAAGGACAGTTGTTACATTGGGATAAAGTATTTCCCAGTATTTATCCTTGTAAAGTGTATAGGGCTGAGTGTTGTAAAGTCTCAGAAAATTAAGTTTAGTTTCTCCTGGCACGACCTTGTCTAACAGGATGGGCATCTGTATCATGGTGTTATACTGTCCTCATGAGAGAGATGCCTTGTTGTTACAGCAGGAGAGCTGCTTCCAAGGTGAAAGATGTTCAATGCTGAATCATAAATTCAACAAGCCTACTCTGTCACAAGAAACAAATTCAATCTTACAGTAAAAATTGTACACTGAGTATCTGTGCTTCTAAAATGAAGATAGGCTGGTGATAAATGAGATCAGGGCAATAGATGTCAGACTCTCTAAATTATATGGACTAGACTGCAGATCGTACCAGACACACACTATGAAGTGAAAGGAAATGAGAGTGTATTCGCTTGTATTTATATTTGCGTGCTAAGTATCTTTGAATTTGTGTGTATGAAACAGATGAAAACAGCCTCACTTTTCCCCTTGCAGTGCCCAGCCTGGCTCACAGGAGGGGCCGGGTTTGCTGACCAATGCCAGAACGTCCACCTGGCACATTTCTGCCCCTTTTCAAGAAGCAGGAAGGCAGCTGCTGCTCATGCACCCCTGGGTGGGTCTGCCTCCCACGCTGACCAACCCACAGACAAGCCCTTGCCCACGCCGTGCCAAGAAGCTGTTTTAACCTCCCGGTACAATGACTTTCTTTTTTAACATTTTTCCCTGATGGTTTAGCCCTTAAAAGTTATGCTCATAAGACACATCATTTAAACATGATTTCAAACTAGAAATAATGTTTCAGTAATAGCTTATTAGAACTAATAACTCACTCTATAATGAAATTTTAACTCCACCAACAGTCAACCTGAATTAATGCAAAGGAACATAGATACTCAAACACAAAAACTCAATTATTTCACTTTCTCTTCTGTCTGTACCATGCTATATTTTTCCCTTATTAAGGCAGTATATTTTAAAGGAATTAAAATTTATACATAATGAATAATATCTTAAAATATCATTGTTTCTTGGATATTTTCAGTGAGACAACTATTGAGCAAATCTTTCCCTGGAAGATGTAGATGCAGAAATTGAACTAAAAAAGCACTGTGCGCCCTTTGTAGTAGGAAAATGTTGATACTGGGTTCACAGATATTTACTGTAAGTGCACTGGAACAGATTTTTGTGTTTTGTTTGAAAATTTTAGCATTGAGATAAATTCAGTGAAATGTATTCTTGGACTTATTATGTTGCACTGTATCCTGGACTTTTGGTGATGTTTATGCTTAATGTGGTCTTCTGATTTACACCTACCCAGAGATGCAAGAGATTGCCAAAGATCCTAGGCCTGCACTAATCAGCACAGATGATGGGGGATTTCAGAGATAAAACTCTCTTGGGAGTGACCATGTCAGTGTGCTGCTGTTGTGAATCATCTTTAAAACCTTCTCCACTGAGTGTGAAGGACATCCCCTCAATTAAGGGGTTTGGTGGTTTGCGTAAGTCAACACTGCTGTGTTCAGCAGGTTTGTACTGAAGCAAAAGTCTGCTGGATTTCAAGATACCGCCATTAAATGTAACTCTGACTGAAATTGTTCCTCAAAAATATCCTCTCTTTAAAATGTGTTAAAAACGGCTTACGTGTGTTTTCCGTTAAGAGTTTTCTACGGGTTTTGAAAGTTGAAGAAGGAAAGTTGAGGAAGATGCCACCATCCATTTCTTCCCAGTAACTAGTGTTTCAAAAAAGGATGGACAAATCCTTTCAGTCTTGCTGGATAAGTAATATGAAAGAGCTATTTGACCTCCTGACAAAACAGAGTTGCTCAGTGTCCACTCACCATAGCGCGTGTCCAGGCCGGCGAGGTTTCAGTCAGTAATAATTGCTGTGTGTTATGGGCAGGAGACATTGTGAATGATGCTCTCTAACACAGAAATCAAGAGAACAGGAAAGGCACAGTTTGTGATGACAGGGCACTTCCCATTCGTGTGTTGTACCACTTAGAACTTCTCCTAACCAGAAGTTGCCTTGACCTTGTGAGCTACAATCCAGCAGCTCTAATTGCATAAGTGTTTGACACAGAGCACACGCAGCTAAGCCAGGCTGTGCTCTAAGACACTGGGGACTAGCCCAGGTATGTACAAGGGGAAAAAAAAGCACTTTTATATATTTTAATTAGGCAGAATAAAATCTAGCTAAGAAGAATTTAGTCACCTGAACTGCCATTGTTGAGAATTACCTTACAAAATTTATGACTGTCCTTATGGGCTGTGTTCTAAATAAAGTAATAGAAAAAAAGGGAACAAAATGTGAGCATGCTTCCCAAACATCTCCCATAGAAGTTCTTGGAAAAGGAATAATCCCAAGGGTCAGATTTTCTGGTGACCAAGATCTCCCAGCATCAACATACCTGTGATTTGGTGACAACTGAAAGACCATCAGGAAGACCACAGATCAGAATGATCCTTGGTTATTAAGAATACGTGAAATTTGTAGTGTGTCTGTGTGTGTAATAGATGAAGAATATTATGATGCTGAAACCTCATAGTTGATGGTGAATGCTTTCCTGGTATTTTGGGAAGAGTCAGAGGTTAAAAATCTCAGTCTTGATCTGAATTTCCCTTTCAGAAAAATCTTATTGCTCCATTATATATATATTTATATATTTA